>JARHVA010001760.1:1760000-2122500 GCA_037957365.1 Torreya grandis
ATGGATTTTTCTTTTTATCCATTACATGTTCCCTCCCCTAGTTTTAATATGTTTTTCCATAAATATTAGGGGTATTACCCTTCAAAACCATTCCCTCTTACTTTATAACCCATCATGTGGTGGAATATTTGACTACAAATTGAGTAGTCTCATCCTCTTATTTTTATATTTTTGGATCTAATGTATGGGTATCCTTTATAAGTATGTTAAATTACATAGATTTAGAATTATGCGAGATGGGATTATCAATATCTATTAATGTAGAGTGTATTGTATTTGGAATATAATATTTACTCCTAATGTGGTGGGTGCACTCTTTATATGTGTTTGGGAACTAGAACCCATCTCACCATGAATTGATCTATCATTTAGATTTGGGAGTTGGCCCATGGCTTCTAAGATTAAAATAACTAATTCATCTTCAATGGCCTCATATGGTAAGTGGAGGGGGTGATTTTTTTTAGAAATGGTTATATATATTATTATTGGAATAAATTATAAATTTGACCTTGGTAAAATATTTTTGGACTATGCATGAAGAGATTCTAAATCTTTTAGTTACCATATTCCTAATCATATTTGACCACTAGAAAAATGTATTATCTCCCTATCCCCTTTTTGGGTGGATTATAATTCAATTATAATATATTATAATACAATGATTTTGGGTCACACTGAAGTAATCCTTGATGTCCTATGGTGGTATTTGTGAATTAAATGGCTAAAATTAATAGCAGGGAGATAGAAAAAACCATAGGTACCTTGTTTGGTCTTGCATAATTTTTTTTGGTACTAGTTAAAGAAGGTGGTATAAATGTTGTATTTACTATTGGTAGTGACCACATCATATGAAATTTTAACACTCTTTACAATAGCATAACCCTCATGGTTGGTGTAGTATATCTTCCACACTATTTATTTTGTTGTGTATTGAACCCTAGGGCTATTAACTAGATATATGGAGAGAGATATTTGATTTAAGAAATTCTAAGTGAGTGTTTATATTAATTTTATGCTCACTAATATATTATTATTTTAATTTTTAGTGTTATTTACATGATTCATCAAACCTATGACTATATGGATGATCACTAATATGATGCAGTATGGTCTATCTATATGCATTACATCTTCATGTGCCCTAATCAATCATACTATAATGGTACTCTTTATGATTAATAAGTATGGTAATAATATAAATACATATATAAAATTTATAATAATATTTTTTTTCTGACATATACTCCAATTTTTGAGTTTTTGAGATCTTTGCATCATCACCAATCTCTTTGGTTCCATGGTTTCATGATCACTTTCAACCAATTTAGAATGAATGTACTTTTATGTGTCCTTATGAAGTGATACCAGGTTAGAGATAATTTAAAATGATCTATAGGTATCTAAAATATCAAATATCATATTTTGTTTCTTATATTTATATCTCTTTATCTACTCTTCTCCTACTATCCAAACACCTCTATCTCATCTTCTATGTTCATTAGGGATTTTCATAGAGGGTATTTTTTTTTGTAGGAAATTTTGGTAGAATGTATTTATCAAAGGATTTATAGTTCATATGGGTTGTGAATACCTCATTTTATAAATTTATTAATATATTTGTTAAGTGTGGTAGGAAAAAAACTATTTTTACACTCATTTAATGTTTTTGACCATTATTACCTACCTTATTTTTTGTTTTTATTTTAACTATTTTTTCCCTTTTTATCTTTCCTGTTTTGTTCTTATCCATTTTCTTACATAATAATTTTACTTCTCTTCCATTATTTTATAATTGATTTTTCTACACCCTTAACCTAAAACATGTATAGGGATATGTGCGGATGACATTTGGTTTACATAACCTTCATATTATATTGTCACATTCATCTATGTTATTATATTATTAGGGTTATATTATGGAATAACCATGGCTTAATTATATTATATATAAGAGTTAGTGGTTAGTATTTAGGTATTGAATTTTGAATTTTGATCTTATTCCATTGTTGTGGAGATTGCCTACTTGAAGTGGCTTAACCATATTTATCAAGCATTATGCTCTTTCATCAATTACTGTTATGGATATGCTTATTCTAATCATATTTATATGATATATTACTCCATTAGTGTGAATTATCTAATTAATTTAATTTAATTTTTATACTTCCCACAAACCATCCATTTTTTAGTTTAGTTGTCTATCTCGTTCAACTAATCTATGAGTCTCATCTTTGTGTAGAAACTATTTAAATGCTTATTTTTTATTTACCAATAAAATGGTATAAACACTAAAATATTAAAATAATAATTTATATTTAAAAATATACATAGACTAAATGTAGAATAAAGTAAATTACATAATTTTTAATGAGATATAAATAGTAAGTTTTTAAGTAAACAAATGAACTTAGATCAATCCTACTTTGTGCTAACTGTGTAACTTGACTATTGATGAGAAATTGATTGGAATGATCTATGAATTTTGTTATGTCTAAATCATAATTATGTGATGTAATAGGACATGAGTGCAATAGGTGAATATGGCTGTACTATGGTCTTGTCTATTGACTATGACCTTGTCTAGATTAATTATATAGGTAATTTCCCTATTTGGGTGCATGTGGCTATTAGAGATGCACTTTTGAATTTTTGTGGGTGTTAATTTGATGCATGAAATTCCTAAAATAAAAAATACGTATATATTGAACATAAAATAAATAAATATCAAATGTAAAGGGGGAAATAAGGGAAGGGGAATAACTAAATTCCTCAAAAAAACACCACATAATCTAAGCATTGACTACATAACCCAAAATGGTCTTATTTCAATGTAGTTATCCCTCATAGAGTGAGTGGGTGAATATTGATAATTTTTATATGGATGCAAATAAAAAATTGACTTGAATTATTAATAGTGAATTAACTTGACTTATAAACTTCATACTTGACCTTTGACTAATGCAATAAATTAGAAGTTGAATTGGAAATATTAGTTCTTTTTTTCTCAATGTGTAATTCTTTTGTAAAGTATTTCAAGTAGTCTATTGAATTAATTTAATGTGTTTATATAGTAGTAAATTTTAAATATTTCCATTAATCAACTTTTTTAAACACTAGAGGGAGGGCTGACATGGAAAATCTCAAATTTTAAAAGTGACTATTAGAGTACTTGAGATAAGCGCACAATAGTGGACAAGGTTGGTTATGCCCTTGCCCACCTAATGTGACATTTTATAAGAAGTAAAACAAAATTTAAATTTTTTTGGTATAAATATATATAAGTAGAATATGGATGTCTAAATGATGTTGTTAGTATTTTCAAGACAATAAATATAATAGTGAAGGAGTTCTTGAGATTTCATGTTAATAGAATGGAGAATAATCTAGATAATGTAAAGATGTCAAGATTAAGCATTGTTAATCACTTAATGATTAAATTTTAGTGTCTATATTCACCCTTACCCCTCCCTCATTATTATTCTAATGATACAATAAAGTAAAATTATTAGCATAAAGGATATTCTAACCTAACTACTATACATACAACCTTTAATAATGTCACTAAAATTAGTCAGTACCTCTATTTTAAAAATTGAAAATATTAAACTTGATATTTTTAATTTTAAAAGAAAATAATAAAATAATACACATGAAAGAGTATGAAATCTAATTTTCCTATAATTTGAAAGTGGATAAGTGTGTGCCCCCTTGAGGCATTTTAGAGAAATATTGAACCTATGGTGAACTGAGAGTGATCACATCTCAGTTTGAAAACTATTGAAATCTGTTAGGTTTTAAAGATTTAATGATACACTCTCATTTTAATGTGTAGATTTTTATTTTAGAGTGATTTAAGGGGTGAAACCATGAAATGTGGCTCATTAAAATACAACCATATACAATGAGTTCCACTAGACTCAAATGTGGTATAAGAAGGGGAAAACCACTAAATGTGGATTTATAAAGTGAAATCATATAATTTAAGTTTCATTAGACTATAATGTGATCCATTTACAAAATTAGATGAATTAGACCACTTTATATGGATCCAAATTCTATTTACAACTTTTGTGCCATTGAAAGTTTGGAAAAAATGGAAAAGTGAAATGTAAAAAATTTCCATGTAGAAACATGAAATGAATAAATATAATGACTCATATATATGTATTGTATTTATATAGAATGGCATTTAAAATTTTAATTATTTTAAACCTTTAATTTATAACTTTTGTACACATTCCCATACATATGCATCAAGTATATGTGATTCTATACTCAAGTAAGTATAAGAATTAGTGAACATGCATACCACATGCCCCCATAATATAAAAATTATGAATCCATGTTATAATTATGAAAATTGTAACTATATATTGTCATAAATATGAAATTTTTTGCTCATGAGGACTTGAATACTAAAAACAAAACCATTGTGATGCCGCCCTATTAATATGAGGGACCTATCCAGTGAGTCACTTGTCTCAAAAGAGAGATTTTAAAATATGTAAAAGATGCAATCATGTAATAGAATATGAACATTTTAATTGTATTACATCATAGTATTGAATATATTATTGAATTACATATGAAACATGTATTATATATATATATATATATATATATATATATATATATATATATATATATATATATATATATAACATTGAGACACATAATCAACATGTGCATGATATGTATCATGGAACAAGAGTAAAAAGAGATGTAATGCATGATATGAATCACAAAACTATATTATAAATAAATGATAATATACTAAATGTTATGAAATTTTCATAGAATGTCACACATAAATCCCAAATTCAACATCAAAGGGACATGTAAATTTTAGATAAATAACAAGGCCAAAGGCCACACACAAATTTCATGAAGATGTCATACAAGAAATAACATGTACATGTTTCACACATAAGGTCAAGGGACACACAAAATAAGTCAATAATACCTAAATTTTAATGTATTAAAGTAATAATTTGAATAGAACCATAGATAAAATGAGACTAGTCTACATCAACCATATGTATCAATGCCATTGTTAGAAAATGTCATATCCATGTAACACAATGTAAAGTATGAGTGATTAACAATATATTTTTATGATATATATCTCAACATTTTATAAAGGTTTTGGATAGATAAAATATATTGAATTTTTCATGAAAATTAAGAGATACCCCTAGATTAGTAAGGTTATTCGGTAAAAAGTGAATCCCAACAACAAAAACCCATGTGATGTAATGTATTTTTTCACACTCACATATCTCATGAAAAGAATTATGTATTGGAAATTGAAATATTCTATCTAATGAACATGAAAGAAATGACATATGTAAATAAGTAAGTTAACAAAATTTTAACATAATTTTGAGGTCTTGATTTTGAATTTAAATAAAATATGCTGATTTTTTATAAAATTTTAACATATATGAAAAAATAGTTTTTTTTTGAAATATTAAAATTTAAAATGTTTGAAAAGTTATAAGAATTAAGGATCAAAAAATATAATAAATGGGAAGTATTTTAACAATATGAAATAAGGTGTTAAAGTGTGTTATGGAAACAAAGAAGGAAAGCAATTCACCCACAATGTATGTGTAAAATAGCTATAATAATGTAGCACAAATCATTGACATAAATAAGAATGTGCAGTTCCCCAATGGGAAAAAGGCTAGGGTTTATTATGTAGTATATAAGAGTAGATAAAAAATAAAATGTAAATACAAATGAAGGCATAACATGATAGATAAGCCATGGTAAGTAAATGAACTATATTAAAGAATGAGCACTGAAAGCATTGTAAGATAGTTATTTTTATATTATTTGAATTGGTTTGTTTGAAAATAAAGAGGCCAAGTACCCAAAGTAAAAAAAAGAAAGGAAAGGGCTAGAGGAATGCTAAGAATTGATGATTTTAATTTATATTTTATAGTTTCTTTTATGCATATCTTGTATTGTGTTATGTTGGTATGAATTGATAGACATAAAACTAGTTAATGTTATGTCTTTTTGGAATTTGAGCATTAAAATTTTAGTAAATTAACAACTTGATGGGGAAAAAAATGAAGAATAATTAGTTTATATTTTATTACTTGTTGGTTCATTATGCATATGTATTTCTTTATACTCAAATTTAAAATATTTTGACATAGATATCCACACTTGTTTAGGTAACTTAATTGGTGTCTTTGGACTTTTAAATTTTTTTACCATAGAAACTAATTGTGTTAATGTTTGTTCATTGATTATATTGTTAATTTGATAAATGTTATTGGTATATTTAGTTTGATGTTTATGATTAATAAAAACCTTTGAAACCATTGTATCTTGTATTGAATATTTTTGAGAAATGTTTTGATTAACATTTGGAGAATTTGAAGATACTTATGAAGATTTCTTTGGATTATTACCTATGTTTTAAAATGAGATAATTATTTTAATTTCAATATCCTTTAAATTTTATTGCAATGCATAAAAAAAATTATGATGATGTCCATTGATGCCATGATAAGTAAAAAATGGTTAGACATTTTTTTCAAAATGATGAGGATGGTGATAATAATTAAGAAGTAATTTGACCAACCTTTTATATATTAATTTATTTAAAATATCATGTGGGTGATCATTAAAATAAAATTTGAGTGGTTTTGAATTCATTGATCTAAAGTAATAAGTATGATTCGTAACTTTTATAATGTATTCATTCCTTTATGTAATAATTTGACTTGTTACAAGGTAAATTCAACATTATGCATTGGATTATGAAAATTAAGGTGTGAATTTTTAATAGAGAGTTCTTGAGTGCATAGATTTTTAGAAGATAATATGTAATTTAATTCTTTAAATTTATTGGGAATATTTGTGTCAGCTTTAGATGACTAAATTTCTCTATGTGGATCTTTTTGATGTAACTCAATGTCCCCATGCATATGGTTTGATATTTGAAAAGACACAATTACTCTTATAATGCTAATACCTCTTAACAAAGAGATAAAATTGACACACAAGTATGATATAGTAGATTCAATTTAAATGCATAAATAAGACCTATAAAAAAAAATATATTGGACTTCTATGCAGTTGGTTGATAAATTAATTAACACATATAATCCTTAAATATTAAAATATAATTTCAAACTTCTTACATTTTACTTGATGTAAAAAATGTAACCTCTCTTTAGTGATACTTGGTCAATTATTTTGAATATATTATATCAATAAATCTCCATCTATGTCTAGATAGGTCCATAATGATCCGATAGGGAGGGAATGAAACTAAGAAAATTCACATCCCATTAAAATCTTAGGAAATAAGTATACTAACATTCAAATACATTTGTAGATACTCATGGTTTTTATTATATCTCAATTTATCTCTAAGATGATTTACTTGATTATCCATGGACTATTTAGTTATTAAATTGATTAAATAATATTTAATTAAGTTGTAAGTCATGAGCTATTTATGAGATAGTTGTATGTTTCTTAGATTACATGATTAAATTACTATGACTTAGCTATATTTGTATATACTTTACAATATGATCATATTGTTAATTGTTATAGTAGTATTTTTTGGATATATATCATGATATTATGGGCTAACTACCTTATTGTCATGAGTTAGATGCAGGATAAATCCATCCCTCATAGTGTGATGGAGGAAGAGCATCATTAGAGAGGATGGTGTAGATGGAGGTGTTAGGGGATGATAGATGAATAACTAGAAACCCACACACACACCATAATAATTAGCATGATTTATATGCATTATTTGAATTGTTATCTATAGTATGTATTTTGTGTTATCTACATTGAAATGATTGATTATGTGTGTTATTTTTTATCTAGTTTTAGTTTCATGCTTATAAGGATCTAATTTTGTGTGATTGCATTATGTCTATAGTATATAGATTGAGTGCATAATGTTGTTTATGATCAATTCATGTTATTGTATTCATGATTATTATGATATTTATTTAATGTGTAAGTAAATATAAATGTTAGTATTTACTTATTGATTCTTATAGACTAGCTAAAATGTATTTTTAATGTCTTAATACATTATCTAGTTATTATGATATTCAAGAAATATCATTATTTTGGCTTAATGATTTGATATATAAAAGATAGCTAAAAGACATTTGAGATAGTAAGTATAGTGATATTGATAAACAATTACATATTTATAATGTAATTGTGTTTGATATTATTATGACAATTATTTGATTGACTATTAAAGTCAAAGGCTTGTTATTAAATTTTCACTAGTCACTTTATATTTGAAGTCATGATAATGTTGATCCTTTATTAAGATGATTTAATGATTACCTAATCTATCATTTGAACTAACCTTAACTAATGGGGTTGAATACATTGGAATTATTATTTAAGGTTGTGATTTCTTGGTTTATATACTTATGATTAATCAATTTCATTGGCAATGATTTTGTATGTGGACTTTGTAAAGTCGATACACAAGCATGTTTAAGTCAAAAGATCATAAAATGATTAAAAGATTAAAATATTTTTTGTTTTTGAACATTCAAGTGATTAGGTATTTTTATCTATTTATCTCAAACTCAAGTTAACCTAGATTAGTAAATATATTTGTGGCTAATGGGGTTTTTCATAATGAGAACTATGGTGAACTATGAGTTTGATGCTATAGTTACATGAAATTAATGTATGAGAGAGGTTGATAGAGAAATAATGATAAGAGGAGGTATAGAGAGGGGCATGGGATGATGTGGAGAATGAATGAGCAAAAATAATGAATTAAGAGAGATTTTGGTTCAATAAATTATAAAAATTGGAAGCTATTTCAAGGTTGCTAATGAAATTTCATCATTTGGTTATCAGAATATAGTACATTCTATTTATATGTTTTACTAAAGTTTTTGGGAAATACATTACTTTAAATTTTAAAATGTATATATTTAACCCTATAGATGGATCAGCCATCCAAATAACTAAATCTATATCCCCAAAATGTTTGTAATTAATATATTTCACAAGTCATGAAATTCTTGTAATTAATATATTGCACAAGTCATGAAATTATGAATTTTACTATTGGGTTGTAAAATATACAAGTATTTTTTGTGTTTTGGTTATTTCTTAAACTCTTAATCTTATATATGATCGAAGGTATACATTAACATTAAAACCTTAAGTTGTGATATGGTGTTGGAATATATCAAAACCCTGAGTGTACACACACACACACACACACACACACACACACACACACACACACACACACACACACACACACACACACACACACACACACACACACACACACACACACACACACACACACACACACACACACACACAAACACACACACACACACACACACACATATTACGGGACTTTGCTTATATATTCATAATCTTGGGATCTAATATGTAATGATCTGTTGATATATTTTTGATTTCTCTATGATATAAAATATAGGTTTGTTTAAATTGTTTTAGGATAGGGTGGATGATGATTCATATCAATATTGGGAAAAATTCTATGTATAACAATATTCCTTACAAGCATACCCATTTTGTATTTAAATGGAATACTTTTCAGTGAGGAGATTATATACACATTTTAGTGTGTAGGAAATATATTTTCCATCATTGAGATATTAGTCAAGATATTTATATGTATTATGGATTTTATTTAGACATACACATGAATACGATTGTTACATATGATTTTATAATGTTTATATGGGTTGGGAATTGGTTCAAGCCTTTATGTATTTTATAATCGATAAACATATTTTAGAACTCCTTTAGTATATTTAATTTTGTTTATAAACTTAATTGGAAAGTTTGAACCTTAAGAACGAAGCATGAATTTATAAGGTTGATCATGCTTAGTTTAATAAAAGAAAATTTTTATATTGGTTGTGTGTTGGAATTGATGATTATTATTTCTTTTAAATTCTAAGTTTGACAGTTAGTTTAGAGGCTTATGTGTCGAATACAATGTAAATAGTATACCTATTTGAAACCTAGATTGGGGGAAATGAGAGAAAATGAATTTGTATAGTTCTATATTAATTAATGGATTTCAAACTTTAAGTTAATAAAATGGAAATGAGAGTAAGGCTCATATATATGATTTTAATATTTTTTTTTTCACTGTATACTTTCTAGAATCGGTTTTTAGTTTGATTGTTTGGACTGTATGAGGTTCCAAATGAAAAATAGATATTAGAATGCATAACAGTGTATACATTATACTCTCAAATTTTAGAAGTCAAATAATTCAAGCATATTAGATTCTTTGTTAGTTTATACCAGTCCAAAATTTTAATATATTGGTAGATACATGTAAATAGTATGTCTTGTATGAATTTGATAGATACATTATATAAATATATGGTATATATCTATATGAAAGAATTAAGTACATATACACATATATGGAATATATTTGTATATGTGAAAAGTATGCTTATAATTATGGTATACAAATATGATCATTAATTAAGTTAGTTTAATATGTGATGTGATATACCATATCTATAAGCATAAAACTCAATAAATGTATAAACACTAAAGTTTTATTTTTGTTTGTTATGAGCCTTGAAATAAATTATGACTAGCTAGTTGTAATTTATGAAGCATCTACACGGAAATAAATTATGATAAAAGTGGCTTGCCATAGATGGTTGCTACATTGAGTAACTTATAAAATTTATAAACATGCAATCTAAGCATAAGATATATCCAATTGGTATAGGCTATACTTGTTTATGTTTATTATTTATGTATTAAATAATATAGTTGAGATTCATTGCATATGTTTGATGGACTAAATATATGTACTTTGATTATTTATGTACTTAACATGTTTTATGCATGTTGATAGCAAGTAATCTGATTGAATCTATTGGTTATGTTTAAAATTAACCAAATCTCATATTGATGGCACTAAGTAAGTAGTGAGACAAACTTCACTAGCCTATTTAGAATAATCAATACAAGATGAGTGTAACCCAATCAAGTGGTGTGTATGAATTTGACTGATCTTAGAGATCATTAAATATTTAAAATCTTTGCCCAAAGTAATGTTTAGTTAAAAATTATCATTTCATATGTTTTATTTTCATGTTTGTGTGATATCATGTTAGAACATATTTTATTTATTGTACACATCATGTTTTAGATTATTATAGCATACGGGTACTAGCTTATCTTTATGGATTCTTGCACCATCACTATCTACCCATTTGTGAAGGGAGGGCCATTCCTTAATTTGGGGATTATGTGAGATATTGATGGTTCATGGTTGATATGGAAAAGAATTCAAAAGATTATCTCCCTCCCCATAATAGTACTCATTAAAGAATACACTTGAGATTACCATAGATACTAGAGTGTGTGAGACTCATGCTCTATGGATCCTTGTTTATTATATTATATTTATTATTGTGACATTATTCATGATGAAAATGTAATATAATTTCATCTCTACATTGATAATAGTGGCTATAGTATTACATCAGTAGTGGTTTAAATTATATAATTACTTTTTTGGAAATTTAGATCTTTGTATTTATTTTACTTATTTGTAATCATCATGATCAGTAACTATATAAATTGGTACGTGCCTATTTATGGTTAACATACATATTTTATTAAAATTTTATCACTAATTAGGTTCTTATGGTGATGTCTAATGATGAATACATGGAATTAATTTTAAAAAAAATATGTTATTCTAGTGAATCCCAATGGGGATTTTCCATTATGGTATTAGAGCCATGTTTCCAAATCTTAGACTTAATGAGTCTACTAAATTTTTGTTATCCTTTTGTTTATCATAAAGGCTAATGGTGTGATCTAGATCATCTAGTGAGGGTCCTTCAAATGTCAATGATAGTAATCCTCCATTTGATCCTAATCAATTTACCACTAAGCAAACAATAAAGTTGGATCAGATTCTCATAGCCATTAATGAAACTAGGGATTGAATTGTGGTCCTAAAACAAGAAGTTCATGGAAATGAGAAGGAAGCACATCAGGATGTCCTTAAAGAGTATATTTATAAACAAGAAATCCCTCAAGAGTAGAGGCATGAGGAAGTGCCTTAGGATGCAAGATACTATGTAGTTGTGGAATTGGCTAGAGATATGAAAAAGGTGAATCTACCTAAGTTTGATGGAACCATTTTGGGAGATAGGGATAAATCATGGCTGACCAAGATGGAGAAGTATTTCAAGATTCAAAAATACTTCAAAGTCACTGAAGCAGTTTGGGGAGCTTACTAGTTTATTGGTGAAGTAACTATATGGTGGGCTAACAAGAAGCTAGAAATGAATCTTAATTATACTACCACTATATGAGAGTTATTCATGAAATTATTAGATTATGGTGGATTTCATAGTTATACTTTAATTAAAAGCTTAAATATTTTAATAATCTTGAGGAAACCTATCATTAAATGAATAATAAGAATAATTCACCAAATTTATGAAGTATGTACCTCAGTATTAGGAAAATGAGAAGTTCAAAATTAGGAATTTCATCATGGGATTAAAACCCCATATTAGTGGTGAGTATATGTTCATGGGACATCTACCATGGATCAGGTCTTTGAGAAGGCAATCAAGTAGGAACAAGATTTGAAATCTCTTGCTAAATTCAGGAATAAATTTAAGAATTTTTTTGGAAGTTATAAATCAAATTTAAAAAAGAATAATTGGAAGTAGAGGAGTGGGAATTATAAGAGTCAATTCAATAATTAGAATGCTATATTTAATAATGGTTCGGGTAAAAAGAAATTGGGTAATGGTTTTAAAGGTATTTTCAAGGGAAATGAATAATCTAATATGAAAGGACCACTTATAGGTTTTTTTTATTTTTGGATGTGACCATTTTGCTTGTGAGTGCACCTAGGATAAGTCAAAGAAAAAAGGTTCTTATCAACAATAGGGAATGTTTTAGAAATGGATACATGTGGTAGTTGATAATTAGAAAGCTAAATTCTAAGCTTCACCCATACATTTTAAGGTATTTTATTTAAACATCCAATTTATATTCTGATAGATACAAGTGCTAAATAATGTATTATAGCTCTTATAATACTTAATACGTTATCTAGAAAATATTGACTAATGGAAAATACATTGTTGGTATAATATGGGAATGAGTCAAAAGTCAAAGTTGACAAGTGTTTAGTTGAAGCTGATATTAGGTTGCCTAAATTCACAACAATAGTGGATCTTTATGCATCATTGCTAAGGTAAATGATGTGATCCTAGGAGTCAACTAAATTTCTAAGCATAAGGCCAAGGTTGACTACTATCTAAATAAGGTTGAGTATTAGGATGGTTTTGGAAATTTGACACAAATTCAAGGTGATAAAAGAGAGTTGAGGCTTAGGCAAATTTATACAATGCAACCCAAGAAGGCTCAAGGAAAAAAATGTCATGAATTTATTTTCAAGATAATTGAAATGGAGGAATCTAAGGAACCATACCGTGAAGATTATCCTTTTATTAGGAATTTTCATGATGTGTAACCTAAAGAATTACCAGGATTACCTCTGAAATGTGAGTTTGATTTCTTAATTGATATCATACATAGATCAGAGCTAATGTATAAATCACTATACAAGATGAAAACCACCAAATTGGATAAATTAAAGACTTAACTCTAGGAGTTGTTAACAAAAGAGTTGATTAGACCAAGTGTGTCATTATGGGGTGCACCAGTTATCTTTTTTAGTAAGAAGGATGGTACTCTTCACCTTTATATTGATTATATAATGTTGAAAAGGAAACTATCAAAAATAGATATCCACTACCTTGTATATATTATCTTTTCAATCATATGCAAGGGGAAATAATCTTTTCTAAGATTGATCTTAGAGAAGGATATCATCAGCTGAGGATAAGAGATGAGGACATTCCAAAAACAATGTTTACAACTCAATATGGGCACTATGAGTTCACAATATTACCATTTGGGTTGAAAAATGCTTTGACAACATTTATGAATCTCATGAAAAATGTGTTTAGATATTATCTAGACCATTTTATTCTAGTCTTTCTAGATGGCATTCCTATATATTATAAATATGAATAAGAACATCTTCAACATCTAGAACTAGTTTTATAACATTTACAGAAGCATAAGTTGTATGGAAAGTTGTCCAAGTGTGATTTTTTCCAAAAGAAAGTGAAATATTTGGGACATATTATCTCTACAAATGATATTATAGTATATCCAATAAAGATAAGATCCATTATGGAGTGGATGGCCCCAAAAAAAGTCCAGAAGGTAAGAAATTTCATGGTATTAGTGGCCTATTATAGGAAATTTATTCCAAATTTTTCTAAGATAGCTAATTATATTACCTCTTTACAGTGGAAGAATCAAATTTTTATCTGGTTAGATAAGTGTGAAGTAGATTTTCAAGAAATAAAAATAAGGTTTATTTTAGCACTAGTGTTAAGTGTTCTCTATCCCAATGGTCAATTCTCAGTGATCATAGATGCATCTAGAGATGGACTTGGAGGAGTTCTTATGTAGGATGGTGCATGGGTAGCATATGAATCAAGGAAATTGAAGTCTTATGAGGTGAGATATGCCCCTCATGACCTATAACTTGCAAAAATTGTGCATGGTTTACAATTTTAGAGGCATTACTTGTTGGGGGAACTATTTGAGCTCAAGACTGATAACTTGGGACTTAATTAAATCTTCACCCAACTAAATTTGAATGTTTATCAAAGATACTAGCTAGAGTTATTTTCTAATTATGCTTTTGATTTAACTATATCAAAGACAAGAAAAATAGATTAGCTAATGCCCTAAGTCATATGAGGTACATAACAGTTGTGGCTACTATCAAGATTACTTTTAGGGATTAAGTGATCAAATTATTATTAGGAGATGAATTTTATGATCAAGTTTGGAAAGCATTATCTGAGAATGCTTAGAATCATAAGTATAAAGGATACAAAATAGAGAATGATTATCTTTTATTATATAATGGAAGGATGTATGTACCAAATAAAGAGAAGTTGAGAATCATAGTGCTAAAATAACTTCATAATGCCTTATATTCAGGACATTCAAGAGTAACCAATCTCATGGATAAGATTATATGACTCTATTTATGGAAAATGATCAAGAAAGATGTAATAGACTTTGTGTCTCATTGTTTGTAATGTAAGCATGTGAAAGATGAACATGTGCATCTAATTGGATTGTTGTATCCACATAACATACTAGAATAGAAGTGGCAGGTGATTAGTATGGACTTTGTTTAAGTTTTACCATTATCATAGAACATGCATATCATGATATTGTTATTAGTTGAAAAACTAACCAAGGTATCTCATTTTATACTAAAAAATTTAACTAATAATGTACCTGCTCTTGTATAGAGATTCATAAAAGATGTGTATAAGATGCATATATTTATAAATAATATAATTTTAGATCATGATTCAAGGATAAATTTTAGGTTTTGGTTAACTTTGAATTTATCTTTGGGTATAGAATTTGTTGGTTTAATATATTGTCGATTAGCATACTGATAAACAAAATAGGCCTGATCAGCCAAAGTAGAAAGATTAGTCATCAAAATGTGTAGGTTTACCACATAAAAAGGGGACTAATCTCTCCTCTCATCAAGGGGAGGTTCCATATAGATATGTTATATATATATATATATATATATATAGAAAATAATACTCAAGGGTAGGACAAACCATTCATCTCTCTTTTTTTAGAGATGATGCATGCATATCAAAGGAGAAATCTCAAGGGAAATGACAAAAAGCACTCCTCTTCTTTCAAAAGAACTATTCAGCAAACCATAATAATACTCCTGGTAGTAAATGCAAAGTGTAACCAAGGATGTAGTAAGCAAAAAATTGAGATGTAGCACAAAGTCTTCACCTGAATTTCTCAAGAGTGAGATACGAAGGACAATGAGGGCACAAAGTCATCCTAAGGTCCTTTACATAGAAACAAAAATAAAACACACTAAAGGCAATTATGGGGGCACAAAGTCTCTCCACAGTTGACTTCAAGACACCTTCTTGACTACTTTCACTAATTCTACTTGTTGAATTAAAGGAACAGAAAATATATTAAGGAAAAAGACATAAGAATAGTTTCCCCAACAACAAAGATATCACAACACAAAGTCTAAAAAGTCACTTACTTTCTTATTCCAATAACAAAATATGATCAACAATCTAAGCTCAAAGTCTTAGTAATGCCTTTCAATTTAGGTAGAGTTTCATTTCTGATTGTCAAAAAGAGATAGATTTATAATAAAAGAGAGTCCCTTATATAGCCTCTTCAAGAAGGACTCGGGAATAGTAACACATCATGTTGCATTGAAATTTGTTAACAAGATAGGCTAGAATTTAGGGGTATATACCTATTTGTTTTTCTCAATGCAAAGAAACAAGTCATGCTATTGAAAGTTTGCACCTTCCAATGTCCACCTGGTGATCTAATCCTTCTTCATTGTTCCTCTTTTTTTGGTTAATTGAATCGGGTCCTTGATTCAATTTGATGCTCTATTCCTTAGTCACTTCCCACTGATCTTGGCCTTAAAGCCTTTGAATGCATTCATGTCCATAGATTTAAAACTACAAGGATCAATGGCTATTTCATTGTCATAACTTTGACGTCCATGGGCACGTCACTTTCCCAAGCAATTCTTTCGTCTTTATCATTTGATCTTTCCTGGAGGTGACCTGCCCTTCAAGGCCTTGAGAAATGGTCTTCTTTGGGGGAGTGTACTTTAAGTTGGAAATTGAGAGTCCCCTACAAGGTACCTACCCTTCGGCTACATTTTCTTTGGAGTCCTTCAGAGCTTTTCCCGTAGACATTTTCCCGCAAACAAAAAGTCTGTAGACATTTTCTTGCAAATAAAAAGTCCATGGAATTATTTCAATCACTTTGCCTTTTGTCTTTGGAAATTCCTTCAGGCTTTCCTCCCATATCTTCTTTCCTAAATTCCTTCAAAATTTTTGTCTGAAGGAATTCCTTCAGACAAAAAGTCTGAAGGAATTATGCCTTAGTCTTTTTCCTGAAGGAAATCCCTTTGTCTTTCATCTACTTTAAACAAAATTATAAAATAACTTACCTTTGTGGCTTCCTTGAAAATGACCCTTTCGAAGGGTACTTTTGTCGACCAAGTGCCCTCTACAAGGGCACTTGTCCTTCAGGAGGCTTTTTTTTTAACTTTTGCATTGAACCACTCCTTTGAACCAATCGTTGAACCAAGCCTTGAACCAAGCTTTGAACCAAGCTGATGAACCCTTTGATTGAACCAAAAGCTATTGAACCATTTGATTGAACCAATCCATTGAAACAAGATTTGAACCAAGCTAATGAACTAAGCTTTGAACCAAAATAGTTCAAGCCGATGAACTCTTTGATTGAACCAAAAGCCATTGAACTATTTGATGAACCGATCGAGTGAATCAACTGAATGAACTGAAGCATTGAACCAACCATTGAACCAAGCTTTGGTTCAACGGTTTAATTAGTTCATTCTCTTTGATTTTGTTGAGTCCTTTTGATCTTCGTTGAACCAAACACATTGAACCTATTGAACCAAGATTTGGTTCAATGGTTCAATCAGTTCATTCTTTTTGATTTTGTTGAGTCCTTTTGATCTTCATTGAACCAAACACATTGAACCTATTAAACCTTGAACCCATTGAATCTTTGAACCAAAGTGGTTTAATGGTTCAACGGTTCAATGGTTCAAGCCTTCTTCTCTTTGATAAGTGTTTTGAAGCTGTTGAACCTTGAAGTGGTTTAACTTTGAACCTTGATGAAGTGCTTAACTCTTGATGATGAGGTTGAACCTTTGAACTTGTTGAACCCATTAAACCAAAATGGTTCAAGGTTCAATGGTTCAATGGTTGGATCCTTTCTTAGATGCTTGTTGATGGACATTTTTGATTAAACCAAGGCACTGAACCAATCCCAAAAATGACTAAGTATTGGAAACTGATTCTTTTGATTGAACCCACCTGTAGAAGCCTTTAAACCTATAGAAATGAACCTACCTGCAGAGTATGTAAAAACCAAGTCCATAGTTTTCTCTAACCTTGAAAGAGTCCATAGAAATCATGCTGTAAAGCCCATTGAACTTGGCCTATAGAGTCCATATATTTTCTTTTCCTGTAGAGTCTGTAGATTTCTCTTCCTACAGAGTCCATAGATTCAAGCCTGTAGAGTCCATAGATTTTTGAGAAGCTTGAAAAATGAGGAATTTGAATGCCCAGGACAAATTTCAAAAAGGGAAGAAATAATTTTGGTCTATAAGACCAAAATAGTTCAAATGTTGTCCTAAAAATGAGTGATATTTTTTGGGGGACAATAGTTGGCTCTAGTTGGGGAACTTCTATCAATTGTAAAAAGAATTGAAGGGAGTAAAATCTAGAATTTTTAGTGTCTTCATGTGTACCATTGGGCTATTGAGTCATGCTACCCAAAAATTAAAGGCATAAAAAATGAAAACAAACAAAACAAAACTAAATTAAAAACTATACAAATATACATATGTATAGATGTAATAATCTGATACTTCAAGAGTTGAAGTGTTTCAGATGTTGCTTCCTAAGAGGTAGTGAAAATAGTGTGCCATCTTGGTAAACTAGTAGGAAACCATTTTGCCCCTAGAAACAATGATGGGCAAATGGATCTCTCCACTAGGAAACCAATTTAAGCATCTTCCTCTTGGCCTTTTCTTCTTCTTTCTCCATGGTAGGACGTGGTCTTCAAACTAAAAACCATAACTCCTTGCTCTCCCTGTGAAGAGTTCCTTTTGCTAACTTTGAAATATAGTAGTATGATCCACCACCATAGCTTGTTGTTCTACTGCTCCAGTCTAGCACATGCTTTAATTATCAGCATCAGACCCCTAACAAACCATTAGCTCAACATCTCCTTTGGTGTGAAGGAGTTTGATCTCTTCATCTTGAGCAGTCTTCAATCTGAGCAACAAAGATCCGTATCCAGCTATGGAAGAATTGATGCCTTTGGATTTTAAGATCCAAGCATCATCAGAAGCTAATATTTTATTAGATTTCTCTTCATTAGAGATGGAATATCCTTCTTGATTTTTACTATGCCCTACTAATTCTTTTGATGCCTTGTTTGGATCAAATCCTAGATTACCAGATCCAAGACTTTCATCAGCTGAGACATGAGCATCCTCTATGGTCAAGAAGTAATTACCCCTACCTAAAGGCTAAAATAGAATTTGAGCAATAGGGGTTGATGTTTGGGTAACCATAATCTTTGCCTTAGATAGGTCTGCACCTGGTTCTCCACCAATGTTTAATTGCTCAGGATTGGCTTGTAGGGATTCAAACTCAGTCATTTAAATTTTGGATTTCTTGACATGATCAACCATGTCAAATGACTGGAATGAACTTGGAAAAGAGGATGGGAGTTCATCCTTTTGGTTTTTGGGAGGAGGAGGACTTATCTGTGAATTTGAAGTAGAAGGTGTAGAGATGTTCGATGTACTTACTTCTTTGGCAATCACTGGGTCCTTTGACTGAAAAGGAAGAGGGGTTCTCTACTTAGCAATTAAAATTGTAGGCTAAGTTCATTCCTCTATTCTTTCTTTATCAGCTTGTTGGGCTGACTGATTCTCAGACTGGGTGAATATTGCATATGATCCTTTGATTGCTTCACCTTCACTTCTAGGTTCATCCTGGTAATTTAGGAAACCAATGTGGGAGTCACCAGCTAATTCTTATAGATCCTCCCTAAAGAGATTAGCACCATTTTCTTGCTTGAACTTAGGTTGAAAATAAGAAACATGTTCTATTTCTAGATATCCAACTACTGAGTTGGTTAGAGGTGCTTCAAGGACAGGGTTCCTCTATGGGGGAGGAAGATGATTTTGTTGCCCTTGACTTCTAGCAGCATTGCCTTGATATGGTTGATTAGGGAATGTCCTCCTTGGTATATCTTTATATAGAGGAGCAAAAGACATACCTTGTGCCATTTTCCTTTTCAAAGCTAGTAATTCATTTGCCAACTTTTGTACCATTGGGTCAGTGGTGACTGTGGGTGAGTATTTAGAAGATGAAGAGGGTTTGCTTTTGTTTGGGTCTCTCCTTATCTTTCCTACCAAGATAAGGTCATCTTCTACCTCAGTAGCCAAAAGTTAAGTTGTAGCAAGATCTATTTGACTAGCACGTCTCAGTATAAAACTCACTTTAGGTAGTTGTGAATTGATGAAGAATCATTTGAGGTTCTGAGGTGTCAATTGGGCAACTATGGGAATCATGTGCCTCAGCTTGTCAAACTTGGAAATAAAATCCCCCATAGGCTCATGAGGATATTTCTTCATCTGAGTGAGTTGGGATAGCAAGACATGTGCATCTTCTATGGGCTTGAACCTTACTTCAAACTTGGCTTTGAGTGTATTCTAGTTAGTCACTGATCTAGCTTGCAGATGGTAGAACTAGTTTGCAACAGTACCTTGTAGTGTCTCCATAAAAATATTGACTAACACATCTTCAAATTCCACCCCTATAACACCACAAGCTATGCTAAAGGCTGTAATGTGTTCATCAGGGTGAACTATCCCATCACCAAAGAATTTGGGAAAATTATTTCTTAAACTACGTGGGAGTTCATGCAGAGGTGGAGTCAAGTTGAGTGGGCCAAAAGAGTTACCCTAGGGGCCTTGAACTGCCATGATTTAATTAATATAAATAGAGATAACCAATTTGGATGGAGTGGCCAAATTATAGAACAAAAATGGAAAAGGACTGGCTCAGCTTTATCTTGAGGCTTGAGGCTTCAAACTATGCATTCTTTCCCAATAGCTCTATTTTTTAGACCAGATAAAATAATGGAGGCAGAGGAAGATGGTAAGGCTATAATGAATAATGGGTAAGACATGAAATAGAGTTGCCAAAGTCTGTAATGGATAAGGGTTATAATGATAATGGGTTATATCCCCAACAGAGTCACCAAAAATTATTGGTTGAATATTTTATTGATCAACATACTAATAAACAAAATAGGTTTGATTAGCCAAAGTAGGAAGATTGGTCATCCAAATGTGTAGGTTTACCACATAAAAAGGGGACTAATCTCTCCCTCTCATCAAGGGGAGGTTCCCTATATATATATATATATATATATATATATATATATAAACAAAAAATAATACGCAAGGGTAGGACAAACCATCCATCTCTCTTTTTTTAGAGATGATGCATGTAGATTAAAGGAAAAATATCAAGGGAAATGATAGAAAGAACTCCTCTTCTTTCAGAATAACTATTCATCAAATGACAAGAATACTCTGGGTAGTAAATGCAAAGTGTAACCAAGGACGTAGTAACCAGCAAATTCAGATGTAGCACAAAGTCTTCACCTAAATTTCTCAAGAGTGAGATACGAAGGACAATGAGGGCACAAATTCATTCCAAGGTCCTTTACATAGAAACAAAAAGAAAACACACTAAAGACTATTATGGGGGCACAAATTCTCTCCACAGTTGACTTCAGGACACCTTCCTGACTACTTTCACTAATTCTGCTTGTCGAAATAAACGAATAGAAAATATATTAAGGAAAAAGACATAAGAATAGTCTCCCAAACAAAAAATATATCATAGCACAAAGTATAAAAAGTCACTTGCTTTCTTATTCCAATAACAAAATATGATCAACAATCTGAGCTCAAAGTCTCAGTAATGCCTTTCAATTTGGGCAGAGTTTTATTTTTGATTGTCAAAAAGAGATAGATCTACAATAAAAGAGAGTCCCTTATATAGCCTCTTCAAGAAAGACTCAAGAATAGTAACACATCATGTTGCATTGAAATTTGTTAAGAAGATAGGCTAGAATTTAGGGGCATCTACCCATTTTTTTTTCTCAATGCAGAGAAACAAGTCACACTATTGAAAGTTTACATCTTCCAATGTCCACCTGGTGATCTGATCCTTCTTCATCATTCCTCTTTTTTTGGTTAATTGAATCAGGTCCTTGATTTAACTTGATGTTCTATTCCTTAGTCACTTCCTAATAATCTTGGCCTTAAAGCCTTTGAATGCATTTGGGTCCATAGATTTAAAACTACAAGGATCAACGACTATTTCATTGTCATAACTTTGACATCTACGGACATGTCACTTTTCTTAGCAATTCCTTTGACAATTCCTTCGTCTTTATCATTTGATCTTTCCCAGAGGTGACCTACACTTTAGGGCCTTGAGAAATGGTCCAATTTGGGGGAGTGTCCTTTAATTTGGTAGCTGAGAGTCCCCTATAAGGGCATGTACCCTTTGGGGTCCTTCGGTGGCCTTTTCTTTGGAGTCCTTCAGAGCTTTTCTTGTAGACATTTTCCCATGAAAAAAAAGTCTGTGGGCATTTTCCAACAGACAAAAAGTCCATGGAATTGTTTTGATCACTTTCCCTTTTGTCTTTGGAAATTCCTTCAGGCTTTCCTCTCATAGCTTCTTTCCCAAATTCCTTCAGACTTTTTGTCTAACCTTTGCAGCTTCCTTGAAAATGACCCTTTCAAAGGGTACTTTTATCAACCAAGTGCCCTCCACAAGGGCACTTGTCCTTTGGGAGGCTCTTTTTAAACTTTTGCATTGAGCTACTCCTTTGAACCAACTATTGAACCAAGCCTTGAACCAAGCTTTGAACCAAGCTGATGAACCCTTTGATTGAACCAAAAGCCATTGAACCAAGTTATTGAACCAAGATTTGAACCAAGCTAATTAACCAAGCTTTGAACCAAAATGGTTCAAGCTGATGCACTCTTTGATTGAACCAAAATCCATTGAACTATTTGATGAACTAACTGAGTGAACCAACTGAATGAACCGAAGCATTGAACCAACCATTGAACCAAGCTTTGGTTCAACGGTTCAATCGGTTCATTCTCTTTGATTTGGCTGAGTCTTTTTTATCTTCATTGAAATAAATTCATTGAACCTATTGTACCTTGAACCTGTTGAAACTTTGAACCAAAGTGGTTTAATGGTTTAATGGTTCAAGCCTTCTTCTCTTTGATAAGTGTTTTGAAGCTGTTGAACCTTGAAGCGGTTGAACTTTGAACCTTGATGAAGCACTTAACTCTTGTCAATGATGTTGAACCTTTGAACTTATTGAACCTGTTGAACCAAAATGGTTCAATGGTTGGATCCTTGCTTAGATGCTTGCCGATGGACATTTTTGATTAAACTAAGGCACTGAACCAATCTCAAAAATGACTAAGTGTTGGAAACTGATTCTTTTGATTGAACCTGCCTGCAGAAGCCTTTGAACCTGTAGAAATGAACCTGCCTACAGAGTCCATAGAAACTAAGTCTATAGTTTTGTCTAACCTTGAAAGAGTTCATAGAAATCAAGCTGTAAAGCCCATTGAACTTGGCCTGTAGAGTCTATAGATTTTCTTTTCCTATAGAGTCCATAGATTTCTCTTCCTACAGAGTCTATAGATTCAAGCCTGCAGAGTCCGTAGATTTTTGAGAAGCTTGAAAAATGAGGAATTTGAATGCCCAAGAAAAATTTCAAAAAGGGAAGAGATAATTTTGGTCTGTAGGACCAAAATAGTTTAAATGTTGTCCCAAAAATGAGTGATAATTTTTGGGGGACAATAGAATTAAACTTTAACACTACATATCACCCATAGATTGATGTTCAAACAGAGTGAGTTAATAAGGTTTTAAAGGATCTCCTTCATATGTATTACATGTATCATCAATAAAATTAAGAGGAGTACCTTTAATTGGTTGATTTTTATTACAATAACTCATAACAATTAACTTTGAATATGGCACCATTTAAAGCATTGTATGGAAGATGGTGTAAAACACCAATCAGTTGGGACAGGTTGGAAGACATGATAGTCTTTGGACTTGACATGTTTTCATAAATGGAAGAGAAAGTTAGGACAATCAGATAGAGGTTGGCTAAGACCAATAATAGGGAGAATAATTATGCTATATTAAAAGAATAGCTAGGCCATTTTTAGTAGGTGATAAAATATTTTTATGGGTTAAGCCTTTGAAAAGTTTGATTAAATTATGTAAGTCATTAAAATTTTCCCTAAGATATGTGGGACCCTTCAAGGTTTTATAAGTGGTCAACCTAGTAGCATATAGGTTTACATTGCCACCAAACCTATCTCTATTTCATAATGTCTTCTATGTTTCTTATCCTAAAAAGTATATAGTTGATCTTTCACATGTGTTTTATTGGAATGCTTTGTAGGTTCTAGATCTTGGGTTGGTCATGGTAGAGTCAATTAGAGTAATTGATACTCTCAAACTCTATTTTCATAATAGAGAAGTGTCATAGTGCAAGGTCATATGGGACCAATAATCTAAGGATAATTCTACTTGGGAGGACTATGATGAGTTATACAGGCTATTTCCACATTTGTTTTTTTGATTTGATACTTCATACTATGTTATTTTTTTGTTGAATAATGTTTTTAATATAGAACTAGTGTTTGAATAAGTGTCATTGGGACTATGACCAGCTTTAGGGGGGAAGTATGTCAATCCAAATTTCTATTTAAGTTAATTTAATTGATTATCCATGGATTATTTGGTTGTTAAATTGATTAAATACTATTTAATTAAGTTATAAGTCATGATATATTTGTGGGACAATTGTATGTTGCTTGGATTACATGATTAAATTACTATGAATTAGTTGTATTTGTATATAATTTACATTACGATCAAGTTTTTAGTTTTTACAATAGTATTTTGTGGATATATATCATGATACTATGGGCTAACTACCTTCTTATTATGTCTTGGATGTAGGATAGATCCATCCCTCAGAGTGTGATGGAGGGAGAGCATCATCAAAGAGGATGGCATAGATGAAGGTGTTGGGGGATGACAAAGGAACAATTAGACACACACACACATACACACACCATGATAGTTAGCATTCTTTATATGAATTGTTTAAATTATTAACTATAGTATGTCTTTTTTGTTATCTACATTTATATGATTGATTATGTGTGTTAATTTTGATCTATTTTCAGTTTAATGCTTATTAGGATCTAATTTTGTGTGATTGCATTATGGCTATAGTATATATAGTGAGTGCATAATGTTGTTTAAGATCAATTCATGTTATATTTTCATGATTACGATGATATTAATTTAACTTGTAAGTAAATCTAAATCTTAGTATTTACTTACTACTACTTATAGGCTAACTGGAATGTCTTTTTAATGTCTTAATACATTAGTTAGTTATTATGATATTCAAAAAATATCATTGTTTTGGCTTAATGCCTTGAGATATAACAGATAGCTAAAAAACATTTAGGACAGTTTATGTAGTGGTATTGACAAACAACTATGTAGTTATAATATCATTATTTATGATATTCTTATAATAGTTGTTTGACTGGCTATTAAAGTCAAAAGTTTGTTATTAACTTTTCACTAGTAACTTGCTATTTGAAGTCATGATAATGTTGATCCTTGCTTAAGATGATTTAATGATTACCTAAGATATCCTATAGTTATCCTTAACTAATGGGGTTGAATACATTAGCATTATTATATGAGGTTGTGATTTCTTGGTTTGATATACTTATGATTAATCAACATCATTAGCAATGATTTTATATGTGGAATTTGTAAAGTTGATACACAAGCATGTTTAAGTAAAAAGACTATGCAGTGATTAAAAGATTAAAATATTGTTTTTTTTGGAACATGCGAGTGATTAGGGCTTTTTCTCTATTTTTATCAAACTCAAGTTAACCTATGTTAGCAAATATATTTATGAATAATGTTGTTTTAATTGATGGTAATGATGGTGAACTATGAGTTTGATGCAATAATTGCATGCAATGAATATATGAGATAGGTTGATGGAGAAATAATGATAAGAAGAGATAGAGATAAGATCATAGGATGGTGTGGATAAGGAGTGATCATAAATAAGGAAATAAGAGAGATTCTAGTTCAATAAATTACAAAAATTGGAAGCTATTTCAAGTTTGGTAATGAAACTTCATTATTTAATTATCAGAATATAGTACATTCTGTTTATATGTTTTACTAGGTTTTTTGGGAAATTTATTTCTTTATATTTTAAAATATGTAGATTTAGCCTTGTGGATGGCTCGGCCATCCACATAACTAAATCTATATCCCCCAAATTTCTAGGACTATGTGTAATTAATATATTTCACAAGTTATGAAATTTTGGATTTTACTACTGGGTAATAAAATATACAAGTATAGTATGTACTTTGGTTGTTTATTAAACCCTTAAGCTTATATATGATGGATTGTATACATTGGTGTCAAAACCTTAAGTTGTGATACGATGTTTGAATATATCAAATACTTAAGTGTGTGTGTGTGTGTGTGTGTGTGTGTGTGTATATATATATATATGCATACATACATATAATGAGATTGTGGTTATATATTTATAATCCTGAGATCTAATATGTAACAGTTTGTTGGCATATTTTTTATTTCTCCATGACATAAAATATAGGTTTATTTAAATTGTTTTAAGGATAGAGTGGATGATGATTCATATAGACATAGGAAAAAATTATATGTATAGTAATATTACTTATAAACCTACCAATTATGTATTTAAATGGAATATTTTTTGGTGAGGAGACTATATACAAATTTTAGTGTGTAGGAAATATATTTTCCATTATTGAGACATTATTTGAGATGGTTATATGTATTGTGTATTTTATTTATACATACACATGAACACAATCATTATATACAACTGTTTAATGTTTATGTGGGTTGGGAATTAGTTCAATCCTTTCTATATTGGATAACTAATAAATGTATTTTAGAACTCCTTTAGTATATTCAATTTAGTTTACAAACTTAGTTAGAAAGTTTGAACCTTAGAATTGAGCATGAAATTATAAGGTTGACTATGCTTAGTTTAATCAAAGGAAATTGTTATATTGGTTGTGTGTTGGAATTGTTGATTATTATTTATTTTAAATTCTAATTTTGACAATTAGTTTAGAGGCTTGTGTGTCAAATACAGTGTAAATAATATATCTTTTTGAAACCTAGATTGATGGAAATGAGAGAAAATAGATTTCTATAGTTTTCTATTGATTAATGGATTTCAAACTTCAAGTTAATAAAATGTAAATGAGAATAGGGTTGGTATATATGATTTTTATATTTTTTTTTCATTATATAATTTATAGAATTGGTTTTTAGATTGATTATTCAGACTTTATGAGGTTATAATTGAAAAATAGATATTATAACGCATAACAGTACATATATTATACTTTGAGACTTTGGAAGTTGAATACGTCAAGCATAATGGATTCATTGTTAGTTTATACCAGTATATAATTTTAATATATGGGTAGATACATGTAAATAGTATATGTATTATATACATTTTATAGATACATTTACACATATATGGTATATATCTGTATGAAAGAAATAAGTACATATACACATATATGTCATATATTTGTAAATGTGAAAAGTATGCTTATAATTATGTTATATAGCTATGATCATAAATTAAATTTGTTAACTACGTGATGTGATATAACATATATATAAGCATAAAATTTAATAAATTTATAAACGATAATAGGAAAGTTTGATTATTGTTTATTTTGAGCCTTGAAATCAATTATGACTAGTTAGTTGTAATTTGTAAAGTATGCACATGGAAATAAATTATGATAAAAGTGGCTTGTCATAAATGGTTAATACATTGATTAACTTATGAAATTTATAAACATGTAGTCTAATCATAAAATATGCCCAATTGGTATAGGTTGTACGTGTTTATGTTTATTATTTATGTATTAAATAATATAGTTGAGATTCATTGTATATGTTTGATGGATCGAATGTATGTACTTAGGATGTTTTATTCATGATGATAGGAAGTAATCCAATTTAATCTATTGGTTATTTTTATAATTAACCAAATCTTGTATTGATGGCACTAAGCAATGAGACAAACTTCAATAGCTTATTTAGCATCATCTATGCAAGATGACATTAATCTAATCAAGTGGTGTGTATGAATTTGAATAATCCTAGAGATCATTAACTATTGAAAAACTTTTCCCAAAGTAATGTTTAGCTAAAAAATGTCATTTCATATGTTTGATTTACATTTTTGTGTGATATCATGTTAAAACATATTTTATTTATGGTACACATCATGTTTTAGATATCTTACTAGACACATGTACTAGCTTGTCTCTCTAGATTTTTGCACCATCACTATCTACCCATCCATGAAGAGAGGTCCATTACCTAGTTGTGGAATTGTGTGGGGGATCGATGGTTGGTTTGGAAAAAATATTGAATGATGTTTTCCATCCCCAAAATAGTACTCCATTAGAGAATACACTTGATATTACCATAGATACTGAAGTTTGTGAGACTAATGCTTCATGGAGCCTTGTATCTTGTATTGTATTTATTATTATGACATTATTATTGATGAAAATTTAATATAATTTCATATATACATTGACAGTAGTGATTTTAGTATTACATCAACAGTGGCTGAAATTGTATAATTACCTCTTTGGAATGTTTACATCTTTACATTTGTTTTGATTATTTGTAATCATCATGATCATTAACTAGATAAATTTTTACATGCTTATTTGTGGTTAACATACTTCTTGTACTAAAATTATATCACTAATTATACTCTCATGGTGATGTCTAATGATGAATACATGGAATTAATTTTAAAATAAATTACGTTAGTATAGTGAATCCTAGTGGGGATGTTATAGTTTATAAAAAGTATCTATTATTTAGATAAGGACTACCACATACTTAATATTTTTAAATTATATGAATTTGGAAGATGGGAGGTAAAGGTGCACACAAAATAGTGTTTAAAACAAGATTACCATAGATTTCATTAGAGTAAACCCAAGTGTGATACACTTTAAACTTTAAGGATAAGTAATGTATTTTATCTTTAAAATCACTTATGATAAGAATTAATTAAATGAATTATTGGGAACTCATGTTGAGGCTATTAAGAGGTTTATTTAAGGATTAAATTATAGTGCTAATTTTAGCCATTGAAACACTATTTATAATAGAAGAAGAAGGTGGAAGGATAGGATTTTACTTTTGTTTAAAAGATTAATTGGATATATGGGAATCAATTTCATCTTGTTGATTAATAAAATTATAATAAGTATGAATAGAAATGTATGCATTGTCATCATGTGGTAAGTATATTTTAATATTATGTCATTGTGTCTTAACAGTAGCATCATGGGAAGACAAGCATGATGTTAAAGTGGAAGAAACATCAAAAGATGTGTTAAAATAAATATTATTAATTTAAAATGTAGTTTGTGATGTGTTAATGGAAGAGGAAGGAAGTTAATCCTCATTAATTAACAAGGGATAAAATATATGACATGTAGGCTTGACATCCATTATATTTTAAGGAGAAGAGGTAACATTACTACAACTACCACTCACTTTATCTACAATGTAGGGATAAAAATGAAAATTTTAATGAAAAAAATCATCATTATTTATACATATTTTATGTGTATTTATTTTAGAATTATGAATGTAATAATGTACATAGCACCTCTATTACTAGCATGACTACCACCAAGTTGAATCCCTAATCCAACTTGTCAAGGTTCATAAGTGGCTGTCAGAATATTACCTTATCCTTGTCTAAACCTTGTGGACTTAGAGTAGGTCCTCCATGGGCACATACACCTCAGACACCTATTTGATGTTATCTATTTATTCAGTCACCAGATCAAGAATTCATTTGTATCTAGCTTTATTGGTTCTCACCACCTTTCTCCACATGACCTAGTTGAACTAGGCTAGGTGCACTTCAGATTCCTTCTAGTCAGCTATGACATGGAATCAAATATTTTTTGGCATCATTATTATTATTATTATTATTATTATTTTGTTTATTATTAGCTTATAAATGTGATTTTATTTTAAATTTGACATTATAATATGTTTGAGGATTGTTCTCAAAATTTATTTTGTTCATGGAAAGAAGCTTGACCTCAAGTTCTTTGACCATATGACACATGTCATCAAAATATTGAAATAATTTGAAAAAAATAGATTCACGGATTGATATAAGTAGGTTTAATTTGAAAATATATTATACTTCCTTATTATCCATAATATTTTTTAGTTTTTAAATCATTATCTTGTAGCAAATAAAATAGTCACTACTTAGCTCATTAAATCTTGTCTGAGTTTTGTAATTTGAGCATGTGAAACCTTTTCACTAATGTTGATGGGTAAATGAGACAATAGTTGGTTATCTAAATGATTGAAATACTTTTCCAATTGAAGAGGAATCCCATAAAACCAAAGATAGGTATATTCCATAATAATCATAGAAAAAATATTTGTTAGTAACTTATTATTAGTTTCATAGTCTAAAGATGTTGCACAAAAGGTTATAATATGTTTTCCTATATCACCTTTACCATAAATTAATGTAGGATTAGTTTTAAAAAACCCAATAGATAAGAGATAGTTTGAAATATCTAAGACAATGTAATTTTTCTTGAAATTTCATAGTATGGCCTACTCTTATAACCATGGATTGATGATAAAAACATCATTGTATGAGTGATTGGTTTCAAGGACTGGTAGTCAAATTATATAGATTATTAATATATAGTCTCACACGATTTATATTTTTAGGAGACACATAAGAGAGAGTATGTTGTATAATAATACCCATAGATATCTAAGTAATAAATTATGGTTACCCCATGCAAATTAGGTTACTTATCACTTATGTAACCATAGGTGTAGACACATGATTATAAGTAGTATAAATAATATTTTGAACACATAATTTAGGAATAATCCTTTAAATTTAATATTTTTATTATTAAAATTTTATTCAAGTTTTTTCCTCAGAGTTGGTTTCCTTTTTTATAATTTTATTTCCATTTTGAGTTATAGGCAATAATGATTCAATCATTTATGGATTCATTTCAAGATATTTTTAAATTTGAAAATAATATATATAATTAAAATGGTTATGAAAATCATAATTATATTTTATGTTTTTATCTTGATGTATATCAAATTAAGAAGTACTCACATCATTGGTATCTTATATTATATCCATACTAGAGTTTTTAAAGTTTTTATAAGACAAATAAGGAAACCCTTATTGAAGAAAGGAGCTAAGAATAAATTGTAATATGGGATAGATATAAAACACTAATGTAGAAATAAATCTAGGGTTTTTTGTTTAAATTAATAATTAGGTATATAATTTTTTTACTTGTTTCACACCTAATATATAAAATAATTTTAATTATGTACTATTTATTATTATAAAAAATATGAAAATAAACACATTAATGTGAGTTAAATAGGTTGATTGAAATTGTGATTACTTAATTTACAAATGATAAAGAAAGAAAGGGATGATTACTTAATTATGATTTCTTAATTTATCTTACATGTTTCCCACATAATATATCATTGAATATGTAAACTATTTTATGTGATTCATCAACTTCTTAGGGCCAAAATTGTAGTTGAAAACTTGCTAAAAAAACTACCCACAAAGTTAGATGCCTATGACAACTAACATTGTCAAGGTCTACTAGTAGTTTACACATAGTGGAGGTTTATAACTTATTGTATTACTTTTCTTATGCCTAAAATTTAATTATGTGTGTGTACTTCTTCAATCTTATGATAATAGAACTATTTTATGTCTCTTTTATCCCACCTCTAAGTATGCTTGATTGTACGCAAGGTGCCTTTAAAGAGGGTTTTTTTGGTATTAACCTAAATCACTCCTAATGAATGGTTGAGAATTTCATACATTTTAATAATTTTAATAGTTCTTGAACCACATGTAGATCTCCCAATTTTATGTGTATGAAACATCTTGAAAAGTCTAGAATGCAATGCAATATTTTAATATTTGATATTTAGAACCATGTAAATTTTATTTTGTATATTTAAATTTATCTTATGGATTAATATTGGGATGATATTTGAATATTTGAGATGTCGATATTACTTTTGATAAATTTTCATGATCCAAGAGGATATAGGTAACTAATTTATAATGAATATTACCACAGTTACACATCCATCCTTATTCCTATGTTAGTAGTTATGTCAGTAGGTTTCACTCCTATTTGTAGAGTGATTCCTTTAAAATTCATTTGTACATTACCATACATCCCCTATAGTATCAATACTATAGTCATCAGTTCATCAATAATGATGATAAGTGACTTCACCACACTTTGTGATTTGAATCAGTTTGTTACCAACTGATGTAACAATTCAACTAATAATTCATCTTATTAAATTGTATAATAATGTACACTTCCATTATTTTTTAGTTATAAATACAATGAGCTAAACTATAGAATAATATATTTAGGAATCCTTGCAACGTCAACATCATATCTTTTAGATTATATAAAACTTATCATAATACAAACTTTTTATTATAGTTATATATCTATTATCACCTTTTTCTTTCATTTGATTTTATTTATCCCATTAAATTTTATATTTTTTATCATTCCTTGAAGTTATTCTACCTATAAATTATTTAATCTGTAGTAAGTAGGTTATCTATTGGGTCTCTTCTTGGGCATGATATCAATGGTATCCAAACACTAAACACTTAATATCATCTATGAATGGTATCTTGATGTTTCTGAGTTTTATTCATTTTTTGTATGCCCATGCATATGAAGTATAATTATAATATGTTAGGTCTTAATATTCATTACCATTTATCATACCTTATTTAACATCCTTAGATTGAATATAAATTTATAACAACATAATCTTTAGAGATGTTCCAAAAAATGATAGAGGATGCATTATAAATAAAATGGGAATATTTGGAAGAATATCATGCACATGAATGAGAAAGTTTTATTGATAATTTTTCTTTCCTTATGAAGTAGTAGATGTCTTTGATAGCCTCTCATTCTCAATTTTCATTTGCATAAATTCCATATAAGGCACAAGTCAATCTAAACATTCATATGTTTAAAGGTAAAATAGATGCAGATGTACTAAATTATTGGATTAACCTCATTTTTTTCATACTACATAGTAAATCACTTCTATGACCAAGAGAATACCAAATTTTATCTTTTGAAAGTTTTTTTATTAGTTAAAGAATGGTGGGGATATTATTGCATTACACACAAAAAAGATCTCAATTTAGAGACATTTGAAGACACATAGAATAATTTATTATAAGCACTAAAACATATTATACTATTTAAAACTATTATTATCAATACATTAAGTTTTCTCAGTTGAACCAAGGCATATATCAGTCTATGTAAGAATACACATATAGTTTTCATGCTTTATTGTCCAAAATTGGGATTCAAGATTTAAAATAAAATCTTATTCAGAAATATAGGTCAGGCCTGATACCTCAGCTCCTATTATACCTAGATTTCATAACTATATCCTCAATTTTACAAGCCTATAGATATGATTTCAAGTTTGAACCAAGTCCTAATGCCTAGACTAAAACATAAGAATCAAAGTCTCAGACTAGGAAATATTCTAAATATTTTAAGCATAATTAAAAATTAGAGAATAACTCTAAAAAACCACCAAATAAGAAGTTACAACCATTAGCTGATCAAACTAAGCATTCCAAGACTAGAAATTGATGTTTGGTTTATAAATCTAGAAGTTATTCTAATAAATAAATTTGCACTAGGAAAAATATAATTATGCATCTTGAGACCACTAATGCCATCACCACATGATCAAGCAAAGGTAAATAGATAATATAATATGATCTTAGCACCATGGTGGGTACCAAAAACATCTCTAACACCCCTAAAAATAGAGGAAAAACAAATATTTTTCAATTCTCAAATGTATATTACTGTCCAACCAATACATTTCATTGTTTAAAACTAAAGAAAAAATAACCTTATTTATTTTGAAGTAGTTTATATATTAAAATTCTTACTAACTAGTCACCTACAACCATACTACATGGGATGGTTCAGTGTGATATCTAAGAAACATGTCACTCAATAGTGTCAAGTGGTGTACAACATTAAACCTTTTCAAGATACAATCCTTTATGATGTCTCTCCATTATAGGTATGTGATATTAACATTAATCAACCATATATTTATCATCAACATGTAGTATATGAATAAAATCTTATAAATGTTTTTATAAATGTTGGTGATATAAGATACTGCATATTGTAAGTAGTTCAAAAGATATCACTTATTAGTTATAAATAATGTAAGAGTATTGTCACATCTAGTAATGATTTCATGCTTTTTATGGTAATATTTAAATCCAAGAAAGTCCTTGAGGAACCTACAGTCACCATAATTCTTCTAACATCAACATAAAAAGTTGCATTATAGTTGAAGTTGGAAGAATACAAGGATGTTTTCCAGACACTAAAAGATGTGCCTACACACTATGTGGTAAATCTAACTATTGATATAATCCATAGAATACCTATTCATAATGATTATTTATACCATATATCATTTTTTTAGAATGAATAAATCAAGCAGTAAATCCAAAAATTATGCAAAGGACATATCTAGCCCAAATCATTTCCTTGTATCAACCAAATTATGCTTGCACCAAATAAGGATAGTACATGGAGGTTCTACATTAATTATCAATCATGAAACAAGGTTATAATGAAAAATCACTATAATCTTCTAATTATTGAGGATATTTTGGACTAAATATGTAGTGAAAAATATTCACTAATATCAACCTAAATCTTAGGTATCATCTGTTGAGTTGTGGAGCTAAAAGCTTCACTAAATGTGCAAATGTGGAGGTTACTGGGTTACACAGTAACCAACATCAGTTAGAGCCAACCGACATCAGTTAGGGGTCGATCAACATCGGTTATCTTCAGTTACATAGTAATTGGCATCGGTTATGGTCAGTCGGCATCGATCAGATAGGAATCGACATCGGTCACCTGTGTGTTTCCAAAATTGTTCTAATTTTAGACAAATAGTTAGTTTGCATGTAAAGACTAATTTAGTCTTGAGTCTGCTTTTATAATTATTGTTTGCTTTGAGTTTTATTTAAGAGACCCATGGGGCTATATTGTAATGTGTGCAGAAGAGCAAGATTAGTTGATCTGTGGGGTAGCAAGATCAAGGAGATCTACAAGTGTGCCAAGGTGTGTGGAAGATCAATTGATCTGTGGGGTAGCAAGATCAAGAAGATTTGTAACACAAGAGGTAAGCAAGATCAATTAGATCTTCAAAGGTGCAAGATCAAGAAGATATGTTGGAGGTGCAACTCAATAGTTGAGTTGGTTGTAATTGATTGAGAGAGAGAACTCTTGAGGGAGAATTATTGTACATCTACGAGGTGTGAGGAGAGAGAGGTTTCTCCATTGTATTTCCTTCTAGAAGATTTTAATACAGATTGTATTGTTTCTCATATCTCCTATTCTTTGCTATTTCTGATTTTTAGTAACTTATTACTTTTGGTTTAATTTCATGTTTAGTTGCTTATACAAAAGTAATCAATTGTAATCTAAGGAGGATCCTAACATCATCATATTCTTGTTTTTCCTAAAGCTATATGGAAGACATCCTTTAATGACAAATAAGGTTTGGTTTAATGTTTATTCATTACTTTTGTATTGACCAAATTTCTATCCACATTCATGAAAATGATGAATTATATACCCAGGCCATTCACTAAATCATTTGTACTAGTCTACATTGATAACATTATGATATTTACTAGAACATGGGGATGAACATTTGCACCATATAGAGAAAGTTATTGAAAATTTGTGGAATAAAAACTATAAGAAAAAATTTAAAAAATTAATTTTCCATGTTGTAAATTTAATATCTAGGATACATCATGGAATCACAAGGAATGCATGTGGATCTAGTCAAGATTCAAGTCATCCAAGAGTGGCCACAACCAAAGAATATCATCGATCTTTTATTTTTAGGGGTTGAAAATTTTATATAAGATATTTTTAATTGGTTTATCTCACATAACTTGGCCCATAAAACAAGTTATCCAAGGTGGCACTAAATCAAAGTTAAACTAGACTAATTAAAAATATAAATCATTCAAGGAATTAAAACATAGACTCTATTTTGCACTAGTACTTACATTGTTAAACCTTCATAAATAATTTGAGACCAATAAAATGCTTATGATTTTCCACTTTGAGTATTTCTCACTCAACATGGTCACTTAGTTTCTTACTATAGTGAAACTTTTGTTGCATCAGTAAGGAACTACCCAACATATAATCATGAGATTTATACTATTTTTCAATTATGTAATCATTTGAAACATTATATCTTGGTAAATGAGATGATGATCCAAAAATATCATAAGACACTTCATTTATTTCAGACATATAATAGGTTACAAAAATAGTGGCATAATAAATGGTATTATTATCTTTAGAAGTTCCATTTAAACATCAAGCTAAGAAGAGAAGCACCAATCTAGTTGAAAATTTCTTTAGCCACCCTCTTATTCAAACTCTATTTTCTTTACTTGACACATGTGGACATGAAGTTAACACATGGTCATAATTGTGTCCATATAATAGGGATTTTATGAATATCTATAAAACATTTATCTATTATAATTCAGTTGTAGATTTATACTTATAGGATGGACTTAAACATAATCTTGGGCACTTGTGTATTCTACATGAGGTAAAGAGATAAAAATTAATATCAAAAAATCATTAAAATAATGTTTTAGAAAATTTTAAATTGAAAATACTCTTAAAGTGTTTTAAAATTATTTATACTAGCCACATCTTAGGATTGATGTCTCCAAATACATCAAGTTGTGTAAAACAATGTGCGATAGCCAAGCTAGTCAATAATAATAAAGGTCTGCATACACCTCTACCAATTCTAACAAGACCATGGTAATTAGTTTCCATGAAATTTATCTTAATCTACATTACTACTAATCATGGTAATTATTGTGGTTATGTAGTAGTTGATTGATTCTTAGAAATAGTAAGTATCATACCTTGTAAGAAATATATCAACTCTAAAAATTGTATTTTTTAACTTAAAATATGTCTAGATCAACTTTGGAATCCTAGAAACTATATTTTTTTATAGAGACACCATATTTATGAGCCATTTATGTTAGCCACACAGTTGATCAAGTCTACCACTTTCCATCCTAAAATTGACAGATAGACAGAAGTGGTTAATAGTATGAAAGATAATATTTTAAGAATGTAAAATTTATATAAGCAATGAACTTAGGATGAAATATTTGATTTCATTCGACACAACTAAAATAGAGATTTTTAAATATATACCACATAAAGTCCTTTTTAGGTTTGTTTGGGTTTTCAACCTTTTCCACCCATTGATATAGTTTATCATATTTCACTAAAATAGTAACAACTCTATATAAAAAAGGAATTTGATTTTTTTTAATTCATTAAGCACATCTAACATATTTAGAAAAAAATTCAAACCATTCTTCAACATGAAAATGTTAAATACAAGCATCACCATGACAAGTATTAGACACTGTACACCTTTTAGGTTGACGATTGACTATAGATACATCTATATAAACAAATATTGGTAGGACATTACCAAAATATTCTTCCACTTTGGTATTGGACCTACACCACCACTAATAAACTTGGAGATAACACTTTCAATCTTAATCTCTAAGATTATCTTGGGTTACATCCAGTCTTCAATGTAAAACTCTTGTGACATTAATTTACACCATTTTAGATACTTAAGATATTATATAAGATCTCTAATAGATAGAGATAAAACCATATTGTAGTGTTCTAGAATAATTAAATGAATTCATTAATTCTTGGGTCAAATTAACACATCTATAAGAGATCCCTCTCTTCTATATTTTTAAAGTAGGTTATGTGACTTCCTAAGGAAAATAGTTGCTAAAGTATATGTTGCCAATTTGTTTCCACATATTCCTATGTAGTTGCATGCAATGGTAACTATTTATCTTTAAGGAGTGGTGACTGATCTAAGAGGATCTGGGTCACCAATTCATAATTTATATTACCACACTTATATGTAAAACCTCATGCTTACATTAGTAGTTGCATCAGTAAGTTCCTCACCTGCATATAAATTTATTCCTTATAAATCCATTTCTATGTTATATCATAACCTTTGTAAGGTCATTATTGTAGTTATTGGCTTGTCAGTAATAATAATAAGTGATGTCATTGCACTTTATGGTAATCAAGTGGTTGTTACCAACTGTTATAACAGTTCAACTGATGCTTCATCTTTTTATATTATATAATAATGTACACTTCCATTATTTTTTAGGTTATAAGTAAAATGAGTTAAATCATAGGATAATAGAGTTAGGAAGCCTTATGGAAACAACATCTCATCTCTCAGATTATATAGAACTTAACATAATACAAAATTGTTATTATAATTATATATATATATATATATGTGTGTGTGTGTGTGTTATCACCTTGTTATTTCTTTCTAGTTTATTAACTCATTGCATTTAATATTATTTGTCATTCAATAAATCACTTCCACCTATAACTATTTAATACACATTAATTAGGTGTTCAATAAGGTATCCTCATGGACCCCAAATAATTCCAAAATAATTATAAGTTATTTCTTGATGTTTATAAGAACTTTTTATCAAAAAATAACATTATGGGTGTCTTGTATTTATAGATGACTCTTCATTAATTTATTACTATGAGTAACCCACCAAACCTATCTCAATCAACCTAATGGAGACTTCAAAATGTTAAAATAGTCATGAATGGATCTTAGATGATTTTGATAGATGGAAACACTAAATTGAATGACATTATCTAGGATTATTGATATTATCATGGAAGTGAAAAGTTAGGATTTGAATAACGTAATGTGTCTAGGATTGCTAAGGGTTCATATATAGACTCCACTGATCTTGAGTAAATATATATAAAACTATAGGTGATAAAGAGAATAGATGGGTAGAGAGATAGAGGTAAAGTGTGATCAAGAGTTAATTACATATGCATTTTCTAACTTTGTCAAAGTATGCCAATTTTTGATATTTCTAAAGTGTCAAAGAATAAATTTAGGTGTCTATATAAACAATATAAGTTAATATTATGCAATGTTTTTGAATTAACTTATGTTTTATTGGTGATATAATATTGTTTCTAAACATATTTATTATTTTAAGATAGGATGTTTGATAGATTAATGAGTGCATATGAAAATGAAATCTAATGTTGAAATTAAGAATATCCTTAGGAAAACCTTGTTTAAGATATTGAAGACTCTAATATGTGGTATGAGGTCCATTATTAGTGATTTATTTATCTAATAAATATTTTAATTTGATAGGTAAATTATAGAACCAAAATAATTTGTCACATATGAAAATTATATAAAATCTTAAGTATGATCAGTCAATGATTCTCATAGTATCTTATATAAATAAATATTGCATGAAGGTATACTTGAGGGTTTCCTTGACCAAAAAATAATTAGAATTATGAAAATGTCATGTCATGTGGAAGAGGCATATCAAACACATATATTGATAAAGGATTTTAAGATGCAATATTATCTATAATTGTAGCATTAGAAGTCTCTAGGTGAAAGGATACATTACACACTTGTATTTGTTTAGTACCTCTTGCATTCATAATATCCACTATCGCATGTGTAGGAATGGTGAAACTCTTAGTATTTCCATTCAAATGTTTATTATTACCATATATAATATACCTAATAATGATATTTATCAAGGGATTAGTATTTAAACATGCATCATAAAGCATATCAGATGAAGTAACATAATTACAATGCCTAAGAGTATCTACATAAGAAAAAAATACATACTTTACTTATATATAATTATCATATCATCAAAAAGTTTGGGATTTTCAATAAAAATTGATTTTTTATATTATGTAATGCACTGACATATCATTTCATCGGTTGAGGAATTCACATGTTAAAATTTCTCATCTAAAAAATAAAATTCATTCAAATTCATTTGGATAATATAAACCATGATTATAGATAATAAAGGGAACACACAAGAAAATATATGTATATAAATTATAAGAAAACTAGGGTGTATATATCATAAATTAGAAATGAAACCATAATGGAAAACTTATAAAATATGATCATTTAAATAATTAATGCATTCACTAATTTTTTATCTTGTTAGTGTTTTAGATTAATTATATTAAACACATGATAAAATGAGATGCATAAATGAGATCTACCATTTAATAACATGAAAAAATAATCATGATTTTACTAAGTAGTCATAAATTTTAAACAAGAATAATTTTAAATTTAATTTAAAATAAATGATCAATATAATGGAATGGTCACCCTAATAACCAATTATGATTTCTAAGAGTGGGTTGGATTAGGTAGACCTTTATCTACATATGTTTGAAATTTGGAGTTCTTGATCGATAAGAATAAAATAAATACTTTTTTATACCTAATAAATGTTAATTATCAATGCATAATTGACACAATGACTCTATGACTAATGATTGTGTCTTTATTCACTAATTATGTATTACAAACCTTTTTGAATTATATATGTTTTTATATCACTTTGTTGTAGGATGTTGTACTTAATTATGCTAGCTCTTTGTATAATTACCTAAAGTAACTATATGATTTTTATCTTTAATATTTTAAACCAAAATTTTCATAATATAAAATTATAAAAGAGAAGGAAATAATTATCTAGGTCAATAAATTACAAGGGATTTGTAACTATGTATCTCACATGATAAGATAATATGTCATATAGTTATTATGTGAAATAATAAATTTAATTAAGGCTTTAAATCCTCTTCCATAAGTGGGTATAAAATTAATTTCACTTTATAATCCTTATTTTGGTACAATATGTAATAAAACATTGTTATATGTTCTTGAGCAATAATAAATCAATGTAGTGTGTACTTAAACTTGAATGAAAACTTGATAGAAACTCCTTGGGAAACCCCATCCTTATTTTAATTATCATATACGATATTTTTGTACATAATTATCATGTTTTATTCAAATACCTATTGGATTAAATAATATTACCAAGGAAACAAAATCAACTAATACACAAATCCAAACATTAAAAATGTGTGACAAGTAGAAGAAGGGCCCAAAAAACCAAAGAAGACAAAATCGACAACCCTGTAAAATCCACTAAGGGAAAAATCAAATTTATTGTTTTAAATAAGAAATATAGATAAAGAAAATTTATTATTAGCTTGATATGTATATAAATCTACATTAAGGGGCCCTAGGTCAATAACTATGTATATTACATTTTATCTTGGATGCATTTCTAGGTGTTGAGGTTGGATTAGGGTTAGATCAAAAAAATAATATTTTAAAACATATGCACATATTTTAATTTATTAGGTAGATTTTTGGGTAGATATATTTTATGATAAGTTATATAAATGTTTAGATTGCATAGATTTATAGAGCTATTTGTGGACTATTTTGACCACTTTTGAGAGAGCTGACCACTTTCAAGACATTCCATTTTTTCACTTCCTTTTCTAGGATATATGAAAATGTTCAATGTCATGTATCACTGTGTACTCTATGGCATTTATTATACATAATATTATGACCATGTTATTTACATTTTTGGCCTATTTTAGGTTCTATGTGAGTTGGAATTAGATATTTCTGTATTTATTTCTCTAGTCAATTCTAGTTCCAATATATTTTTATTCATATTCCCATTTTCTATTACATAAGAAAATATTTGTTTACTATGTTTATTTTATTTTATATCACCATTTTATGTGGCTTTTGTATAGTTTATAACATGTTTTCACCCTCTAAAATAAGTAGAGAATGTTATTATGTACCTAATAATTATTTTCAACTAAAGTTAGGTGTCTACAAGTTGTATGTACACTTGTAATGGAAAGAGAGTTCTAATCTTTTTTACTATTTTTTAATTTTAATCTAAATGTCATTATGGAAAATAAGATAAAATAAAGTGCACAATGGAGAGATATAGATGTACATTAATATTTAAGTCTAAAAATCTCCCTAGTGACTAATATAAATGACTAATGGTCTAATGAAATAAATGAATATAAAATAGTAATGAAATGGAGGCAAATAAAATTGAAAAAAACACACATGGTCACTATAATTTTAGAATTTGGAAAAGAGTTTAGAACTAACATATAAGATGTCATGATAATAATACTATGATATATAAGTGGTTCAAAATTAGTAGATGGATGATTGTGTATATGACATAATAGATAGGTGATTTATTTTTTATATTTATTGTGTCCTCAATTTCAGTTTGCATCTTCTATTTTTTATATATTTTATATATTTTAGGACCTCTATACAAACCACTATCAATCTGGATTTTGGCTTCAATTTTCTAATCTAATGAAAATTATTTTTTGTTTGCCTTGTATATTATGAGAAAGACAATGATTTAATCTACCATTCCATAGTGACTTTCACTACTTAGAAAAATTACCTCAATTCTCAAAAATAAATTAGTTACAAAATCACTATAGGAAAAATAGTTAATCTTACAATAAAAATTATTTTATTCTTTTGATGATAATTTAAAGATATTATAATTTACTTAAAACTTATAGATTTGAAAAATATCATTCTTAGGTATTTTAACTACGTCATTTCTAAATTGAATTCATGGATAAAACATGGGTTAGTTTTATTTCCACAAAAAGTCTCCAAAATTGACCCCCAAAGGAATGCTACTAAAGAGGTTAAATTTTTTAAATAGTTGTTGGTGAATTCCACAATCTAACATAATTATATTCTAGTCATGGATTTTAAATATTTATGATTTAAGTATTCACGTATTGTCAAAATCGAAGCGATCTAGAAGTAAAATAAAATGTTTGTAAACTTTGTCCTATTAATTTTTTTTGGATATATCCATGAATGATATTAATTGATATAACTAAAATTATATGAATATTTCTCAATTATCTAAAATCCAATCAATTTTATTACCAATCTTAGACTGAAAATTTCTCAGTTCAATAAACTAAGTAATTCAGGAATCAAATGGCTCTTGAATGAGTTCAAGAGGTGAGAGAATGTCTCCAAATAACTATTTAATAAAACTAGTAAAAACACCAATATTTTCTTTTACTATTAATAACTAGTGTTTTCTAATTATGTTCATTTTACTAATATTAACGATTTATAAGTTTAACTTAATTTAGCTAGGTCACTAGAGTTTGGTTTATAAAAATAATATTTACTTTACTACACATTCTATAATTTCATTTAAAAATAAATTAGTTAAATTTCACATTTAATAAATCATATGTGAGAAAGAATTAAATTAAAAGATTAGCTAATTAGCTATTCATTTAATCTCACTCCACAATAAATACAAGTATTTAAATTCATATGAAAACTTAAAAAAACTAATCAATTAACATAATGCAATTTAATTCCACATTTAATACACAAAATAAAAAAATATTTCCTATTTCATAATTTAAGGTAAATTTAAAAAGTCAACAAGTCTTCACCCACTTGAAAATGCATTATTAAATCTGAACACTTAGATCAAATAAATAAGAACCATTAGATATAGGTTTTGAAAACATTGCCCTAAACTTTACTTATGCATAATAAAAGTCATTTATTTTAGTTTTTCTCCCATTTATTGTCTTTTCTTTTATAGGTTGCAGATTGAAGGTCAAATGATTGATAATAATAAAGATTTAGAATAAGACATTTATTTCCAAGAAGAATTTTAGATCACCCAAATCCAAAATCTATTCAATATGTATACATCCACTATCTTCCTCATATATTTTTTATTTTATTTTCTATATTTAAAACATAATACACACACACAAATTTTTTTTATAAAAAATAGATTTTATATTTATATATTCTCCACAAAAATTATCATAAAAAAATTTGTGTATACATACATATAACCCTGAATATGTATATATGTTAAAACCTTGATATATATATATATATAAAGACTAGACAGTATCTGGTGCAGATGTCATCCCTTCCTATAGAGTGGATGACCAATTTCATAGTTGTCTCCACCTCCTCCCCCCACCCTCCCTCCTTCCCCCCTCCCCCACACACACACTCCAAGCCTTCCAAAAATGGTTTGGGGCCATCACCCCTTCCTCATAAACACAACAAAAGAAAAACAAGATTTCTTAAAAATTTATGTGTGAGAACAAAAATACCTTTTTATTCCCAAAATGTAATTTTCATAAGAGTTCAAGAGGATAAAGAGATGTTCACAAGATTTTTATAAGAAAAAATAAATATTTTATTTTGATTTCAATGAATATTTTATTTAGGAGTTCAAAGGAAGGGCGAGGTGTTTATTTCACTTGATTACAATGAACGATATATTTGTTTCTAGTAAAGCAACATCCACATTTCCTTTGTAATCAAACAATATAAATTGAAAATCATCCTTTTTAATATTTTAATCTTCATTTTTCAAGGAGAGAGGAGTGTAAGGATAAGAGATAAGTGTTTTCTTCAAAAACACATACAATAACAAGATTTATTACATATAAAAGTGTGAAGGGAAGGAAAAGAGAATTCATTCAAAGATAACAAAACTCCATTTGAGCATTCTCCCTATAACTAGATTTTTCTAAAGAAAAGGGAGACAAAAATGGGAAAAGTCTAACAATTTGGCAAGCATTTTCAAAAATAAAAGATAAGAATGAAAAGAAACAACTGTTACTATTATTTATTCCCAAACTTCTCCAAGCTCCTTCTTACTCTTATCACACTCTCCTTTCATGAAAATTCATCCCAAGAACCACCAAAAATGGTTAAGTATTTTAAATAAGAAGAGAGTGAAAAATCCTTTTTATAAGATATCCACAAACCCATTAAATGAATAGAGTATCCTCTTTTACATAGTTATTTTCATGTCATAGATGGACCCATGATTTTCTTACATATTATGTACTTTATTGTAAGAAAAGTCTTACACCTAATAAATTATCTTACATGCCCATATGGGCTCCTTACAACTAGATAATTTTAAATTATGTTACTTGAAAAATACTCCACCAAGTAGGTCATTGCCGACTATCTCGGCTAGGACCTTAGAGAGTAGGTTTTATAGAAGACATATGGGGAAAGGCTCATAGGCTCTCTAGGAATCTTAGGACCTCTTTAATTTCAATTTTGAATATTATAAATTTATGATATGTGAATATATATTTAACATGTGTAATTATAATTTAAATAATCTTTATTTATTCATTGGGGAACATTAATCCATTAGCAACAAAGAGGGAAATATAGTTCAAATTATTCATATCCATGAAATTGAATTTCCAAATTTCTCAATTGGTAAGGGACATACGTCCCTCATGCTGGGCATTACAATCCCATCAATTAAATTTAATCATATAAATGGATACCATTTATAATTAAATAATCATGTTCTAGATTATTTCCCATGAGGAGAATTGGAATGAAAATTTAGAGCCTCATTTGATAATTTTCAACATCTTTGGTGACTCTATGGAGTATATTTATTACATAATGTTGATTCTTAAAAATTTCTTCATCCATTGGGAAAGTATTCAATAAAAATGGTAGCTATGTCGAACATGGTCTCCCAAAAAATCCTTCTTTTGGATATAAAATTTGGAGGTACCTTTTGAGGGAATAAACCCCTTGTAAGGTCAAGGGTAAGTGACCTATGATTTAACCATAACATTATTATTTTAATTTATATTTTCCTCTATGATTTACTCAAACATATTGAAAATTTCTCCATTTTATATCCCATATTCTCTTTTACAACTTGAGATTTATATTTTACTTGAATTTTCCCATCATTTTTACTTAATTTTCATTAATTTACACCCCTCAAAGATATTAGTGAAATTTAAGGAGTGTAATTTACCTTATTTGTCTATATGGATATATATTCATATGGTAAAAGCTGATCAAATGACCTAAGTCAATTATAATATAGGACATTAACAATGCTTTCCCATATAAAACATTTTTTTGGATCTTAGAAATATCAATAAATCAATATTAGAGCTATAGTTTTAGATTTATGATTTAATTATTGTAATATTGATAACTCAATATTTTCCCTTTGATTTGAAGGTTAGAGATTAGCTTTTAACATTTCGATGTAGTTTAGTGGGTCCCTTCATTTAATATCTTTATTTTTTCTATCCTTTTATTAAAATAAGATCCAATGGCTATAGATAAAATTCAAGGATCCTAATCTAATATTTATAGGAATTTATAATATGCAATTTAATGTTTACCTTTGAACAAATCTCTTACTCACAACCTATCCTTTTGAGTATGCATCTCAGACCATTGGATCTCAAATAGATCAACGACAAGATATCTCTCTTTAATTTTTTCCTTAGAATATTATTTACCATTGAAAAACATAAAATTTAAATAATTCATTTGATCCACCATTTTCCTTATCTAATTATGTTTCTCTCTTTCAATACAATTTAACAATTCAATGAGCTCTATCAAGGCAACTCATTCTTGCCAATTTTCCATTGAATTTTCAACTCGAATATGACTTAAAAATTTATGTCATTTAGTTTTTAATAAATATTTATATAAAATCAAAGTCTTCAATAGATTACATTTTAAACTAATGGTTATAGATCCTTTTGGAAGATGAAATTAGCATGCCTTTTAAAATTAGCCCAAATTATCAGATCTAATGAAGATAATGGCTTGAGATTCATCTAATATTATAAATTAAAATGACCAAATCATTTGAATCCTTTTTAATTTCATAGTAATGAACCTATCATGCCCATTTATTTTATTTATAAAATCCATGACATAATCATATTATGCACAACTAACCAAAAATAAGAATAAATACAAGAATTCATATCAATCATATAACCATATATGAAATCCCTATAACTACCACCATTGCAAAAATGGAATGTGCTAATGATTAAGAGGTCAAAATATCTAATCATTCATCCAAGAACTCAATAATTCATTCACTATCTCACACCAAAGGTTAACGCGTTATGATGTTGAAATGGCCATCAAAATCTACCTCAACCACTACTAATGTATTTGGGTTCCACATGGCCACTACATCATGCTCCTTGGCCATAAGACATAATTTTTAATGTAATAAGGCCAATATTTAGATTCTAATGTCAATTTATTTTATTATTTCCAATAAAAATCTCACAGATAATTATTTGAGTTCTAGTCATAGTTGGATAAGCTTAATCCATAAAAATATACCATAAATGAATATAGAAGGACACAATACACATTCAATAGGCTGGTCATAACAAAGATTTAAACAAAAAAACATGTTTCCATTTTATCAAAGAGCCAAATAATCTAAGGAATCTTTCCTTATCTAATGAATCCTTCCCATGGTGGATATACATATATAATATATACCATTTAATTACATCTAAGTTTATCAAATAGGTTCAATATAAAGATAACAAAAGCCTTTACCCATAACTAGGTATTTATACATAGGAATTTATTTCATAAGAATATCATAACTAGGTTGGATGCTATTAACATATATCAATACAAGAGTTATCAACCATTTTATAAATTATCATGAGGCATAAATCTAGGCCTAATTTAATAACATAAGAACCACCTTTAGTAACATCTTTATCTACTCCACAATAATTATTGGCCATTTGAAGGAGAGTTCACTGCCTAATCTTTTATCATCATCAAGATACTACTCTAGATACCCCCAAGATTGGGACTCCTAGCTCTAAACATGTTTACATCACTTGATATAAGAAAGGGTGGACATACAGATAAGGTTATCTTAGCACAAAGGAAATACCATGTAGAACCTATAATATTATTCTTGGTTCTTACCCAAAGAGACTCCTAGTCCCAAATATCATTCAAACAAGCATTCAATGAACATTTAAATGAATCTAATCATTTATAAATATATAAAATGAATTGGAAAGCTTTCAAAACATAAGGAAGACCCATTATTATTTGGATATTAAGAAGATAACTCACTTAGTTTATTTCATAAAATAGTCATGGGAGGTTTAGGTAATCTACCATTGTGCCTCAACATGGTAGGACCTAGAATATATCCCTATGGTGTCCATAAGAGGGTCAATAAATCTACCACCATGCATATCATGGTATATCTTTAAAATTTGACATCATGAACATGTTACTTACATACAACCACTACATTATGTCACAAAAACATTAATACACTCAAGTAATAAGGTAAAAAATTCAAGTCAAGAAAAGATGAACACAACCTCTCCAAGGCTTTCAACTGGGTAAAGAGATACATAGAGTCCATTGTGTAACCATGTAAAGACAATAAAATAGGTAAAATAAACCAATTGGTCATATTCTCCTTAAAGCAAGATAAAAAACAAAGAACTAAAAATATTTTTTATTCAAAGGAAATAAGTTGTTATCAAGTTAATAATAAGCCCATCTATTGACTCCAAGACCTCCTAGGAATTATCCTCCATGTGTCTAAGTCCTAAATATTTTAGCTATATATTCCTATTTGTTAGTCTTTCTTCTTCTTTCTTTTCATTAATCTAATATTATCTAATTAGCCAATCTTCCTTTGGAAAAAATTCCTCTTCACCAAAAATTACTCAAAATGGTGAGCTTGACTTCTACATATAGATGTCTTAGAATCAACCAACCACCCTCTATTCATCATCCCATGCCTCATTAAGGGACATTATTTTCCATGTTAAATTAAGGTGCATGGAATCTCTATAGGATTTTATGGTTTCTTCTTATATTCACTCACTTCTTCTACTTGATTCTTATACTAAAGCCATCAATGAATGGATTTGGAACTAGAAATCTATACATTGGATATAGGATCTTAAGGTAATGAGACAACAAGTTTCACCAACCAAACTTAAAATCTAGATTCCAAACTAGCATGCTAAGTCATAACATGATAAATGATATCTTACACAATTGAATAATTAATATAGGTTTAATAAAGGTTTAAGGTAAGGTTTTTTAGTGATATAATAATCCTTGTTGTAGTCCCTTTCCTTGTAGTTATTTTACTAAATATTGAAAATTCCCCCATGGAAAGGTACAAGTTTTCATCCAAAATAAATAAATTTAAGGATGAATTTTCCATTTATTTTTATTTTATAACCTTATTAATTCATCCATTATGTAGCTATGGCATTAAATGTAAGGATTAAGTAATAGTTATATTCTTCTTCCACCTTTTAAACTTTTTTCATATCTAAACTCTTTCCTGGGGTAGGCTAAATAATTATGTATAGACAATAAAAATACATGTATGAGTCCAAGTGAAATCTACCTAGTGATATAAAGTATCTTATTATGTAAATATTGGAAATCCTACTCTAACAAAATATGATTGGGGATTTAGATAAACCCAAAAATTCAAATAGAAAAATAGATGGATTGTCTTATTATATTGTGCCAAAAAAATAATTTGGAAACAACAAAGATCATCCATAATAATAAAAAATATAAATTTATAATTTCTAGGGCATTTTCTCCTTCTTCTTCAAAATTGGTCCTTACAAGAAAATTCATCCATTATTCATAGTTATTTTTATAATGTGAATCAAACTAGTGTTGATGATGAGTTTTTATAAATTATGGATCTTTGTCATGATCTAATATGAATGAAAAATGACTCCTATATGTTGGATTCTAATATATTTTTGATATTAATAGTGAATTCCATATTTATGGAAACATTCATTATTTTTTCCTCTTGATTAATATAGATATATCTTACATATATTTATTAGTATTCATAATAGAGGGAAATCCTTGAATATTATTATAAGAGAATATATCCTTTTAATAGTAAGGAATACCAATCCACCTCATTTTTTTTTCATGTCCCCATACTTATAAAGACAACATTTAAAGAAGATATTAATTTATTCATCTTGAAATATAAAAAATATTTGTTTAATGAAATAATTACATTTAAAGGCTAGCTTAGATCTTCTTTTGTTATTCACAAGTCTTAAAAATAGATACACTATGGTAATAAACACATTCCATTCATAAGTCCTATATTTATTAATTAGATTTATTATAAAATATATCCTTATTTATCTCTAAGGGTATTTAAATAATTATTTTCCATTTTATTTTTTTGAAAGGGGATTTCTTGAATTCTTATTCTTTAATTTCACCCTCTCTAAGTTCTACAAATAGTATTATTTGGGTAGTGAGTTTTTCATTCTTTGTGTTACAATCTTCATCACCTTATTTTTGAAAAAAATTATCTTTGTTAGCCCTAAATTATTATCAATGTATCTCATACCATTTAATTCCTTGAAGAGGGGATAAATTATCATCTTCACCCTTAATTGAAATTAATAAATCATGCATGATTTATTTTTTATTTGTAAATTCATCTATGCTTTGTAAATAAATCCATTAGATAACATGATCATCATCTTGGTTAGAATTTTTAGGAGTGTATTCTTCATCCCACTAATATAAAACATGGTTATCAATAATTATGGGCTCATACTTATCTTAAAATATTGTTGGGATATGAAATGATAATGATTTTAGGTTGTTTTGACATTTTATTTTTGCTTCATGAGGAGTTTGAGGAGGCTTCAACTTCTAAGATTTTGGTAGGAGGGATAGTTACAATGACTTATGTTGAGAATTAGGGTTGGTAACACACAATATTTGTATTTGAGATTATATGATAATAATATTATATTGAAAATTTTGGGTAGATAACTACATTTTTAATGCCATAAACTTATTATAAATATCTACAATTGTGACTTTTATCTTAGGCAATGAGTTTAGGTTTATGGATTCATCTTGGGATGGTTGGGATGAAAAAATGAGTTACATTTTTGGACATTGGGTAATATGAGTGAGGGTATAAGGATTTTAAATCAATGATTTTTATATTATAAGAGTAATCTTACCAAATTTTATTAGGTTTTATTTATTTATAACAATAATATCATAAGCATATAAGAGTGTTTCATGAACTCCAAAAACCCAAGTATATTTTTTTTATTTATAGGGTTGTGAGTTTTGAGTTCTAACAATCAACCTCTTGTTCTAAAGGCATTATGAATAATTTCATGTATTATGCACTTAGTTAATATAACCTATTAGTTGTGTTACTCAAGTAGAATTGAACAAAACCCACCCTAACAGGTGGTTAGCATTTACGTTCTCAAATATATAAGTATATTCTTTATTATACATTAATAAAGTAATAATGGTATTGTGTTGTCACTAGTAATAATCTAAATGAAACCATTGTCAAAAAATTGTCAATAGCAATTAGATCCTTACACAAAAGTTGATTGATACCTAAGGTAACCTAAAATATTATTATAATTACCATAGAAGAGCATAACCCCAATACTAATCTTAAAAAATGCATTAAATTAATTTAATCAAAATCATAGTCATGAATCATTATACAATAGACCATAAATCATACCAATTAATGTAGATGAAATTATTTATTGTTAATAAAATACATAATAACTTAATAGGACACACTAAAATTTTTAAGTAACCCTTTACTATAGAGTCCAATCATCCCTTGATTTTCCATTAGATTTAAGTTTAGGTTTTCTATTATTACAATACAAATTTAGAAAACAAGGTTTAATTTATCTCATTTAAAAATATTCAAACAATAAAGAGTGAGATAAGGTTTCTACTTGGTATAACTTAACTTATCATGTAATTCACCTAATAAGGAAAGGATTATTAATATTTTATCATTAAAATTAATGAAAGTACATTATAAAACCCAATAGGAAGTCTAATCCTTGGAAGCATATATATTTTTTATACCAATACACTTAATGGTAACTTCTAATTAACATCATTCTCATGGTGAAGTTGATTAGTTATACAATTTACAACCCACTTGCCTTCCCACCTATTATTGACTACTTTCATAGTATTGATCCTTTCTTTATTAACATCATACAATTAATAACTTTAAAGCTTAACAATTCCAAATCAAAATATCAATTTTTATTCAAGATGACAATTGTTATTGGTGGGGTTAGATTTAGAGAAGTAACCTAAATGGGCTTACCAACATTGAATTCATAAGTTTCTTATTTTAATGGAATGTTACCCAATCTATCAATTTTACAATAATTTAAGGTTTTCCCATTTAATAAAGGCCGATTTAGTTTTTAATTCAATTTATAATAAATATGTAAACCATAAACCATTCCTCTTAATTTATTTAAATGTAAACATTTCTCAACATGCATTAAAATTTGTGATGTAGGGAATAATTATAATATAATCATGATAATACCAATCATAAACTATCCAATACTACCTTTATATCAATTTACCAATTGAAATTACATGCTAGAATTATGTATTAATAATTAAACTTGACTAGGTATTATTTAAAATATTAATGAAATAATTACACCATCAAATGTGATTAAGTCATCATAAAAACATTTGAACTCCAATCTGATTAAATCAAAACCAAATTAATTGGCTTAGTCAATACTAACAAAATAAAATGATGAACTTCCATTAACTGAGAGAAGTCCATGTTTAATGATGCATGAAATGCATGTCGACAATGATTTAATATAGTCACATGATAAAATTCTACCATCGTGAAATGAGCTCATGAATAATAAAAATTAAATTAAATTGAATTCTAAAAGCTACACCATCATCTACATTCATGATTGGCTTATAAGTAAAATACTAGTAGTAAACAACTAATTGAGCCAAGATGTCATAATCATGCAATAGTTTCATATAAAATCATGAATGAACATAAATGATGTCACATATTAAATCCAATTTAATCCATAGAATAAATCCACATATTAAAATGTTTGCATTCAACATAACTAGATGAATAAAGTCATATCAATTATCATGCTAATTAAACTCAATCATAATTCATAATATAAACATAGTATAATATAATTTTAATATACAAAATAAAATCCATATTCAAATTCAAAAATTGTATCATTGGATTTAATTAAAAAATAATTCTTATAAACTTATAATATACATAGAGTTATTAAATATTTGATGCACATTCTACATATGAATTACCATCAAATCCAGATATAAATAAAAAAATACAAACATTGATCTTCATAGAACCATGTATGAAAAAATAAATCTCAAACTTGATCATGTGCCTAGAATATCATCATTACAATTTAATTGATACCAAATTTATTCCACTCTCATAGGTTCTATTGATGAAAACTAAAAACATAAACACAAAAATGAATTATAAAAAATGAGCCCATTCATATGGTATGAAATCCCTACCCACCCCAACCATTAGGCTGGGGATGTAAGGAAACCATTCAATGACCATTTGAAATTTACAAAAAAATTAATAAATGAAGGTGAAATTTGAGATAAAAATTCCACCAACTTAGGGTTTGAAAAATAATTACTAAAAAAACACAAAACCCATGATAGGAAAAAAACTCAAGCACCAGGTCAATATAATAAAGTATTAATTTATGGTTTAGAACTAACCACCATTCATAGGACATATGAGGGTGATATTATATCAAGATATATCTATGAGGGAAATACTCCAAGAGACCATTTCACAATCAATGTAACAATTACGAAATCATAAATCACTAACTAACACTTATAAAATTTATGTTAGGGTTTCAAAACATGCACAAATAATATTTGTATAAACCTTAGAGGATTTACCTATTGCAATTTTTTTTAAAAACCCATCATAAATATAGGGTCTTAATGTTTCCAAATTCTAATTTGTAAGATAAAAATGGAAAATAAAGCATTCTTAGAAAAACTTCAAGAGAGTATGAAAATAAAAGAGACAACAACTTACTTATTGGAATTCCTCTTGTTGTTTTTAACCATAGAAAATTACACTCAATTTTTCTTCCTCCTTTATTTATCTCTCCCCTTGTTTTATTTCCAAAAACTCCCATAATTCCATACCATTCCCTCTTATGAACTCGATGTTTCTTCCATCATTAATGGCTTCTATTGTGGGTTCAAAAAATACCCTAAAAATTTTAATATGAGGAACTTAGGGTTTTGTGGAATGCTACATTTAGGCTAAAATATTTAATACAATGATGGCCTAAATTTAGCATGCCACAAAACCTTAGGTTCCTCACTCAAGCTTCAACTTGGACTTAAAAACAATAATGGCCCAAACATAAATTAAAATACATGTCAAGAAAATAATCCATAAAAAATTTCCTAATAATTAAAAAAATGATTAAAACCATTCTTTCCATTAAATTCAAAGTTACAGTGGTAATCAAGTGCCATGACCCCTTCATGGGTCCTAAAAAGATGCTAGGAACTAACGTTAGATATTAGGTAAATGTTTGATTTCATGGCCCACTTTTAGTGGCCCAAACGTAATTACAATTTCATATGTTTTCCTTCAAAAAGGATTTAGAAGCCATGCAAAATAATGATCCTATAGCAAGGTAAAAAACCCCAAGGTCTCAAAAGCCGACAACATTGTTACTTTCAACAATTAGAATTGGATATGTTTTAATGATGATTGATAAAAAATGATAATATTCATACAAGAACAATTATAACATTGGTATGACATGATATTATATAATATAAATAATTGGTAGATATTAAATAATCTCATACAGTTATTGTTGATGTAGTTTTTATGTACACCACAACCATAATGAGGTAGCCTCTAACATTTTAGGATCTCAATAGAGGCAGAATCCACTCCAGGGCATGAGTTGTAGGTATACGATCTTTTACAACCTATTGATGGAATAACTAACAAAGTATGTAGGTTGTTAACAAGGGTTTTTTGGGATGGAGGCATGGTTTCCTAATAAAAGGAATTCCTATGTGAGCTGGGTGGATGGTTGGACTTTATTCTAAAATTCATAGTTCTAAATAAAAAACACAAAAGGGAGGGTTAAGGTAGGGTAGAAAATAAGTCCTTATGATTCTTAGGAATTGATTCTATGGTTGGTTTCTAGATGGACCTGTGTTTTCTTAAAATTGATGCCTACTACTGGGAACAAATGCTCACAAGTAACTAGACATGGCTAAAGATTCTAAGGGAACATGGGTATAGGAAGTCCAATAGCTTTAAGCAAAGGTTTATCTTATTAGGTTAGCTATTTTAGACCCTTAAATCAAGAGATTATGGCTCGAGCTAATGGATTATCTAAGGTAGTGATAACATACACTCAAAAAACTACACCAAGAAAACATGAATACACATCCAAAAAAATTTCAATATGACTTAACTATTTTAATTAAAATATTTACCAATATTAAATAGTTATTTCACATCTAATATTATCACATTAATAAAATAAATAAATAATCTATTCACAACATTATTACACTAAAGATTTATTGAAATAAACAACCATAGGAAGAAACAACTAACAACACAACATTGGACAAGAAATACTCAAAATAGTTCACTTGATGACCAAAAGGCTTGTTGATTTTGTATTAAAAAATTATCTAACTTCCTAAATTAAAGAGGTTGATACAATAGTATTTATAGAGCTTGGGTAAGGGTCACCTCATCCTCCAAATCTATGCATGTTTGTTATATGCAGTAGTTTGAACATGTAGTTCTAACTGCAATCAAAACCATTTAAGTTTAAAAGCTATAAATAGTAAAATTGAATTTACAAAAGAATGAAAATTTTGAATTTTAAATAAAATATAAATTCAATATGTTACAAAGAATTATCTAATTTAAAAGGAATATCTATACATATATATGCCACTAGAATAACACATGCAAAAGCTAAGGCTACATGGTTCAGAGTATTGCATGGGCTTTTATTGGAGTTGAAATTAGAGTAAAATTTGATGGTGTATCTCTAATACCAAAATATTGCTTCTTCTTCACTTTATTCTTCTTTTAAAATTTATGCACTACCTCATGTTATTGATGAATGATGTCCAAGTTAAGTAGTGAAGGGCAATGGAGTCTTTTAGTTTGTCCAAGGAGTCTTGTATGTTCATCCTTTGTTGCCTAGAACTTGCCCCTAAAAATTTCCATTTTGTTCACCTTCCTTCTAACCCTACTTAACTCTACTTCAATTCTTTCCACTGTTAAGCTTTGTATGATTTCTTTTAAATTATCAATGGCTTCCTAGATAATCTTGTCAAAATTGATTCTATTGATCAACTTTTCCATATAATCCATTACTTTAAATAACTTAAATTTTATCAAAATTTTAACAAGTTGGGTCTCATGAGCTTGATACTTTGGTTTTAAGGTTGTATCTACCTTTAAACACTCCTTGGCCTCTTCTTGTCTAATGACTACTAAGTTCAGGGTATTGGATGCCTCAAATGTAGTCATAAGATCTAAATGGTTTTATAATGAGTTACCTATGTAGGAAATTATCATCTTAAGATGAGTACTATCTTGGGAAAGAGAGATATAAAGTTGATTGGATTGGTCCATGCAAGGTTCCATCTCTACCTTCATGAATTCTATGGATTCAAGAGAATTATAGCATTTGTAAGCCACCTCCCTTACCTCAATTTCAATACTCATAGGAATGTGCACTATGTTGGATTATTCCTTTAGTTGCTCAATTTTTGTTCATAGTTCCTTCACTTCTTCCTCAAGATAATATCATGCTATATCTATTCCTTCATGGATGGATATTACTACATCCTTTTGGGATTGGTCTAGGTCCAAAAGGTTTTTTCATATACAGGTTCACTTGGTTTCTAATTCTATCTCTTAGTTACGAAGAATATTGGTTATCACTCCTCAATAATGATGATAGCACCCTGGTCATCCTCCAATTTTTTTTCTTCACTCTTTAGATGGAACTAATTAGGGGTTCAAATAAGGTAGACACAGAGGGGAGCTCAGTGACCTTATAAGTAGGCATTTGACCCCTAAAATCCATAGCCTAAGGGAGAATATTATGAGGTTCTTTAATAGTACTGACAATAATTTCCTATTTTTCCTCCCCTTCCTCCTTATTCTACCTCTTACTAAGCCTAGTCAATACATCAGGCAAGGAAGTCCATATGATTTTGGACTAGTCCACTCCTACAAATTGAGGAAGTGGATAGACTATAACTACATGGGGTTTTGCCTTCCTTCCCCTACTTGTGATTACCATAGTTTCCTCTATAAAAGTGAAAGTTTGGAGTGGAAGGGAGAGTTTTGTTGATTGGACATGGAGTTGGGGGGTAGTTAAGGTAGTATGTACCTTCTTGGATACCTTCTTCTTCTTGTAAAGCCTTATAGTAGAAGTACCAATAGGCACAAAGGGAATGGTTTTGGGAAAAAATATAGTTGTGATGATGGAGGGATTAATAAAAGGAATGGATGATTTAGAGGGAACTTATATATAATACATAGATGTATCAATAATGGAAATTAAGGCTAAGAAAAAATTGGGAAAGGTTTGAGTGCCTTGAAGTTGGAGTTTAATAGGAGTCCCTTGAAGACTTAGAGATTTGGTTTCCTCCAATTTAGCCTCCTCATCTAAATCATCTACCAAGTATTTGATGATTACTTCATTCCTTTGTGATTATTGTAAGCTAAGAGGCAAAATGGGCAAGCCTTGAGATGTTTATGTTGTGGGGTTGCATGTAGGAATCCTTGGTTTCCTAGTGTAAACCAAGGGTTTCCTTTCCTAATTGGGAGAATCATGAGAGGAAGATGTTGATGTTTGTGTGGTGGCTACCCCAATAGTTAAAACATTAGAAACATTGGGGGCAATCATAAGATCCTTGTTAGTGTTAGGAGTAGGTCTATCCTCTTCATCAGAGTCTAGACTGATATGATCTCTTCTAGATCTTCCTCTTTGTGCACTAGATTCTAGGAACTCAGGTTCCTTCTTGACTATCTTCAATTTTAAATTCAAGGGAAGTCCTTGATATGAGGAAGCCTCTTATCTACTATAATTCCCACTCCAAAAGTCTGAATGCTTCTACCCTTTAAAAAGGGATCTTTAACTATCCAATTCTCTAGTAGAGATATTAGGCTCTGCTTAGATCATCCTTAAATGATCTTCTTATAAACCACCAATTTTTACTCACTCCAACACTTATTCATTTGATGCAAAATTAAAGAAGAGGAATCCATATCAATATGGTTGATGGTAGTAGGGAATATTAAACCCATGGATATGCTCTTGGATATGCCCATGGCATTCCCGATCTCTCCATGGCATCATAGGAAAACCATATCAATTTTTCTTTGTTACAACATCACTGATATGTTTCCTCATAGTGTATTTTATCTTACTAATTGTAACAAGGATCCTAAAAAATAAGGCTTTTCTTTTACCTATCTAAGTCCTCTTTAGTATTATTCCATAACTAGAAAGCGATTTCCTACTCTACTAGCTTATTGGGCACATACTTGGGGAGACATAGGGGTTCCACCTTGTTTCCCTAGATCAAAATGATTGTAAATTCTAGGTATAGGAAGTAGTTACCCTTTCCCATCAATTTATTCAAAATATTTTCTCTAATATGAGGCATGGGGGAGCCATAAATGGCTTTCCACACCTATGGATACATATCCTCACAAATTTTAACCATTTACTTCTAATAAGCATATATGTACATAAATTTATAATGGTCACATATTATGTTCTTTATACAATCTATGGTTGAATCCCATAGATTGCCTAGGTCCTTATAACATGTCCCCATTACTTCATCGACTAAATATGACATCATAAAGAAGGCCCTTATGGGGGTGGGATGCTTGTCTTTGTGTATAATTTGTTCTCTTAACCTAAGGCTAATCACCTCCCCTAATTCATAAGACATATCATGTGATAACATCATATATTATAGAGTCACCCAATAAAGATTCAAAAAATGGATGCTCAGCATCCCATATAATCATTTGAGCAAAGCCATACCTATTCACAATCCTATTCTAAATTTTTCTATTGGGATGGCTCCTTTTGGTTTCATTCCCTGTCAGGGGATGGTCTGGCCTAGGAGCAACCATGATGAGAGTGCCTTTATAATTATAGTTTCCTCCTTGAATCATACCTAGGTATGCTTATCATAATATGCATCTAGGATGCTTAGAGATAGATACCTTTAGAGGTCACTCTTGGATATACACATGACCATTGTGTCACCATGGGAGTGTAATAGGTAATCATCTTATGATATTTTTCTAGAAAAGAATAAATATTTGAGTAAATATATACACGACATGACCTCTATATTTTTTGTAGTGAATTATAACCTCTGGTGTTTTTATGCTAATAGTTATTGAATAGTACTATCTCATCATCTATTGAAAACATATCAATTAAATCGATTGCATTCCAAATTTGAGAGTAATTTTGATACTTTCAAATAATTTTGCATCGAAGATAATGTCTTTGAATTCCATGAAGTCTTTGATGAAAAACATAGAAGTGGGATTAGTCCCTCAAGATGACCTTGATGAGGAAGCCATGGATATGCACTCATGATTGAAGTATCCTCATCTATATTCTCTTTGAATTACAAACTAGGGCTCTCAATTATTTTTGAGAGATGAGGATACTTCAATTACAAGATAGATTAAATGTAAATGATGACTCTAATGGTTGTGAATCATCTATATAAGATCTTGAATTGAATACCAATTCATGTAATATTAAATATGTAATGTTCACTTTTCAAATTTTTTAGTCTTGGGTTAGTGAGGGTCATTAGTATTTACCAAATAGGAATTAGTCCATATTTGAATAAGTATTACATTAATATCAAAATCGTCCCTCGTAATAAAACACTTTATTAATTTCCATAGTGTTTTTTGTAACAAAGCACATTTAAAGGTATAATATCCAAAGGGTGTTTTTAGATCAATGTTAGTAGATAAATCCTTTAGAGGAATTATTTCATATAAATTTTTGTGGCTATTGTTCTAAAGGATCTTGAGAAAATTTTCCAAAGGGATTCTTTCAGAGGGATATTTCATGGTTAAAGGTTACTTTCAAACTTTTTGAAGGGAGAGTTTGGTCTAAAGGGTCCACTTCATAGGGCATTTTTTTTCATGAAAGAAGTCTTGAAGGGTTTATTTTATAAATGTTGAAAGGCACTTTTAAAATCTTGAAGGGTAGTTTGGAGGGCCAAAGGGCACCTTTGATCTTTAAAGGGCACTTTTGTACTACTAAGGGTCACTTCAAAGGTCTCAAAGGGTATGTGCCTTTAACTTGGAGGGTAGGTTCAAGAATTCCAAAGGGTAGGCCAAAAGTAGAACTTAGAACTTTATAAAGAGGATAAAAGGTTATTTTCATAAGATCTAAAGGGAATTTGACCACTTTAAAAAAAGGGGCACATGGCTTTTAAGACAAAGATATAGTAGGCTAGGTGCCCTTCAGAGGAACTATTTCAAAGATTCTACATTGAAATAAAAGGTTCAAAATAATAAGTCTGAAGGGGGTGGCTTAGGGCATAGGGTCCTTTTAGAAATGTCTTAAAGGGTTTACTCAAGGTAGTTTACTTCAAACAAAATGTCCATTGATATTGGTAAAAGTATGGAAAAAAAGTTTCAAAGGAAATGGTGGAGGGAAAAAAAGGCCATAATAATTATTTTGAAGGACACCTCCACAAACCTTAGAGGGTATGCTAGGAAAATTTGAAGGACATGTGCCCCAAAGAAATGGTCAAGTGGGTAAATGCTCAATTTGGAAAAGGTCTAAGGACACATTGGAAGGGTCTTGAAGGATAGGTAGAAGGAAGTTAAAGGGTCTACTTTGAGATAAAATTTGCCCAAAGGGTCTACTTCATGAAGGCTAAAGGATAGGTGGGCAAGGTAGGAAGGGAATTTCTAAAGTTCCGAAGGGAAATTACAAAAACACTAAAGGGTATTTCCAAAATTCTTGAAGGGTAATTTAATACACCTAAGGGTCACTCTAAGTAATTTTTAAAGGTAAACTAGAGGGGGGTTGAAGGAGCATATCCATTAGGATTTTTTTTAGATAAAATACATACAATCCAAAATATCATAAGGCCAAAGATCCATAGGCTAAATTGCTTCGAGATAATTGTGTTTGACAAAAAATCTGTAAAAATTTATTTGACAAAATGAAGATTCTAAAAAAAAAAGCATGAGGGGGAGTAAGACCAAAAAATCCTAAAATACTCCACACAAGAGACATTCTGCACAAAAGCTAAAAAAAATAGTTTGAAGAATTGATCTGTAGTACACAAGTTAACTTCATAAAACAATATAAACATAATTCCAAAACCATAAACATATTACCAAATACCAACTACTTAAAAAGTGAAAAAGGCCTAGATTTCCCAAACTTTACATAAAACATATGATATGAATTCCTCATTGAGATAAAATTCCAAATAATAGAGATGATAAATACTTGATGAGGGGTTTTATTTAAATTAGATCATTTTCTTTTGAATATGAGATTGAATTAATTTATGTAATTCAAGGCATCTAATTTTATTATGTTGAGTTGCTCGATGAAAGCAAGCACATCAACATCTTATCTAATTTTTCAATGTAAAATTTATCTAATCTCATCCCAAGTTATAATTAATTATGAATACATATTTTTAAAATAATCTAATGTTTTTCCCTTAATAAAATAAGCAAGCATCTTAGGAGTAATATTCCACATGTTGAATGTTGTAGACTGCATAATTTTTTTCCACATCTTGAATGTGGTTAATGGTAATTTAGAACCATATCCAATGAAAGAGGAATGATATTTTAGAGTTTATTTTGTGATTTCATTTTGTATATACTAAAATATTGTTATATATAACATCTCAATATTATATAATTTAAAAATACCACTCAGGGCTCTACCCTTAAGTTATAGACCTTATTGTTGTTGAAAGGTTCACATTAACCATCTTACTATACTTAAAAACTTAATTTATTAACAAAAAATATCATTATGATGACCAAAATGACATGTAAAATACATAAATCTTAAAACATGATTTATTTCCTTCACTTATAGTTACAAACCTACATCAATTTTTTACCATATCAAGCACTTGTGTTTTATAGAGAGATGTTAGTGTCTAAATTCTTTATTTAGTGTACACATCTCAAAAATAATCCAAATTTAAAATATTTTGAAACATAGGGGTTTTCATATTTTTATTATCTAAAACTTCCATTATATATTTTAATAATGTGTGGTATAAATAAAAATCAAATCCTAATCATTATTTATTTAACAAATACCATGCAAACACCTATTAAATATCATTCAATCAATTTCACAGTTAATTTATACTACCCTATTCTTCCCTATTTATATCAATTCATAGGATAAGTCATATTATAGGTATAAATCATTTAAAGAATAACCCATGAGCATTATTTTTCAAGTTATAATTTATATCATTGCATGACATTGCATATAGAATATTTCACCTGTGTACACACATAAGCCCACATGTATGAGAGAACTACATATTTATGAGTCCTTCCTTAGAGTTTTATATATCTAGGTAGTGATCATTGATAAAGGGGTCCTTGAGGTCATCTCAACTTCATGATCCTATTTTTGGTAAGGTGACATAACCTAAGTTGAAGAGTTAGAGTTTTAGCTATACATAATCATATACATCTTGTGCACTTCATTAAAACACATCAACATAAAGGTGATAAAAAAACCCTAAAATGTATAAGCGGTAAATTATAAATGCATCAAATATTTTTTAAAGGAAAAAAGCATTGAGCCATGGATAGAAGATTTGACATAAGTGTCCACAAGTCAATGGAAGTGTTGATACCTATAGAAATAATATTTCTAGAATTTGATGATGAGATCCTAAGCATTAGTGTATTTTTTTTCAAACCTACACATATCGTATCCACTTACACATACAAAAAATAGCTAAGTATTATCTCTTATTTATGTTATAATTATCATAATATCAATTAGATTTATAGTTTCCATATTTTGTAATTTTATAGATTTAGTATATTGTGTTATCTAAATTAATTTAATTGGCATGATTTAGAATATTTTTATTCATCCATTTGATTAGGATATTCTACCCATTTAACCCTCATACACCCAATATAAAAAGGGTCAAACACATCCTAATATTGAATAAATAGTTGGCTACTATATTACATGACACAAAAGGTATAAATATTATGTTGGGAATTGTATTCTGAAGTTTTTCATTATAGTACTAGAATTTTGAAATAAATCAAGCTCTATAAAATTTTAAATCAATTTATATTTACCATCAATTATTCCTAGTGATACGAAAAGGTTCAATAATAAAAATTAACTAAAATGTTATAAACATTAAAATCAAGGGATTCATATAAATTATTCAAACTAAAATAAAATCCCCTCCCATTAGACATGCCAAAATTATTAATGGTATGTTATTTCCACTTTTTTCCACTTGAAAAACAAAAAAATATGTGTGGGACTTCTCTTGTAGACAATCTCTAGATGAAGTTGGCTTTATTTCCTAAACTAGTGCTAATATACCTCAATTACTTGCATGAAAGGTAAATATGAAGGAAAAAAGAATTAAAAGGATGCATTAAATAAAGCACAATGAGGCACTAGAATAGAAAAATTGAGGATATCCTACCAAAGTGAACATACTGTTATGATTATGAAATAAGGAAACCAAAACAAATTATAAACTAAAATACACAAATTTAATATGTTCATGGAGTGGTGGAAAAAATTAAAAAAATGAGAAGCTGACAAAAGAGAGCTATGTCATCCTTTATCAATTTCAAGGAAATATAAACAATCACACTTTATTCAATGAGGTCTCAATATTTTCTCACACAAAATTTAAAAGGTTCATATTTATTTTTATAACTTAGTAATTTTATAAATCTTAGGAAAAATTATCTTCTCATAATGATAAAATTACATATATAAAAGAGAATATAAGAGAAAAACATTCATTTTTAGCTGTGTGCTACTGTAATTGAAATAAATTATGCACCCTTTTACTTTTGTAGGTTATTATGGATTTTCATGACTCAAAAACAAAAGGTTTACCTATGATGAACATACTTCTCTGCATAATTATCTTAAAATTATTTTAATTTCATCCACTTGCACACACGCACTCACACACATGCATGCACGGGTGCGTGTACACACACACACACACACACATACACAATTTTAAATAATGGCGGGGTCTATTTATTTATTCCTTTAGTTTTATTTTTTATTGATAAAATGCTTTTAATAAATCAAGATTATCTATAAAATATATAAATCATTTTTAAATTCACATAGCTCCTCATTTTAAATTCACACGATCAAACTTTTAAGTAGTGGGGGAAGAACATTATTTAAATATATAAATTTAAATGGAGTGCATTTAGAGTTAAATAAGCTTAAGCTAGATGATTTTCCACTCATGGAATTGGATTGAAAAAATTAAGCCTAGTGTAAGAAAGTTTAATATAAACCTCTTAAGGAGTCTAAACTACATATCCCACACCTTTAGTATTAGGGATATATGTATTTACAGTTCCTATGAGTGAATCACAGCTCAATGAGAAAAGGGAATTAAAATCCTCTCCATAGATAATCAATATTATTTTATATAACATCATATTGGTACAAAATGTGATGCCATAAGACTTAGACAAATTTTAATGTAATTTAGGATTAATTTTAACACTCCTTAACTAAATGTGATGGAATCCTCATAAGTATTGATGATTGTGCATAATAAAAATGGTGTTTAAGATATATCCAATATATGAATTTATGTGTAATGGAAACTTAGGATAATCATATATATAGTGCTACCTATGACAATTAAAAAATATTTGAACACTAAATGATAGATATAAGTATAAAATCATGGAATATGGAATTAATATAATGTGGAAAGACTCAAAAAATGTAAAGGGTCAAATTAGTGATATATAAATTCTTGTCAAGATAATACAAAGGCTCAAAATATGGATTAGACTACATAGGGTATGGATAAATAGGGTCTTGTTGTCGAAAACTAATAGAGATGAAGTGTTCATGAGGAAATATGAGTAAAGAAGAGTCTAATGTGGGTTGAAAGTGTCTAAAAATATCCAAATGTAATCAAGTGGAATAATTATAACAAATAGTTACAAAGATGATATGGAAAATGGTCTTTCACAAAAAACTAGTGTATAAATAATTCTCCACTTTGATTATTGTTTATCTCTCTCTATATGTGTTTTTGAATTCATGTTCTCATTAAATTACAAAAAAAAAATCACATACATCACTTAGTTAAGGTATGCAATTATGATGAATCAATATGCTTGAGATAGATTCCACTCACATATTAGGTTTTAAAAATATGGGTTACCTAAAAACAAGTGTGAATGCATGCACATATTCAATATCTTGATAAATTTATTTGAATAAATTCAAGAAAAATATAAATTAAACTATATGAGCATAGGAAAAGATACACCTAGAGTTACATGAACCATGTTGTAACTCCTAAGAATCCCTTACATACTAGAAATAATCTAAAATTTAAGCATTGATTTTTTTTAAATGGAACTCTAAAATATTCATAATTTAAAAAAATATTTCTAAAAACTTATGTATTCTTATTAATGATGGAAAAATATATTTCAAATTTGGTAAAATCATATTCCATGCAAATTTGAATCCTTATATAGATTATTTAGATATATGCTTCCATTTTAAGGTGAGGGATTGGTACCTATTCTTGGAATAACTCATCTCAAAATAAATATTCAAGTGCATCATATGTTATCATTAAATAATATATCCAAACATATTAGAATATTTTTAAAATATCTTTGTAAACACATATGTATCTAAATAAAAATATCATCATGTGAATCTTTAGATTAATATGCAACCTCATGTGAGGATGAGATGGTGAGGGGAAAACACAATTCCCTAGTATAAGATATTTTTGGGTAAAACATATATGGCCTTAATGTTTTAGGATATATAAGTGAAAAATATAGTTTATTACCCCTATGATACTAGGTAAAAGTAGTATAATGTAGTGTCATGATATATTAATTATAATGCCAATAAGGACATGGTTTAATAATATTTTTATGTGTAAGATATGCATTATACACTATAAGAGACAATAAATAATATACAAATGAATTTAGGGATAAAATACCCCCTATGGAAACACAAGGTAGGGATAAAATACATGCCCCATTGTAGTAATTTTACCCTAGGTGGGATAAATATAACAATGAAACACAAACACCTCATAATATTAATATTTCCCTCTAGATGGATGGAATATATCAAGGAATTTTATGAAACAATAATAATATACCTAAAATAGTAGCATGCTTGATATGTATCATGGAACCAAAAATATTATATCACATAGTATAGTAAATTCAATCAAACATAATTAGATAATCAAGTGTATACTAGGAAACGGTCAACAAAGACATATATTCCAAAAGTAATAAATGACACAAAATGATTACTAGAGGATATTTTATGGAAATAGTGTCCAATACATTGATAGTAATAATTCACAAGCACATATAAGTGTAAGCACACACTTGTAATAAATTAAGCAATCATAAGGTATGTTAGAGAAAACACAATGTATCAATTTAACATGAAATATCTAAGCAAGAGAAAGATATGTATAGTCAATATAGGTAGCTCTACATATGATAAATGGAAAGTAGGGACAATGTCACCTAAGACCAATATAAATATATTCCCCTATATAATTCATACCAACAATGTAATAATTCCCCAAGTGTGGGTGTAAATGTGCCTACATAGCATTTTTCAGTCCATGATTATATGAAATGCACAAACCTTAGATTCCACACACTTAGATAATTACATGATAATAAAATGTGTACCATGTATATAAAACCATTTATAATATTTATATAATCATGATATGTATCCATAAACAAAAATAAAGGTAAAATAATATGTTATTTTTATGTTTATATATATATTTTTACATTTTTATGATTTTCTAGGAGGAGGGGATCACATAAGGAGGAAACTAATGGGAAAAACTAGAAGAGGAAAGGGGATCTCAATCAAGAAATATAAAAAGTTTTATACACATAAATTTTGTATTATTCAATTGTAATGTTTCATTTTAATCATACTTAATATACATGACTTGTTCATACACATATGACTCTTGTTTACATTCTATTCTAGCCATTCACTTACTTAAGGACTTGGCCTTCCATATTTTCCATCATACACATATAAGATCCCCATAAGTTGTGATTAAATAGTGTATTTTCCTAATCATACTTTTAAATTATCTTAGATCATTATTTCTTATCTCTTAGATGCTTCTAAACAAATTCATTTAGATCCATTATCATATTTGTATACCATGTCTAGACCTATCTCTATGATCACTAATAGTTATATTTCAAACTAAAACCCTTCTTTTGGGTCATACCATTTTTTACATGTTTTATTTGATGGAAATCACCTAAAAAATCAACTATATATAAAAAAAATCCTTACCATATTCCTATCTAGCACTTATAAGTTAAACATCTAGCATACTAGGGATTAAATCTATAAATAGTTTGGGCACTAACATAAAACATCTAAATATGAAACCACTCAAAGTAAAATCCACCAATCCAAGTTTTAGTATTGTTTTAATGTCAAAATAAAAAAAATCAAGTGTCAAAAGACACACACAATTGCATTGTATACTATTATATCATTGTTTATAAGACACAAAATTAGTTGGGAGAACTATGTTCACTTTGATCTCTATAGAGATTATATAATATATTATTATAAGTTATCTTGAGTATTTATCCTAAAACCTATGAGGATATACCCTAAGAGGTAGTTTCTTAACACATAGACTATATGATCATTCATTTAATTATCAACATAGGGACATATAAATTTGTAAAGAGTTATATATATATATATACATATATATATATATATATATATATATATATATATAACACTAAAATATGTGGAAAACTATGAAGACTAATACACAGTTGTGAAAAGTAAATGGCATGAAAATAAATTTTATGAAAGGAAAGTGCAAAATAATAAATACTATAATTGAAATTCCAATACATGTTTAGAAGCTTCCTACATATAATTTAAATACATAAAAAAAATTGAAGTATATAAATTTAATTTAAATATATACACACTTACAAGAATAAAATGAAATTTAAATTCACACATAGAAGAAAGAAAGTATCTAACACATTTGACATAACATCACCAATCCTTGTGAGTGGGCCCTACTTCAATGGGACTATAGCCTGACTCCCATCCTTACTTAAGGCATGATTAAATAAAATTAATGTATATCTATTCATCTATAACATAAATGGGAATTACTACATGTACATTACAATTTGATTACAAACTTCAATCAAATAATATTCTAATCTGATTTCCTATATGAACTTAACTTCCCTTTCTTCACTACTACAACTTGAAGGTTATCTCTTAAATAGATAATGTATAAATTTATTTTCATATTATAGTATCTATATGTTACAGCCATAAATATATAGTTATTCATACAATGAAATAAGTCTCAACAATATAAAATAACTTTGCTAAAATAGCAAATAGAATATAAGATGTTGCAACAAAGTAAACTAATAACTAGACAAAAATAGAATATTAGAAAAAAATTATTCATTTGTTGCATCCACTTAAGATGGAAAATATAATAGAGGAATAATATGAATTTTGATTATCCTTTTACTCAAAATGAGTAAATATCACAATTCTCAAACCATGGGAATTAATTGCTAAAAACTATCATCTAATCGTCAAGATTTAAAATTATATGCAAGTTGTTACTATGACTGGTGTCCAATTGATATGTGTGGTTCTTATCTTCTATGTATAGATTTAAAGGAACCAATAATTTATATAGGTATCTCACATAGATTATATATGTAATTTTCTTAGTAACTTTGGGTGTAAAACCAAATGCTATAGGTACACATCCAATTGCTATAGGTTGTCAAAAAATTAAATGGAATTTTTAATTATATTGGTTAAATAAGGTTGGTTTTAAAAGGACCAAAAACCATCAAGTTTTGAAAAAAAATAAGACCCAAATTCAATAATATAAACCACTATGGGATTTAGTTCATATGAGTCCATCAACAAAAACAACAGAAACTAGAAAACTATAATCCAATAGTAAAAAGAAATAGCAAGACTAAAAACTAAAAAGAAATAGCAAGACTAAAAACTAAAAAAAAATAGAGAGCTTTCTCAAACTCATATTATCTTTCACCTTCAACACTTTATGTATCTTACTTTTGTGGGTTCTATTGATTGGTCCTTTAGGAAGGACCAAATTGGTCTTCTACTTCTTCAGAGGGATGTTTTTAGTCTTTGGTGTGATCATAAGATCTTTAGTTAGTTCTAGATCATTTTCTTAGTTGGATTCCTTATAAATCAGAGGAATTTAATTTTCCTTTCCTGTGTACATATCTTGACTAAGCTGATCAGTCTCATATTTTAGGTCATTTCATTCCTTAATATGATTTGACATGTTCCTTCCCATATCCATCAATTTTACTTCGAAGGATTCTAGCTTTATTTTATAGTCCCAATTTGGATCCTTCAAATTTTAGACCTTTTTATTCCTATTTCCTTCTTCCTCTTACCTAGAGATAGCCACATTTTTTGTTTTTTTGGTCATGGAGGATGGTGTTATGGTTCCTGAATGTTTATAAATAAAATGTATTTTTTATCCTTCATATATGTGGGCATAAATAACCTTGAATTAATTATATTGTGTATTATCCATTAGTATTTAGTAATACCATAAAAATTCAATTCATTAAATCATACTAATTTGTATAAATATAACTCTTTTTAACCAAAATAATCTACATATATATTTTTCCTATGATATGTCCATATTTCAACATAGCTTGTGAAGGAGTGTGAATAGAAACATGGGGAGGCATTTTATGAAATATTAAGAAACATGATGAGGTAAAATTATGGGCTTTATAAATCCCTCTTTGTATTATTAGAACATAATAAGTGATCAACCACTTATGAATGGGTGGTTAGGGTTAGCTCATCCCATCATATCTAGTCCTTATTTATAAATTAATAAAGTGTCAAAGGTGAATTTGTGGTTTCAAGGTGAATGAAGATAAATTTATATTTTTTCATAGGACCAAGCCTTTCAAATCACACAAGAATAATCTTGATATGTATGTCCAATGCTCTATAGAAAAATAGATTAAAAAACATAAAGGATAGTTTTAGCCATCAACAAAAATATCTAGTTACCATAAGCATGTGTGCATTATTAGATCCATCCAGGTAGGTTTTTATAGTTAGCTTCATGTTATAAGTGATCACTAATCCACTTTATGACATTTATAATGACTCTACACTGTCATAGACCATAAAAAGTTGAAACAAGCTAAAAACATTATCTTTTTAGTCATTTATATAAATAGTAAAGTGTATTGAATTTATTATACTCTAAATTTTAAATTAAATTTTTCTTATATTTTTATTCATGATCAACATTCAAGGGATGAAAAGTTGTACATATTTGTTTAATGATGTATGAAAATTCATGTTTTGAAGAATAGGAAGCTATCATGTTTCATTTTATATTGTAAAAAGGTATTTATATGTCATAGGTGAAACAATAAGTATTATGATAATCATTAAAAGGTGTCTAAATGGTTAAAGGATCGAAATTTTCACTTCTAGTTTGATTTCAATAATTTCCCACAAAAAAGGAGTGTTTGAAAATTTGAATTGTTTATTAAGGTTTATAGAGGTTGTGGTCATTTGTAAAGGGAATGAACCTTATTGTCATGAAACTAAAGGTTTTTTTATTATATTATAAATATTTATTACTCCATGTAGAGGTAACTCCACCTCAATAATTTCTATAAGAATTTCCAATGTTGAAAGAGACTAAAGAAGAGTATGTTGTTGAGATATTTTAGATTGTTTACAAATAAAGTGGAAACAACACACAAAGATTAGAATATCCTACATGGGGATAAGTTTTAATACATAAATGAGGATTTAAAAATATTAATATACCTATATTAGTGGGTATGAATAGATAAATTGATATAAAAGGTCTCATAATAAAGAAAATTGGTGTGCAAAGTATGGAATTACAGAGGCTTGTAATGTTGTATTTAAAAATTATAAATAAAACAAAGTTTATTTGTTATTTCATAAGATTTTATATGTTAATTAAAATATATATATGAATTATTATTAAGTTATATTTATATTTTATAATCTTAAATTACATGATTTGGAAGTTCATGTATGTTGACAATTAGAAGAACACATAACAAGGTATACTAATAGTCAAGAAAGTGATTTATTTTAGAATTTTGGGATTGATCATGCATAAAAAAATATTTATCAAAGTATATATTATGTTAAAGGATATATAATAATATAAAATTATCTATTTTTAGTCAATAAAAATTAAATCTATGTTAATAAAGGCTTTCAAGTCAAGAACTAAAAAATCCTATATATTACAGGTCTATATTTGAGAATTTTGAGAATACTTTTTAATAAGAGGAATAGGTTTTATTTATTTTAAAATGATAATAAATGTATTTTTAATTCCCATACAAAAATTAATGCTTTTATGTTCAATAATTTTCTTTGAAAGTCTAATTCTCGAGGACTATATATGAAAAGGTAGAATTTCTATGTATGATCAGTTTTATAAAGGAGTAGAAGAATGTGATTTTTGATGTATGAGGTAAAAATAAAGTTTTAATAGATAATATCAAATATTTTAATACTTATTTTATCCTTTATGTTTCATTAAAATATTATTTAAATGAAAAAAATAAAATTATTTCAAAAATAGGCAGCTTGTTGCCTTAGTAAGCTTAAATGAGAAAAATCATTATATTTTGAGTTTTAACTATGAAAAATTGATGAAAATTATAAGGGAGGTATTGTTTAATTAATGTATTAATATAAAATTATTTAAAGGTATTTTTATTATTTTTATCATAATATATTAAGGATTATTTAAAAATAAGTCTAATACAAGACCTAAATGATTGTGTCAAACAAGGCAGAATTATGTTTTTCATGAAGATTCAAAAGGAAGGGTGTTTGAAAGGAGACATGAGAATAAATTTAATAAAACTATTTAATCAATTAAATATATTATTTTTAGTTAAATCCTATAATAAATAGGTTTCATACTTATTTTTACAAGGTCCAGTATGAGCATTTTGTATTTATGTGCATAGACTAGAAAGTGTATGAGAGAAAGGATCAATATTTTGTTTAACATGGAAATAATACAAAAGGATATGAGAATACCAATAAAATTAATTAATATTATAATTTTTCTTAAAATACCAATATAAGGATGGATTAGATTGATAAGGACTAGAAAAGGACATACCTATATAAGAATTTATAGACCTCAAGATAGAGAAAGTAAATTAATAGACCTTAATTGAGATAATTTGAGTAATTGTAAATTATATAAATATTTGGAGACTTATTTAATGTATATTGAATCATATTGGGAACATTTAGAGTGTATATTTGGCCAAGTCATCATCATATTGAGTTAATAGTGTAGACCATTGGATCAGTTTTGACATATATTATACAATCTAAATAGTCTCAAAGTTTTATCTTGTTTAGACCAATAAATATAAAATAGGATAAAAAATATTAAGTAACCCTTAATTAATTGAGAATAAAAAAACTTAGGTTTCCATTAGGGTTTCATTATATCTTCTTCATGTTTTATATTTCTATGTTATGGTTTTAGATATGATTTCTAATTTCCCATTATTTACATAAGCAAAACATGGATATAATGGAACTACATAATTTATAATTAATAATTAAAACTATGGATTATGTAATTACATGTTTCTTGCATAAAATATTTCACAACCATATAATTAAATGGATCAAATTCAAACACAATAAAATTAAACTCGTCATAAAAAATAATTCACACATCTGATTAATATACATTGTCTAAATATTCAATCTATGATTATTCCAATTAGTAATTAGATGATAAATAAAATTTATGAATTATTTTATTCCTTACAATATAATTAAACATAATAATGGATACCATCCCTCCCCCATTATTATACCTAGGATTATATTTTTATTTTAGGTCCAAGCTATCAAAACATGAAAAGGTAGGGTACAAAGTGGAGTTATCCAAATTTTCCTTACTCATCCCCATCCATATCCAAATATTTAAAATATCCCAACTAAATAATGATTTTATATATGAACTCATGAACAATCCCACTAAAATTTATATCTTATAACTGATTCACAAGTCACCTATTTATAAGGGTATCCTTCATGCTTAAATGTTTGACACAACTTTACCAAGTGATGTATAATTATCTTGTTTCACATTTTTAATCAATACACTTTATGGACTAAGTAATGTATCTATTTTTTACTATAAAAGTTACCTCATACACACATTACTAATCAAAATCTCCCCCAAAATATTAAAGTATGAATTTTAAATAAGGTAGATAAGTTTTTTTAGTGAATAATAGATCTAGACTTACTATTTATAATATATATTTCATTAACCCACTTAGTATAGGAACCAAGGATATTTATTACTCTAAAATGATATTCATGGCTTTGATAACATACATAAAAAAGTTCTAGGACAAACTACATTGAAAATCATTGTGGGCCCTATACAAATAGCTATAATATGACAAGTTATTCCCAATGATATTAATTATAATATTCTATTAAGTATACCCTAGATTCATGATATGAATGCACTCACTTATACCTTAAACATGTGTCTCAATTTTAGTAATTAATTATATATATATATATATATAGATATATAATATTTAAAGCACTGTGTAATGACACACTTTATGAAAAATTACATACCTTAAATGTAACCTTATCCTAAAAATGTGGACATATGTTTTTGGAAAATGGATTATGAACACCAAAATCCACTATGGTTACTTTCTAAAATAATAAAAATATATAAAATAATATGGTTTTGAAATAAAATATCTAAAAATTTATGGAAACATATGAAAGGGATTTAAAAAGCATGAAAAACGCATTATTAATCCCATTTTTGTAGATTATCTCATAAACTTAAACCATGCATTAGATATACAAATGATTTAATATTCAAAAAATAAGGTGATATAAATAAATTGAATATTTATACACACTTCCTTAAATTAACACTTAATCCCACACAATAACTTCATACTTTGTCAATAGAGTGAACATTCATAAGATGATTTCCAAATAGATTGTCTCAATACAATCCCTTTTACACTATTTTTGGATGATAGATTAGGATTTATTAATGAAGAAACAATTTAATTCAATTATAGGATAGATATAGATTTTAGACCAATCTTTATTGAAACAATTTTAAAGGCTAATGAAGGCAAATATTTTATATAAGTACTTGATAAATTTCTTTAGTTATTTGCTTGGGATTATTTATATATCCCAATAATTTAACTTACATTTATAATGCACAATATAGTATTCTACCATGATTCAAATACAATCAAAAAGAAAAAACAAAGATAAAATTTAAAGGCTCTTTGATATTATAACCTTGACCTATAACATGTATATGGATATATGTGGTCAATATCTAGCCTACATAACCTTATATATTATATTTTAACATTTTTATTTGTTATCATATTATTAATAGGGTCAGTCTATGGAGTAACCAAAGACTAATTAAGGTATATATATATGAGTTATTGGTTTTTATTTTATCATTATATTAAAAAAATTTGCACGGTTTTGTAAGTTTTCACCTTGAAGTGGCTCAATATTAGTTATCAAGTATTAAAATATATTGTTATTTATTAGACTGGGTGTGTTTATTTTTCTCCTATTATTTTTATATATTATTGTTGATGCGATATTTATCTCTATAATTAAATCCATTATTTATAATTATATCAAATTATCTAGCTAATTTCATTACAAGTTTTATCAGAACTTCTATTTGGGTAAGGTTTTTTTTGGTGAATTTTTTTCTAGCTCTAGTTTAGTGATTGTTTTGTGAGATAAAGGATCAAAAAACATAACTTGAAATGCAAAAATAACTAAATTTCTCTATAAACATAGTATTTTTTGAGTATTTTTTAAAAATATTTAAAAATTATTTTCACACCCTTGCATAAATTAATAGTCATTGGATTCATCTTGGTGAGATGATTGTAATTATATAATCCTCTAGTACATGTTTTTTCAACCTTAAACCCCTCAAACCGAAATTCATAAACCCTACACCTTAGAGTTTGTACATAGACATTTAAAAAACTTTAGGCCATGGAAAATGGCAAGCCACTCCAATAATTTTTTTAGAAAGTAAGTCATGGAGTCTATAACTTTTATGGCATGGGTTGGTTAACCAAATTTCAGTAGATATGTAAAACATTGTTAGAAATAGACACTTTTTAAAAGGACTAACCTATAAGCAATGTAATTTACAAAGTTTCACATGATTTTACAAAATAATACTCCTTTTCAAAAATATACATGTTCCTATACAAGATAATATTCATAATTTAACCAATTTGACTTCAAGTCTTCTTTATAGTTGCATTATTTTATTTGTCCTATAGGATATTCATTGCCTTGTCATGTTGTCCATCAATAAGCTTGAGGTTGATGATAGGTTCCATGAAAATTTCATATTAATCATTTTACATGCCTTTGAAGTCTTTGTCATTCCTACCCAAAGCTTCTTTGATGATCCAAGCATCACTAATATTTTCTTCAGTTGATAGGATCATGTCTAAAATTTTGCCATTGTCTACTCCTGTTCTACCTTAGCTTTGATTCTTTACTTATTTCATGACTTGATTAGCTCTATAATTTAAATCTTCATTAGTTATTAATCCAATAAGACTGAGTGTAGTTGGGTTTATGATTAAACTCCCCAATATATGCATCATTCTAGTCTCTAATTTTTTTCCCTCCTCAAAAAGATTTCTAGGATCTTGGACCATCTACTCAAACCCTTTATCTTCTCTATCAATATGACCATAGTGATATTAAAATGGGCTAGAATAACTATATTAAACCCAATAATTTGGTATTCCATCAAAATATTGATCAACTCTCTCATTTTATTTCATGAATCCTACCATTGAATCACTTAGTTCATGACCACAACACTTTTTTGGCTCATCACATCTTATATGCACCTTATTGATTTCAAAGAATTGAACATATCATACAAAGTTTCTTCAAACATTTTGATCATCTCTCTAGAAATAGATAATTTACTCTCACAAGTTCTTCTTTTATTATTTCAAGCCCTTGATGGCAAATTTTAATTATTTGGTATGTGCTTTAGCTAAGTCCAAGACATCTTCAAAAATTGGATTTTCTCCAGGCCTCTATCTTCTTACTTGAGTCAGATTGGTCAGTGGTTCCACTTTTTGATATATCATTTATTCTCCTCTTGTCATGACCTTATTTTATATTACCCTTTATAATCCAATAATTTCAAGATCAAATTTAAATACAATTATAGATTGAGTCACCTATGGGGATGGGACCACCATTTATGATAAAATTGTTGTGTCCCCTAGTGTGGCTAATCTCCTTGCTTCCTCCATTTGCAAATCAACAATCTATAGCTTAAGCTCTTGATGTATAGGAATGTTAATAGCCTTCATCATAGCCCAAGGATGATGCAAAGTAGGAACTTTATGCAATCTAGGTTCATACAAGAACCATTTTATAATGGGTGGACCATATAATAAGTTTTCTTCAGTGAATAAGTTGACTTCTCTTAGGGGGTAGTGAAAGTCACTTTGGGTCTTTTTGATTTAGGAAAAATGACCAAATTAGATTTCCTCTTCAGGGTGTTAACTAGAACTAAGTCCAATGCCACCTCTTTACCTTTCTCTTCCTTTATTTCCTAAACCTAGGCTTCTTCTTCTAAATTTGTGTATGTCATAGTTAGGATCTTTAATACATCCTTAATAAACTCTTGAGGATCTAATTCTATCATATGAAATTAGTATTGATGTGTCTCTTGTTTTTTTTATTTCATAAAGTTCATGAGCTGATGAGCAAGCTATTTCACCTAGGATTTTCTCCTCAAGCCTATGTTCCACTTGAAATTCTACTTATACATTAACTAAGGGAGGCCTAAAGGATTCACCACTAATCAAATAATATTGTCTGGGTCCCAATTTCCATCTATCATCCATTTTTTTATTTCTTTATAATCTAAGCTTAGGCCTTAGGTTGTGTTCTTTTAATCTCCTTGTGACTTCAAAATAAGAGGATGCTTTGGTGTAAATAGGATCAAAGGAACCAAGTTCATGATCATAAGGCACATTTAGAATTCTTTTATTTTTCAAATGCTGTTTAACTTTCCCATAAGGATCCCATTGCTTGAGCTCATCAATCTATAGGTTGAAAGATGATCTATGTTTTGATGTAGCTTTAATATTTTCTCACTATCTAAATACAATATATCTAATTGTCATAGGGAAGCTATGAAGGAGTCCCTTCCTTTTAGTCTTTTAGAGACCATCTATGACATGGAATAGCTGGTATTCAACCTCTTTCTTAGCTAACTTATTAGGGACATGAACTGGTAGATTGAGAGGAGAACTTTGAGTTCCCTCAACCCTTATAATAGTGTATTTTAAATATAACCATATATCCCCCATAGATTCAATAGATTTATTGATTAGTGGGATAACCCTTGTCATTGTGAGGCTAATTATAGCCTTAGTCAAGGCTGGATAAACATAGTCACAAATAAATTAAATATGGTCCCTATACTTGAAGATGTGAAACTTAGAATTGTATTGTGAAACAATCTGGGCTCTACTGGGTGACCATTCTCTTTGGTTTGGAATCTTTTTTGTTGCATAAAAAGCATATAAGAGATATGCCATCATAAAAAATTGAGTTTTATTAGTATGCCTGATTGCATAGAATTGTTTACTTAATCAGATATTGATTATTTCACCCAAAGGGGGGATAATTGCCTTTTCAACTATAAAGTGGACTATGGGCACCCAAACTAGGTCTACATATGTAGTGGTTGCATTTCCACATAACATGTTTAACATTGTCATTATCATTCTAACCCTATGTTTGAATTAGTTGATAGAGATATTCTTGTTAAAGTTTGAAAAGACTTGTTTTCCAAAATCTAACCATATGGTAAGGGTGTCCATCAAAAAAAATTCCTTAGCCTAGGAATTGATAGAGGCTAGGTCAATTTGGGGTTTGGGTAGTTTGTAATATGACTCAAATTTAATAGAAAAAATATAAAAACTTTTCTCATATTATGTTCATTCATTATCATGCCCTTATCTATCTTAGTTTCTTTTAAAATGGGATAAATTGTTAAGTTGTGGAGCTAAAAGCTTCACTGATGCAAATGGAGGAGGTTGCTAAGTTGCAGAGCAACCGACATCAGTCTAATCAATTGACGTTAGTCATCTTTAGTGTATGTAGTAACTGACATTGGTTAGGGGTTGGCCGACATCGGTCAGACAGGAATTGACGTCGGTAACCTGTGTGTGTGTGCATTTGCATGCGCTTCCAGAACTGGTCTAATTTTAGATGGATAGTTAATTTACATGTAAAAGACTAATTTTAGTCTTGAGTCTGCATTTCTAATTATTGTAATTAAGAAGTATAATTATTGTTTGTATGGGATCTATTTAAGAGACCCATGGGGCTATATTGTAATCAAGGACAAGGAAGAGATCCTTCCAATTGTAAGATCAATTAATCTGTAGGTTGTGCAAGATCAAGGGAGATCTACATGGTAAGTAAGATCAATTGATTTGCAGGTGTGCAAGATTAGGGAGATCTACTTGGAGTACTTCAAGTACTTGGTGTACTGACAATATTGTTACTGACTGGTGGAGGGAACAACAACTCGGTGTTGAGTTGATTGTTGTTTGTAATTGATTGTGTGAGAGAGAGAACTCTTGAGGGATAATTACTGGTACACCCAAGAGGTGTGGGAAGAGTGTGATTTCTTCATTGTATTTCCTTCTAGAAGAGTGTTAATACAAGATTTTATTATCTCTCATATTTTGTGTTGTTTCTAAATTCTAGTTACATTTTACTTCTGGTTTAATTCCATGTTTAGTTGCTTATACAAGGTAATCAATTATGCTCTTAATCCTAAAAATTGGTATAAGAGCTTGTGTGTTAATCCTATCAAGTGGTATTAGAGCCTGATTCGGAGCAGGTTAGTGTTTGTTGATTACAGGTCACTCACAGGGGTTTCTGTTTGAGTGGGAGTAAAGCAATGGCAGAAGAAAGTAAGCTAAGAATAGAGAAATTCAATGGAAAGAATTATCAATTATGGAGGATGCAGATAGAGGATTATCTATATCAAAAAGATCTATACTTACCATTGGGTGGGGTTGCAAGCAAGCCCAAAGATATGAAAGATGAAGAATGGAATGTTCTTGATCGGAAGGCTCTAGGATCTATAAGGTTGAGCCTGGCATTGTCTGTGATTTCCAACTTATCACAGGCTAAGACAATGGTAGAGTTAATGGAATCCTTGGAAAATTTATATGAAAAACCCTCAGCTTCAAATAAGGTATTTCTTATGAAGTAATTATTTAATTTGCAAATGTAGGGAAATGAAGAAGTAGATGTTGCAAGTATTGTTGCACATGATGCTCTTGTATGTTCCTTAGATAAAGTGGAATCTTGGGTTTTAGATTTTGGTGCCTCTTTCCATGCAACCCCAAATAGATAATTTTTCCATGATTATGTCCATGGAGACTTTGGAAATATTTATTTAGGGGATGGTAAGCCTTGTCAAATGGTTGGCAAAGGGAAAGTGTAGCTAAAATTGCAGACGGGCAACACATGGGTGTTGAAGGAGGTCATGCATGTCCCAGGCTTGAAGCAGAATTTGATTTCTGTTGGAAATTTGGGTGATGAGGGATGCATATTAACTCTCACAGTGGAATCTTGGAAAGTTTCCAAGGGTACACTTGTTTTAGCAAGAGGTAAGAAAGTAGGTACTCTTTATCTATCTACTTGTATTACTGATTCTCTTTCTAGTTTATCTACTTCAGATGTAGATGCGAAGATGTGGCTCTGTAGGCTTGGTCACATGAGTAAGAAGGGGATGCATGTTCTTAATTCAAAAGGTAAGAGTTTAGATTCAGAAACCATAGATCGAGATTTTTGTAAGCAACAAAAGAAAGTGAGGTTTCTTGAAATTGGCTAAACAAATAAGGGAGCTTCTATTGGAGGATCACAGTGATATCAGAGCTTGTGTGTTAATCTTATCAGAAATAATGTTAATGTAATGGAGTACCTTGGGGTTTTCTACTACATAATGGAGACTAGTCATTTGAATTACAATAATGTCATCGTATAGCCTCTTTGCTAAGAGATTCTTCTCTTCTTCCTTGGTAATGGCTGGTTGATTCTCAATCATCCAAAATAATTTTGACCAATTATTATCTCTTATGTTTAAAGAAGAGGAAATTAACTTGGTATCCTTGAAAACACATCCCTTAGCATTTTTAGTAAAATACAGTTCCACATCTTCCTTTGAAACATTATTATGTGTTGTTATTGATGGAATTTTATCAAATTGCTCACTAGTAGACTGTAATTTAGTTTTCGATTAAATTGTCTTTATGTAGATGATAATTCAATTCTCCTTGGCTTGATCACAATAAAAAAAGATATAAATTAGGGCTTACATACTCTTCGAGGGCTTCTTAAAGGTTTATACAGAGCTTCAATGATGACAATTATGTTTGAACTATGAGCTTCATGCCTTATATTTTTCTTAGATCATTTATTTATACCTTTCATGTCTGTGGGTCCATAAGATATTACAATATTAATTGTTTTGCTTATGTGGCATCACTATGTTAAACTATTTATTAATTTATAAAATGTGACCATTCATCATTTTGGGACACATGTTGTCATATCATGCAATCTTGAGGTGTGATTAAATTCACACCATTGACATTCACTAGATTTTGTAGTCTTAGTTTTTACCATAGACTATTGATCTTGACTTGAATTCTTGAGATCATGCCACTTGGTATATCTATGGGTCTACTGTACTCCTTCCAAACACATGCCATCATTTAATTTTATTATGATATATGGTAGCCTCTCATTAGATCTAGGTTCATTGAATTATCAAATATTCACACAACATAGATCTCAATCTGAGACATTGAATGCCATTAGTTAATTTTATCTCATTTATTTTGGTTATGACATGTGTCACTACCTCATTCATTCTAGGTTCTTTTAAAAGTCTTTTTTCATCTCACACCATTAGATCTTCTTTACACAGGTCGATGTGCTTCGTTGATCTTGATCCACTTGATCCTTTTAGGCTAAACATGAGTCATTGATTTTGGGTTATGTCATCGAGATCATGCCACTTGGAAATCTCAAATTCTTTTGTAGAACCTTAACTTATTAACTTTGCTCTGCATTGTTGGAGCTTCAATTTACACTTCAACATGCTTCATTGATTTCAATCTAGGAGGTCAAATGTGATTGGTTATTCTCCATTTCACTTGACCTATTGACTCTTCGCTCGTTATAAGATATTTGAGTTACCTATAAGATGGTGAAACTTGTCACTCTCATACTTGATAGATTTATTTGACATTTTGACTTAGGCAAGTGCCTGTGTATCATCAATCTCTTTTACAAGCTTCAAGATCTCTCTAGGTGGTGTTTTCACATTGATTCATTCCTATGGGAAATGAAATAGACTAAGTTAAAACTTTGGTAATATAAATAACTTAGGATAAAGTTCTAGCCTAATTTTTTGGTTGTATTATTAAATACAATTAAAACTTTAGGATAAAACTTTAGACTAAGTTTAAAATATAGTAAAGTGATCATGCATTTAATTAGTCTATATGGATTAAAAAAATAGACTTGGTGGGTTCTCAGGACATAAAGGACCTATCCTAAAAATTTGGGATTAAGGTTTTGGTTGTGTTAATAAAAATGACTAAAACCTTAGTATAAAAATTAAACTAAGTCCAAGACAAAAAAAAATCCTGTGCAAATTTTACCTACACAAGTTTGAATCTTATTAAAAAAGACCTAGGCTAAAACATATTAGACTAAGGTTTTAACATTATTTAAACATATATTTAATTAATTAATAATAAACCAAGGTTTAATCAAACAAAGGGTCAGATTAACATTAATGTATTAAAACTTAGACACTATTCACATAATTGGGATTCCATTAAACCTACACATAGACATATAAAAGTTAAACATTAGCAATGTTAGATGAACTCAAATGAATATAATATGCTAACATGATAACATACTAATAAAGTTGAATATAACATGATATTCAATCATGTAATTTTGATTAGTTTAAATTTAAATTTAAGAGAATTTGCAAAATTGAAAAAGGTTTCCTCATTTTTCAAAAAATGGGGGTATGTTGTCCTCAACAAATGACAACTTTTGGGGGAAACATTGTAAAACATTAGAAATCAGATACTCTAGTTTAAACTAACAACTAGACTACTCATTCCATATGATCAAGTACCATCATTAAGATCAACTCATGATTAAAACAAGTCTCACACATGCAAAATTAGGCTCAAACATCAAAACTTAGTCATGTTGTGTGTTATTTTAATTCCTTAACTAATTACCATGGGATTTAGAGAATAACTTCCATATTTCATGACCTTGATCATTAACATTTCCTTGTAACATATTTAGATATTCATTAAGAATCATGATTTATGGAAAGGAAGGCTTGAGCATTGCTCTACTTATATCTAGGTGTCCATAACCTCAACATAGATTCCTTTGGCTTCACTCTAGGCCTTGATCCACTGCCAACCAGGTGTCCATAGCCCTGATGGAGGTTGCCTGAATCACCTTTTCTCATAAAGTTTTTTGATTTTTAATAAATCTCTTTTTTTGTATTTTTAAATATATTTAGCTTTCCAACAAAGGTTGGGAACTAGAATTATCTAGGTTTTGGGATTGTGTCAAATGTTTGATCTTCAAACAATCATCCTTGATCATAAACTTCATCCCATGCAATAATTTTATTTATGTGCTAACATGATTTTTTTTCAATAATTCAAAATTTCACTCAACATGTGTAATCTTTATTAGAATTAGATTTAGATCAAAATAAGGATTAATATTTTAAGGAATAACCAACCTAAATATCAATCCTTACCACTTTCTCCAAATCATAACATCAAGCTCAACTTTCTAGAATCCATGGTCAACCAATGGTTAAGAGTCATACTTGCATTATTGATTTATTGACCTTTGATCATTTCTATGCATTAGAGTTTGAAAGATGTCTTGAAAAATACTTATTGAAAATAGGGAACAAAACAAGAAAAAGGAAACACACAACAAGTGAACAAATAAGTAAACAAATATTTACAAGTACTATGTATAAGAAAGGTACAAAAAAAGAAACTAATCTAAGCCTACCTAAACTAACTCTAACCATTAATAAAAATCAATCCATGTATACTTAAGTGGGGTAGTAGAGAAGTAGTGCTTGAGATATTTCCCATTTTTTGGCAAAGTAAACTTTACTCCCTATAATTATTTGATCTTGAAGGTGTTATTTCCTAATGTCTCAGCAATTTGATAGGGACCAATCCACAAAGAAGTGAATTTTCTATGTTTTCCCTTTGGTTTAGTTGCTTTGTCCCAAATTAGAACTAAGTCTCCTTTCCTTAACACCTTAATATTGGCACATTTATCAACCCATCTTTTCACTAGTGTTTTATGTCTACTAGAAATGGCAAAAACTTTCTCTCTTTCATCTTTCATTTGAATGATGTCAAGTAACCTTGAATTTTCAAATTCTTGATCTTCTTCCATGTACTCTTGCATGAATTTTTAGGTTGGTATCTTGAGAGTAATGAGAAATATAGGTTATTTATCATATACTAGTAGAAATGGTGATGCCTTTAGAGCTTTCTTAACTTTAGTTCTATCTACCCAAAGGGCATACTTGAGAAACTTATGCCATGTTCTTGGTTTATTGGTAGCATATTTCTTGATATCTTTCATCAAATTATCTTTTGTTGATTTAGAGACTCCATTACCTTGAGGATAATGTTTTGATGAAAATTTGAGAATAATGTTATTATCATATGCCCACTAAGTCATCTAAATGGATATAAAGGCAAATCTATTATCATAAACTAGAGATACTAGTGTTATAAATATAGTAAAGATGTTCTCTTCTAAGAACTTAATCACATATTTAGTGTTGCACTACTTGGTTGGCATTGCTTCTATCCATATTGTGTAGTAATTAGTAGTAGTGAGCATATATTTATGTCCTTCTAAAAAATTGGGGTTGATGACCCCCACAAAATCTAATCCCCATTGAGAAAAAGTCTTGTCAATCATGATTGGCTTCAATGGCATGGCAAATTTTGGTTCTTTAATGATGAATATTTGAAACTGATGACATTCTTTCACATGTTTGTGAGCATCTTTGAATATTTTAGGCTAATAATAACTATCCCTAAAGATCCTATGAATTATTGTCCTTTTAGATGGATTTTCACTTCTAATATTTTCATGAAAAGTACTCAAGATATCAATTAATTCCTCTTTAAAAACACATCTCAGGTATATACCTTCATAATTCTTCTTAAAAAGTACTTCATCTTTGATCAAGAAATGTGTTGACTTGATCCTTAAATCTCTCCTTTGCTCTCTAGTCAATATTACAGGACAATTTCCATTGATTATAAGATGAATAATTGAATCATACCAATCATTGGGTTGAAAACATTTTTTCTTCACTTACATGAAACTTAATTAGGGGTTGGTGTTTGCAATTGACTAAATTAATCCTTGACACCTTCCCAATTTGTAAATTTTAATTTCTAGATCATACTCTTGGAGTATGGACATCCATTTACCTCTTCTTTCCCCAAGTTCATATTGACTAAGCATGAGTTTAGTATTAGGATATGGTAATAATGTATGCACTTTATTCCTAAGAATATAGTGTCTAAATTTATTAACTTCCTTAACTAAATCACATGCTTGATTGTCAATTAGAGAATAGTTTAAATCAACATTTTTAAAATTAGTGCTCATGAATGCAATAGGATGATCACATCCATATATTTTATGAGTTAGAGAAATAACTATTGTATGATTAGAATCAAAAGAGTAAAGGTAAAAATCTTTAGAAAAATTAGGAATTATCAACACTGGTGTTTGCACTATTACTTATTTTATGTCCTTTAAGGCTTTCTTTGTTTATTCATTCCATGTGACCTTGGCATCCTTATTCAACATGTCATTTATTGGATTTACAATTTATGCAAATCCAAAAATAATATTTCTCACAAAATTGATTTTCCTAAAGAAATAATTCAATTCTTTTTTACTATTAGGGGATTCTATATTGGATATGTCATCTACTCTATTAGGGTCTATATAAATCCCCTCTTTAGTTATAACATGTCCTAATAAATTTCCCTTAGTATCATAAAAAATGATTTTCTTGGGATTGAGAGAAATTCTATACCTCCTACAATGTTCAAATACTTGGTGTAAGTGCATAATGTGGTCCTCCCTATTTTTAGAAAATATTGTTAGGTCATCCATATAAATGATAAAGTACTTACCTATGAGCCCTTGAAAATCATGGTCCATAGCTCTTTCAAAATTTTCACCTTCATTTATTAATCTAAAAGGAATCCTTTTATAAGTAAAAGTGCCCTACTTAGTTGTGAATGTAGTATTTAATCTATCCTCCTTGTTTACAAGTACTTGTTTATAGCCTAAAAATTTGTCAAGAAAATACATCATAGTACAACCATAAACAATTTGAATAACTTGGTCAAGGGAAGGTGAAGGATAATTATACTTTTTAGAATCTATATTCATATTTTTAAAGTCTATGCATAATCTAATTTGCCCATTCTTCTTCCTAACTATTACTAAGTTAGAATACCCAAGTGGAGTTTCTAATAGGAAACACTATTTTTGCATTTAGTAGCTTCTTAACCTCCTTGTAGATAAATGGTTCTAAAATAGGGTTGACTAGACTTTGCTTTTGACTAAGAGGCTTGTAAGCTTCCTTTAATGGGATGGTATGGGTTATGAGTCTAGGATCAAATATATATCTAATTATTTTTAAGACCATGCTACAAAATATTTATTTAGTTAGTAACTCTTTAGTTATTCTTAATTCATCATTTATGCAGGCTATACCAATATTTACTAGATGGGGCTGACCTTGAGTTCCTAGGTTAACTACATTATAATATTTCCCATTTACCTTGGGAATTTTGACTATTTTACCTATTTTATCTATGTCAAAAAATATTTCTAAGTCAATCATGCTTTTTAGAATTTTGTTGTTGCTTAATTGCATAATCTTCTCATCAATGTTGTTTTCATCAAGAGCATTTTCATTGATCTCATCAATGATGTGAGACTAAAATAATTTAGTTATTCATGAAGTCCAATATCTGATAATCATCATTAAATACTTGTAAATTATTGATATTATCAGGATTTGAGGGATAAGGAACCAACTTAGTACTAAGGTTTCCTAGTTTAGAATATTGATTTGGCATAAGATTGGATATAGCTGAGGCTAACTCATCACCAAGCTTGTTTTATTCCCTAAGAATTTATAAAATTTTAAAATCATCAAATTAATCTATTAATTCCCAAAATCTAAACTTATATTTCTTAAGATATGATAATTTGCACATGTACTTACTTCTAACATGATTAACTACTAGTTCAGAGTCACCATACACTAGTTAGTCTTTGACCTTATGTTTGATGGAAAATTGTAGTCTTAATAGTAAAGATTCATACTCTACAAAGTTTTTAGTTCATGAAAATTTAAGTCTATAATAATTACTAAGGGTAATGATCAAAATAATTCCTACTCTAGATCCATATTTACATCTAGTACTATCAAAGTATAATTTCCACATTCTAGTCATAACATGAGTATATTTAGATTCACATACCTTAGAAGTGTCAAGAGTGTAAAATCCTAACTCAATATTGACCATGTTGACCCTTTCATTTGTATAATTGTATTTAATGACCATGTGTTTCATTTTGGGCTCTCTTTCAATCCTGATCTAAATGGGAACTCGTTTCCATGGAAGCCACATATGTGAAAAGTCAGTAGACATGTAACCATTCAAAGAGTCTCTTCTTAACAACATTTCATAATCATCAATAATTTACACCACTTGGATGTCTATCAACTATTTTATCCTTGGCTTAGCAACAACCTACATATGAACATTCAATAATTCTCTAATTACTTTGACCCTGGATTTATCTAATTTAATAACAATCCTATTAGATTTAATTGGAGTTAAACCAAGTTTATCATAAATAATCTTAGGCATGATATTAACAAAAGCACATGAATCTAACAAATAATTATGAAAATTATTACTAAATTTTTTGACTATTAGCAAGAAAGGTGGAATAGCTACATTATTCTTATACATAACTGCATTGACATTTACAATCTTTGGTGACTTACTAGTCTTCTTGGATAGAGATTCAAGTAACAAGTCTCTTTGATTATTAATTTGATTCAACTCATTTAAAGTGATATTATCTTTAATATTTTTCATGTCCTCAACTATATCATATCCACTCCTAGTGGAATAACTAGATGTATCAACATTATGCTTGGAATTACTTCCCTTTGGAGGCTCTAGATTATTGTCAACTATAGGATCTGGAGGAGTGCCAAAGCTATTTGGTAGATTTGAAGTGGTCAAAGGTTTTTTTTATCTCTATTCCTTTGAGGATAAATCTTTTTTAAATATTATTTAAAAGTATGCACCTCTTCTATAGTATCCTTAGGCTCAATCTCTTCTTGGAATGGGAAATCAAATGTTTCCACCATCAATGTTGTATCAATAGATTTAGATGGTTTTGAAGAACCAGATGTACCTGAAGTATTATATCTATTAGGTCTACCTTTATATGTATTCAAATAATCTTGAAACAATTCAAAAGCATTATAGAATTCAATAAAATCCAACTCACTATGCTTTGAAGTATTGTGAACCTTATAGTATTCAATTAAAGCTTTATCACAAATATTAATCTCAGGATTATTCTTATTATTAGATGACTCATTGTTTTTATTTTTTTTGTTGCTACCATTATGAAATCACTTGTTAGGTTTATTTAACCTTTGATAAAATTAATTTCTATTAGAGTTTTTCCCAATGTTGCCTACTTGTTTTTGCAACTGAAGGAAATCAATGCTTAGCTTTTGAACCATTTTGAGTATGGACTCATTCTCATTCTTTGGTGATTATGAGTTATGAACTTGAGTAATATTTATATTTTTTGGCACCAAAACTCTTTGATATTGTGGATGGAATCCATTTTTAGTGTTATTCAAGAATCCTAAGTTTTAGCTAGATGAGCATGACTTAAGGGTAATTGACTCAACACTGGTGTTTGGTTTAAAGTGGGAATGTTATTATTTTAATTGGTAAAGACATTAAATGTAGGGAAATTAAGATTAACATTGGTAATTTCATATGAAGGTTGACCTTGAGGCTACATTTGATCATTGGTTGTTACAACTTCAGCATAGGCCAAGGCTAATGTGTTTATAACTCTAGCAGACCTTTTAAGGAACACAAGTCATGGGATCTAAAGCATCCTTGTAAATTGATAAATCCACGGCTTCATTAGGCATATAAGGAGATATGGTTCTACTAAACCTATTATGGAATCTGACATTAAAGGATCTAATGGTTTTACTTGAATCTCTTTTTATAGTGGTGAATTATTGCTAAAGGATATAAGGATTGACTATCTTTCCAAATTGATCAATGAAAATTTGGTTTAAATCATTCCAAATAGAAATTTAATTCTTAGGAAGGTTGAGAAACTAATCATATACTACATATTTGAAATTAAATGAAAATATTCTACATGCAACATCTTCATGAACCACATTCAATAACCTTAAAGCAACTTTGAAACTTTTAATATGTTCTTCAATTGTAACAACACCCTTAGGACTGAAAGATGGTAAATATTTCTTAGTATTTCTAGGCAAGTCATGTACTTGATCAGGCACATTGATGGAAAATCCACCTAACCAAGGCATACCTTGATAAGGATCAAACACAGGATCACCATGAATAGGTGAAGTAGGCTAAGATTTAGAAACCCTTCGCTTACCTTTGTCTACTCTAGCTTTCCTATGAACTCTTAATGAAAGGAGAGGTAATATTTATTTAGATCATGAACTAGTCCTAATTCTTGGTAGTTCCAACTTATAAACATTGAATCCTATTCAAAATATGATGTGTAAATCTTATCTTTGCAAATAATAATGATTTGACTTTTATGTTAAGTAATTTTTTCACAAATTTATACAAAGAATGACTATCTTTAACCAAATTAACTCAAATATATGTCTAAAATAATGAATATAAAATATCTTTACACTTTCAAGTTCAAATAAACCTAAGGTTTCAAATAATCAATCAATATTTGAAAAAAATTTCTATCACTAACCTCAAACATGGAAGATTTACAAAGCTTAAGCTACCTTTGCAACTATTTACCATGAATCTTCAAAAAATAGCAATATTTAGCTAAATCAGCCTAAAAATTGGTCTAAAACCATGTGTATCAATGCTCTTTACACAATTGAGCTAAGAAAAACACAAATATGCAAATAATTCACCAATCTTTGAACAAAATTCACTAAAATTAGCAAAGATACTACAAATTCATGAAGATTTAATTAAATGCCCTCCTTCTAGCACCAATGAAGCTCATCTTATTGATGCCTAAAAGTGTATCATAGGTAGTTAAAAGTGTTTTAAGAAACACTTGTCATTTTTTGATTCAAAGAATCCATTTCATGAGTTTTAGGTTGTGATATTCTTGATATCTTTGGTGGAATAATAGAACACCACATGGACTATTTCACAGATTTATAATGTAACTATTTGGTTGTTAGGAGAAACCATGGCCTAATAGCTAACCTATGAAAATGAAACTATGTAAACTAATTGAAGTTAATTATTCTCAAAATATAATATTTAGAATCTAAGATAAAATGTATATTTACAATGGAATCTAATCTAAACTGAAATGATAAAAAAAATAAGCAAAAGAAAGGGTAGGGCAGAGAAGAAAGATATTACTGATCTTCAATCCAAACATTATGACAAATTTTAAATTTCATTCAAATATGCACTCAACCAGTAGATGACATGAAATATCATAAGCTCAAATCCTACCACACATCAAACAAACATCTAAGGATACCATGAAATAATGTAACTAAGAACTAGATTCACTTTAAATATTCACTCCTATAAGCAAATAACATTAGCACATCTATAATAAGAGTAAATAAAATGAAATTAACCTAATATCCTTCAATAAATATATAATTATAACAAACTAACAACTCTCCATTTAAATTTTCACATATTCATAACAACCATTCAAATCTAAAAATTAGACTAGACAAGTGAGAGAGCAGCCATAATAGCGATCACACAAATAAAATGACAATATTTTTAGAATTATTTTCTTGTATTTATTACTCCAAATTTTCCTAAAGTTATCTTTCTCAAAATTATCTCCTCTTTACAATTTACAATACCCCTTACATATAATACTAAGGAGTTATGTCGGTCAATCATGTCCAATGATAATTATACAAGTGCCTAGGATAATTGTCCTATAATGTTCTATAAATAGACACTTTTTAAAAGGATGACCTATAATAAATGTTATTTACAAATTTTTACATGATTTTACAAAATATTATTCCTTTTCAAAAATATGCATGTTCATATACAAGAGAATATTCCTAATTTAACCAATTTGACTTTGCGGCTCCTTTATGATTATAGTATTTTGTTTGTCCTAAAATATCTTCATTGCCTTATCATATTTTCCATCAATCAGCTTGAGGTTGATCATAGGTTCCATGAAAATTTCATCTTATTCATCTTTCATGCCTTTGAGGTCTTTTTCATTCTATCCCAAAGCTTTTTTGATGCTTTGAGCATCACTAATATTTTCTTTAGTTAATAGGGTCATGTCTAAGATCCTACTATTATTTGTTCATGTTATACCTTATATTTGATTCTTTAATTCTTTCATGACTTGATTAGCCATATGCTTTAAGTCTTCATCAATGATTAAGGCAATAGGACTAAGTGTAGTGGGGTCTATTATTAAACTCCCTAATATATGCATCATTCTAGTCTCTAATTGTTTGCCTTAGAAATATCTTCTAAGATCTTGGACCATCTACTTAAACCCTTGATATTCTCTATCAATATGACCATAAAAGTATTCAAATTGGCTATACTAACTATCTTAAACCTAGGAATTTGGTCTTCCATCAAAATATTAATCAAGTCGTTCATTTTGTTGCATGAATCCTACCATTGAATCACTTGGTTCATGGCCACTTCACTTTGTTGGTTTATCATATCCTATATAGACCTTATTAATTTCAAAGAATTGAATATATAATATAAAGTAGATTCAAAAATATTGATCATCTCTCCAAGAATAAACATAATATATTTTTCTTATAAGTTCTTCTTTTGTTGTTTCAAGCCCTTGATGGTAGCTTTCAATTATTTGATATGTACTTTGGACAACTCCAAGACATCTTCAAAAATTGGATCTTTTCTAGGCCTCTATCTTCCTACTTGAGTCAGATTGGTCAATGGTTCCACTTTTTTATATATCATTTCTCCTCCTCCTATCATGACCTTCTTCTCTCCTTTGTATGCTAGCAATTTCAAGATCAAATCCAACTCCAACTATGGATTGAATCACATATGGGGATGGGGGATGGGACCTAAATTTATGATAAAGTTGCTATGTCAACTGGTGTAGCTAATCTCCTTGCTTCCTCCATTTTCAAATAAAATATCCATAGATTAAGATATTGATGGATAGGAATGTTAATGGCCTTCATCATAGCGCAAGTATGATGCATAGTAGGCACTTTTTACAATCTAGGTTCATAGAAGAACCACTGACCATACAACAATATTTCTTCACTGAATAAGTTGACTTCATTTAGGGGGGTAGTGAATGTCACTTTGGGTCTTTTTACTTTATAAATAATGGCCAACTCAGCTTTCCTCTTAGGGGTGTCAACCAAAACTAAGTCCAATGTCACCCCTTTCCCTTTCTCTTCCTCTTTTTCCTCAACCTAGGCCTCTTCATCTGAATCTGTTTATGTCATAGATATGATCTTTGATACATCCTCAACAAACTCTTGAGAATATAATGCTATAATATGAACTTCTTAATGTGTCTCTTATTCTACTATTTCATGAAGTTCTTGAGCTAATGAGTTAGCTATTTACTCTGGTCTTTTTTCCTTAGGCCTATGCTCCACTTGAAATTTTTCTTATACATTAATTGAGGGAGGTATAGAAGATTCACCACTGATCAAATGATATTATCTAGGTCCCAATTGCCATATATCATCCACATTTTAATTTATTTCTAATCTTTTCTTAGGCCTCAAGTAGTTTTACTTTAGTCTCCTTATGACCTAGAAATAAAAGGATGCTTTGGTGTAAATAGGATCAAAGGCATTGTTGGTGTCCTAGGTTGCACCCTAGCTAAGAAGGGAATTTTTAAAGTCCTCCTACTAAAACCTAGTCCAACATGGGACTAACCCTAGGCTATGGCTCACCTAAACTTGTGTCAAACCTATGGAGAATGTCAACTTCCTTTTAGGGCTATCACCTATACTAAGCCTAAACTAGCTTCTTACTAGGAAAATGGGAGAGAGATTGATAATGATTCATAAAAGCATATAAAAAAGAGGTGATACACCAAATGTTTTGATCCTTATACTTTCAAAAGACATTATAAGATGCATTCAAGACTATATAAGATCACTTTACTCACTCTTTTATTATGTCTCACATAAGTATTTCATAATAAGGCATTGCCAAGCTATTAACCTAGCATGAGAGGGAAGTTTTCCACTTCCACACTAACCAACAGACTATATATGCACTTAGAATGACCTATGAGAACTATTAAAATACTAAATTAAGGTGAGAAAACTTAGATGGGGGAAAGGAAAACATACATTCACTTAATGACCTCAATGAATTCATAAGACACACTTCAACTTATCTTGCAAATAAAATAATTCAATCTTTTATTACTTAAAATAGGTGTTATAGTATAAATCTTGGTAGAGTCTAGTTATGCCAAAGAGAGGGATCATTTTCAAGGCTTATAAGCCTATATTTATAGTAGAATGGGATGAGAGAGATAAGGATCATGCCTAGAAGGATCAAGAAAGGAGCATAATGACCAAGATTTCTAATCATTCTAGCATTGATACAATTATAAAAGATCATAATATCTAAGACTACTTCTAGAAAATGGCCATAACAACTATATCATTCTCTTTCAATCTATTTTTGGTTTGTATTGATTCTCTTTACAATTATAATGGTAGGATCAAGTCATTTAAAATCCAAATTTCAACATCAAAGTAGTTATAACAGCTAGATCAATCTATTGTGATATTTTTTCGATATGGATTACTCCCTACTAGTTTATTTTGGCATGTGAAAAGGGACAAATCAGCTTCAATACCACCTTATTTATGGCTTATCCATGCTACTAGTTTTGGTGACAAACCCTTTTAAATTGATCTATCTGCCTTCATAACATCTCCTTGACATATTTTCTTTAGTTTGAATTCAATAGTATCTATCTTTGAATTTTTATTTTGGCCCTTAATATTGATCTACTCAATGAATGCATGTCATTGATCTTTTTTATGCTTAATCAAACATGCACTATCAATTTTTTTTCCATAGATTAAATTCACATCATTGATATTATGCTAGTTTAACATGATTAAGACGTGTGTCACCTATGCATTTTCTCTTAGAATATATTGACCTTTTGACCCATCATTCATTGTTAAATATACTTTGTATGATGAATCACACATCATTGATCTAGCTAGACTTACTAACATAATAATTTTACCACTCACCATTAGATATAGATTCTTCTCTTGAGATTATGCCACTTTTCACTTGTGCATTCACCCTAGAGATCCTTTGACCTTTTGACTTGATGCTCACCATTGATCTACTTTGTAAAAGTGAACGTGCACCATCGATCTACTTAGACCCACTGATCTTGTCAGTCACTACATGTTATTAGATCTAAATGCATGATCGAATGTTGATAATTGATTTTGGGACTTTTGAATTCAAATGGATATTTTACAAGGCTTGAACTTGATGTCTATGCACACGTTTCACTCTACAAATCTAACTTTAAAGGGTTATATCTTGAGATAACAAGCTCATCAAGACATGAAATTTATAGAGGATGACCTTGGCACTAAATAAATTGATCCCATGTGATATTTTGGGCTTGAGAGACTTCTTGAGCATACTTATAAAATACATAAGCAAATTGGTATATTCATTTCTCTATGACATATAATGACGATCTAGCTCTTTAAGATCACCAAATTCACACTTTAAGCTTATTTAAAGTGTTTCAAAAGATTTTTAAACAACTTGTACTCTTCATTTAAATTTTTTATTCTCCTTCCATGGGATAAATCTTTAAGGGGACCCTCCTTAGCTTCAATCCTAGACCTATAAAAGTTTGGTTTGTAGGCCAAATTTGGCCAATAGGCACTAGGCTCATGATCATAAGGCACATTTAAAATTCCTTTATTTTTCAAATGTTCCTTAATTTTTCCATAAGGATCTCATTATTTGATCTCATCAATTTGTAGGTTTAAGGATGATCTATGTTTTTATGTAGCTTTAATATTATCCCACTATTTCAATATAATCTTTACAATTATCATTAGGAAGCTATGAAGGAGTCCCTTCCTTTTATTATTGTAGAGACCATCTATGCCATCAAATAGTTGGTATAAAACCTCTTATTCAACTAACTTATCAGGGACATGACCAAACCTCTATCAGCTAACTTAATTTGACTTATTGACTCTTTACTCACCATAAGATCTTTGATCTACCTCTGAGATGGTGACACTTGTCACTCTCACACTTGATATGAGTTCTTTGACAATTTGACCTAGGTGGGTGCCTGCATATTATTGATATCCTTTGTGAGCTCTTAGATCTTGCCAAGTTGAATCTTCACATTCATTCATACCTGTGGGAAATTAAAATAGACTAAGATAGGGTTCAGGTAATATAAATAACTTAGGATAAAGTTCTAGACTAAGGTTTTGGTTGTATTAATAAATATAATTAAAACTTTAAGATAAAACTTTAGACTAATTTTAAAATATAGCAAAGTGATCCCATGTTTAATTAGTTTATGTGGACAATGAAATAGACTTGGTGGGTTTTTGGGACATAAAGGACCTATCATAAAAAATTTGGATTAAGGTTTTGGTCATGTTGATAAATAAAACTAGAACCTTAGTATAAAAAGTTAAACTAAGTTTAGAAAAACAAAATTTTCTTGCACAAATTTGACCCGCTCAAATTTGAATCTTATTTAAAAAGACCTAGGCTAAAACATATTAAACTAAGGTTTTCACATGATTTAAACATATATTTATTTAATCAATAAGAGATGAAGGGTTAATCATAATAAAGGTTCAAATTAACATTAATGTATAAAACCTTGGGCACTATTCACATAATTGGGACTCCATTAAACCTACACATGGACATACAAAAGTTAAAAATTATCAATGTTAGATGATCTCAAATGAATATAATATGCTAACATGCTAATCAAATCTGAATCAAACACGATATTTAATAATTTAATTTTGATCAATTTGAATGTCAATTTAACACAATTTACAAAATTTAACAAGGGTCCTCATTTTTCAAAAAATGGGGGTATGTTGTCCTCAACAATATCATAGTTCATGGTATTCACATGTAGGATATAGAAAATAGATATAGTGATAATGTGGGCATTCACTACTAGTAAAGACTAAATTATTCTCACATTCAATCCCTTGGACTACTAGATTGACTCCACAACAAATTGAATAGAAATGAGAAAAAGAGTTGTGTTTAAACTATAATAATACACAATTTTTTTTTGAATATATTTTTCTAAATTTAAGTGGTTAATGAAGATAAATAGGATGATGAAGTAATAGTAGATAGTGAAGATGTGTTAGAGGAGGAAACAAAAGATACTAAAAAAAAATCTCATGTCATGAAATTTTAGGTATTATCACTCCTAAAAACCTAAAGGTTATGGGTTCCTAAATAAATGGAAAGTGATAATCTTGATTGACTCAAGGATTACACGTTATTTCATGGATAATAAGATGGAGGCACATTTAATTTTTATGTTTGTTTAGCTCCATAATTTTAATTCATGATTATAGATGGTGCAAAAATAAATTTTCATGGAAATTACATAGTATTAAAATTACCATGTGATATTATAGGCTATACTCTCATAACTTTTTTTATTTTTAAGGGTGGGGCTAGAATTTTTTTTTAGAATCTAGTGTCTCACAAAATTATAAAATTTATAGATGAATTTATAATATTTGATCATGTGTTTTCATTCTAAAAACATGATATTTGAACTATGTGGATTATGTAAAGAGTCTCCACAACATATTATATCTAATCATATTTATAAGATTCTCAAAAAGTGGGTAGGAGGTTTTTCAGAATAATGTTACTCCTTATAAGTACAACTAACAAATGTGTATAGATATTTTCATCTATAGAATATTATTGATAACCAATTAGTTATTTTTTAGATCCATTAAAAAATTAATACCAAAAAAATGGAAGATGATCATTACATTTTTTTTCTATGAGGTATTCAACCACTAAACACTAGACCATGTAAGTACCCATATGACTAGAACCCTGAGATTGAAAATATAGTACAAGAAACGTTAAAGTCTAGTATTATCAAACATAGACAAATTGTAAATTCATCCCCTATAGTAATGGTGCATAAAAATGATGATACGTATAGGATGTGCCAATATTATATATAATTCAACAAGTACACCATCAAATATAGATTCCCTATTCTATTAATTGATGATTTTATATATGAGTTACATAGTGTTCTCTACTTTGAAAAATTAGACATTTGTTCAAGTTACAATAAAATTTAGATTAGGGATGAGGATATGTATAATATATGTTTCAAAACTCATTAATGTCACCTTGATTTTTGGGTAATGCCTTTTGGTATCACAAATACATTGTCTACAGTAAAAAAATTTATGAACATTGTCTTTAGGCATTTTTTTATAAAAAATTATCTTGTTATTTTTTAATGACATACTAATATGAAGTAAAACATGGGAAGAACACTTGTATAATTTAAACTAGGGACTGGTAATTATAAAAAAACATTAAATTTAAATAAATCCTTCCAAGTTTTATATTGGATTAAAATAGGTGGAGTAGTTGGGTCACCATTTTTAACATGAAGGTGTCAAAGTATATCTTAACAAGATAAACCATGGTAGAATGAAAAGTTTCAAAAACCCTCAATACCCTTTGAGACTTTTTAGGGATAAAAGGTTACTATTTTATTTTTAAAAATATATGGAAACATAGTATCACCATTCATAACCTTATTGAATAAGGACTCATTGCACTAAAATAAATAAGTTACCAAGGCATTTAAGAAATTCAAGGAGGCTATGTGAACCACTAAGGTTTTGTCTCCCCTGGACTTATCAAAGATCTTCTTTATTAAATGTAATGAATCAAGATATGGAATGGGGGAAAATAATGTAAAAATGGAAAAACATTGGATTTTAGATTCATCATCTCAAGGGAAAGAATTTAATATTGCATTTTTATGAAAAAGAGATGATGGATTTTATTTATGTAGTGAAACAATGGAGATATTATTTTATGAGTAGTAAGTTTAAAGTTAATACTTATCATGATAGTATAATATAGTTTTTGAAATAGAGGATATCACCATAGAACAACAAAAATGGTTGACAAAAATATTTGTATCCTAATTTGAAATAATAGCAAATAAAGTAAAGTATAATATAGTATTAGATGCACTATCTAAAAGGGATGAATCTATAAATGCATTTTTATGCACAATATCAATATGGTGGGTATATTGGGTAAATGATAACATATAAATGTGATATTTACATTGATACATAGGTTATGATTTAGAAGTTATATCAATATTATAGTGTCTAAAATAAATTTGAGAAGAAATTAAATGTCTTAAGTTATAAATATAGATTGTAACTATGCAATCATTCTTCCCTCAGCACAAAATTCTCAAATTTTTTGATGCATATACAATATTATGGCATACATGATTTTTGAAAGATAATCATATAATCAATAAATATTTATTTATGGAAAGACTCAAGGAATATATCCAGATATTTTTTTATTTGAATGCATGATGTGTTATTAAAACAAGGGTGAGACAATTAAGACCCCATATACTCTGAAACCTTTATCTATTCATATCCAAAGATAGGATGAGGTTTCCCTGGATTTCATAATAGGGTTTCTTAAGTAATAACGTAAAATTTAATATCCTGGTAATAACGTAAAGGCTTACACAATATTACCATTTTTTTTCCTTTTCACAACCATCTGTAGCCAATACAGTAGCAACTATTTTTATTGATAAAATTAAAAATATGTATGCTAGCCCCAATATCATAGTAAGTGATGATGATACTATATTTATTAGTAATTTTTATAATTATTTATTCTCATATTTAGCTACTATGTTGGCTCATATCTCTTCATATCATCAATATAATGAAAAACTATGGGTGGTAAAAAAAATCATAGAGGATTATCTACATTTTTATATCAGATAAATAGGAAGATGGGTCCATTAGCTACCACTAACATAATGGTGGTACAACACTTCATTACATACTTCTTCCAAAATGTCTCCATTTTTTTAACTATATGGATACCATCCCCCACTCATCACCTCATATTTAAAGGATTATATAGGGGTTAACTCTATTTAATAACACATTGAAAACTAGAAAGAGGTCATAACAAGTTTAAGAGAGAATTTAGGAATGGCATAACATTGAATTAAGTATTAAGTAGATCAACATCATAGCGAGAGGAATTTTGAAGTATGAGATAAATTATTTATGTTCCTATAGTCATACAATAAAATTTACTTAAAGTAACAAGAAAAGGATAATTAAATTATTCTTAAGTATTTCAAACTTTACCATATCCTATATACATTTTATAGAGTTGTATTCAAGTGTTAGATACCTCAGTGTACACATACACATCTCATTTTTCATGTCTCCTACTTGGATAAGGTAATTTTAAAAATGATTATCCACATAGAATAAGTTTTATAAGTTTTATGAGAAAGGTAATTTAATTATATAACCTAAGGATATGAATTAGACATGCAATAGAATGTTGAAAATAAGGGATATTAAGGAATATGTAATCAAGTGAAAGAATATAACCAGTAAGGATGCAACTTGGGAGGATAAATAATTCATGAATAAGCATTTAAAGTTATTCAATGTTGATGGAAACATTATTTTTAATGGGTGGGGAATGTTAATCCCTTAATATATATTGTGTCTATCATTATGTGTGGTTGATATGTGGTCTACACAACCTTTAACCTTATCTTGTCACATTTATCTATGTTTTTATATTGTTATTAGGTTTGGCCGATAGATAAACCATAGCCTAAATAGGTTATATATATAGGTATTGGTTATTAATTGATCATCATATGACTCTTATCACATGGTTTTATAAGTTTCCCCTTAAAAGTGGATTAGTCTTATTTATCAAGTATTTTTATATGATATCAAATGTTATTGTGGAAATACTTATTTTACCCTTAATATTGATTTTTTTTATATACTATTGATCTATTAAATTACTTACATTTATGATAATTGGATATATATATATATATATATATATATATATATATATATATATATATATATATATATGTAAGTAATTTAGTTACAAACTTGGATTCATTCATATATGTCAATAATTGACCTTTTAGTTATAGTGCACAATATAGTACTCTACTGGATGTAAATATAATCAAGTAAAAAATAAGGAAGATGCATCTGAAAGTATATTTAATTATTAGATATGAAATTAAAATGTTCCTTGATGTAGGTTTTATTAAATAGATTAAATACCCTATGGGTATTTAATATTATACTAGTCTCCAAGACTAATGGAAAAATTAGATGTTGTATAGAATTTTGAGATCTAAGTAAGGCTTTCCCTATGATTATTTACCATTACATAATATTGATATGACTCAATACTCTATATATAGTTATGATATGTTATCATTAATGGACTATTTCACTAAATATAATTAAATAAATATAAATCCCAAATACCAACCTAAAAATACATGTACTACACCATGGGGAACAATTTTTATATGGCCACCCCTTTGTATTAAATAATATAGGATATACCTATGAAACGGATATGAAACACATTTTTCATGATTATACACACACACACACCTGTGTGTGTGTGTGGGTGGGTGGGTGTGTGGGTGTGTGTGTGTGTGTGTGTGTGTGTGTGTGTGTGTGTGTGTGTGTGTGTGTGTGTGTGTGTGTGTGTGTGTGTGTGTGTGTGGGTGGGTGTGGGTGTGGGTGTGTGTGTGTGTGTGTGTGTGTGTGTGTGTGTGTGTGTGTGTGTGTGTGTGTGTGTGTGTGTGTGTGTGTGTGTGTGTGTGTGTGTGTGTGTGTGTGTGTGTGTGTGTGTGTGTGTGTGTGTGTGTGTGTGTGTGTGTGTGTGTGTGCACGCGTGCGCGCGTGTGTATGTGTGTGTGTGAGCGCGTGTGTGCACGTGAGTGTGAGTGTGCGTGTGTGTGTGTGTGTGTGTATGTGCGTGTGTGTGCGTGCGTGCATGTGTGTGTGTGTGTGTGTGTGTGTGTGTGTGTGTGTGTGTGTGTGTGTGTGTGTGTGTGTGTGTGTGTGTGTGTGTGTGTGTGTGTGTGTGTGTGTGTGTGTGTGTGTGTGTGTGTGTGTGTGTGTGTGTGTGTGTGTGTGTGTGTTCATGCCCATAATATCATTTAATTTATTTGGATCAACCTATATACCTATTTAATCTATGATATAACCCATCAATTTTCTCAAAGATACCTAAAATAACACATTTCTTAGGATTTAAGTGCACATTGTATTTGCATAAACATTAAAATATTTGGCATAAGTCAATAGCATGATATTTTTTAGTGTTTACATTTCATAGGTAAATAATAAACATTATATATGTACATGTGTACATATGCATGCATGTTGTATGTATGTATGTATACATACATACATACATACATACATACATACATACATGTGTGTGTGTGTGTGTGTGTGTGTGTGTGTGTGTGTGTGTGTGTGTGTGTGTGTGTGTGTGTGTGTGTGTGTGTGTGTGTGTGTAAATACATACATACATATATAATGTTTATGATCTACCTATGAAATGTAACACTAAAAAATATCATGATATTGACTTATACCAAATATTTGAATGTTTATGCAAATACAATGTGCACTTAAATCCTTAAAAATGTGTTATTTTAGGTATCTTTTAGAAAATTGTTGGGTTATATCATAGATTAAATAGGTATATAGGTTGATCCAAATAAATTAAATGATATTATTAACATTAATTCATTAAGGAGTTTAAGGAAATTAAGTTTTTACAATTGAATAACTCAGGTGATAAGAAATTTTTATGGCTCAGTAAATTAAGAAGCAACAAAAATTTATGAATTCTAAGCAAAGATACAAAGTTATAATGGGATGTCATTAAAACAATGATGAAATAAAATAATATCTACCTAATCCACCAATTAACACACCTCTAATACTAGATAAGACTTTTATATTATACATTTTTGTTATAAATCATGAATGAGAAGAATTATTATAAAAATACGATGATAATCATAAGGAGCATAGAATATATTACATCAATTATACACTCATTTATTATGAAATAAATTATAATTAACATTTTCAATCTTATTAGATAATATGTATGTTTTATATAGAATCATCATAGAGATTCCATCTCTACCATAATATTAGAATACATCTCCACGCTAATGGGACAAACGATTATGCCAACTTAGGCAACATTGTATGGTTTGGACACCTATGATAACGCAAGACAATATGTATGAATAAAATTCATGTATTAAAAAAACATGACCAATTAATTTTAAAAGGTATCTAGATAGTATTTGTACCACATTACTATAATATGGTAGGATATAGATGAATAAACTAAGATAAGAGAGAAATAGAGGATACATGGTATATATAAAACTATGTTAACATAGAGGAGAGTGATAATATAATATATATAATGAAGAGGTATAGAGTAAAGTGATTTTTAGAAGTGTAAATGTGTTTAACCCTAAATTTTGAAAAGGGGTGGTAGGGTTTAGAATATAGAAATAGTTCTAACACAAGGGTGATAAACAATTATATATATTAGACTAATTAATAGAAAACTTAGATAAATAATTTTATGAATTTATATAATTGATACTGATAAAAATAAAAATGTACAGTTATTGAAAGATATTTAAATAAATAAGAAATAATGGTATTAAATTGGTTTATTATGTGTAGATAGATTTAAACCAAAAATAGGTGTAAAGTATGAAAAAAATATATTAGCGATTAGTCATCAAATTCTATAAATTATATTTATGTGGTCAAAGACACCATCATTAGATCTAGACACTACCATTGATGATAGTGTTTGACTATGATGTAGGGGTCCATGATAGAATAATGATTAGATATGTATGTGACAAAATTCATTGTTTTAGATTTCATGTCATATTTATATTAATGTATTCATATATGGGATATAGGTTGTATATCTTCACTGATTGATCAAACCCTACCTCGTCACCCTTATTCACCATTGTAATGAGTTTACTAAAATTAGGATAATGGGCTCATGGTTTTGAGATTCCCCAAAGACCCATATGTCAATGGGCATTGAATACATATAAAATAATCCAAGGGGGACTCATACTTATGTATTTTTCCCCTATGTGTGGGAAAGTGTATGCACAAGGGTAAAATATACTATATGAATATGTATGTAGTATCTAGTTGGTAATTTGACAAATATTTTTCATAGACTATGTTTTGAATGGTTTAAACCTATAATATATTTATTTCTATTCTTGATATGAAAATAGGGATGAATATGGTAGAATATAGTTCTTGTGTAGTTGATTGATTTAGATATCATAGGTGTTTTCTTTGTATTTTATAGAAGAGGAGTAAGAAGGCTTAGACTTGTATTTATACCATAAATTTTGAAAATATCTCATAGTAGGATTCAATAAGAAAAATAGACCAACCCATAGGTTTTGAATCAATTAAAATTTGGATGTCTTTTGGAAATTATTCCCTTTATGGTTGGTAGTGTCTCGAAGGCTAAAAATAGGCATGGTTTTGAAACTAATAGTGAAAGATGCTTATTAGGTATTTAGCATTTTCATATTATAGGAGACTAGAATCATCAAAATGATATTATTGGACTAAGAGATAATCATTTGGGCATAGTGAGATGGAAAATACAATATTTTTATCAATAAGGAGGTATAGAACTAAACGGTAGAGCCTTGATTGATATTTTACAAATTTATAATACTGAGATGATATAAATAATCAGTTTGATTAGATGATATTTATAATCTAGTAATGCATAAGGATGAAATTACTAGGTTAAAGGAAATAAATGAATATATGAGTGTGTATAACACACATTAAATTTTTTTGATCCCACTTTGAGTGATTTTTTGGTTTATGAATTGTAACCAAGAGCATGTTGCAATATAAATAAGTACATACAATCTAAGATTTGAAATAATTAAAATTCTTAAAAAGAAAGAGAGTAAGGAAGGATTACACCTATGTGTTATTGCAATCATGTTGCATTTCGATGCATTGAATTGGTAATGATGATTCCTTATAAAGCATTGGTATCAAAAAATATTAAAACTAAACCTTGGAGATTTAAAGAGGGAGGTTGAAATTATTCCCCCAATCTGGTACAAGGATGAGTTGTGAAATAACCATTGATATAATTATATCTCAATCATATAATTTAAGTGTGAATATATATATAATTTGGTGAGGATGAGTGATTTAATAAAATCATCCTATAAATATAATGAGCTTGAATGGATTTAGTCACTCCAATCTATAAATCTAGTGAGGTTGAATGATTTTATTACTTTTAACTATAAAATGAACAAATTGTTAAATTAGAAAAGGATCGAGAGCAATACATCTCGATGTAATCAATGCATTTTGGTGAGTAGTATAATTAGAAAGTTTTGAATTTTTTGGTGAAATAACATGGAATATGCACCAATAATATGTTTGGTCTAGAGAATATGTGTCATAAATCTACAAAACTATGTTTTAAATATATACAAATAGGATTCTAACCTAAGTGTATATATGAATCGTTAAATAAAACCATATATTATGAAAGGATGAAGGTCATGTCTTAATGACATGCCACCACTAAAATATGAAAACATTGAGTAAGTTTATGTGTGGAGGTCATGTTTTAATGACATGCTCCCATTGAAATTTGAAAAAGTATGAAAATGTGTATGTGTGGAGTTTATGTTTTTATGACATGTCCCAACTAAAATCTAGAAATTGTGAAAAATGTGGAAATCATGCTTCTATGACATGCCCCAATTGATATCCTCCCACCTTTGGAGGTGATGGATATATAATCTATAAGATAACTTACCTCAAAAGGATAAGGTGGTTGTATAATCTATGTATGAATCATGTATTGTATAGGAATAACATGTTGAAGTATATATATCAATTAGGATCATAGCAGGTGATCAAATCAAGTCAAAAATATTCATGATTTAAATCATGGAAATGTTTAGAGAGTAATAATATAATATCATCAAATAATCAAGTACATACACAAGATCACTCAATGTAATTTAAAATAATGGCATAGTGAGATCCCATACAAGGGGCATGTTAAATGATGCACAATTGATGGGGATCACATATTTAAATTCCCATTAAACATAAAATTATGTACTCAAATGTCTAATCAACATATAATGAAATAGGGGATAGTAGGTAAGGAACACATTTAAATGTTCCAAAAGCAAGACAATATCAAGAAATGAAATCCACTCAAGGAAGTGAAAAATATATGAGGCATAATCAACCAACATAAGAATATTATACTAGTCCCTGAATATGTGTTAGAAAAATAAATATGTAGTATAGCATATAAATTACAGTGTGAAAGATATGAGCATGGATATAGATATGTGTAAGCATTAAAATATAAGTTTAAAAATGATAATGTATAGATGATCATAAAGGATGTAAATTTTATTAATCATTATCAAAGAATTATAATCCCCCAACATAATATATGATGTTAATAGAGGAAGTGTCCAACATCTATAAGTGTATAGATCATGTGTCTGGGTATGCCTGTAACCAACTCAAAGATGATTGAAACATATGTATATATATAAATAAAATGATATGTTATCTACTAACATAAAAAATATATTATATATGCTGAGGAGCTACTAAAATATATAAATTTTTAATATTTTTTAATTATTTTAATGTTTTTGTGTTTTTGAAATATGATTTTTATGGAATATTTTGGAATGCTTCTAATAAAAAGTAAGATGTATCAATTTTAATATAACCAATATAAAATGTGTGTTTGATCTTATCTTTAGATCCAAAAAATGGTTTTTATGATGCCCATGCATTTTATTATATTTAAAATAATAGATTTCTTATTATAGATTGTAAAGGAGGTAATGTGATCACATTATGCCTAAGCAGTATCCTTAGAATTTAAATTTAGCTTCTATTAGTATTTTAAATATTATGTAAATCAATTTTTTTTTTAAATTAATTTTGAAATGATCCTTTATTGGGAAAAACATTAGTAGAAGATACAAATGTATGTGTATTACTTGCATAATTTGAGTTTTGTACATACAAAATTTTATTTTACAGTGATGTGAGCTTGGACTTAAATTATTGGTTTAGATTTTGTAACACTTTTATTAACTTTCTCATGGTGATGTTTTGATATTTTAGGGATTCATAATCATAAGCACAAGGTACTTAATATTGAACATGGATACACACATCATTTATAGATGTAGGATGTGTGTTATCAAGGACATATTGATTACCATAATTTTAAATAATAGGATGGGCCATCTTATCCCTTGGAAGGGTGACAATATGGACCTGATCAGAGAGATAATATCTAGCACCCTCCTTAGGATTAGGAAGAGGAAGAGGTTATTATTTATCCATTTTAAATGTTCTAAATAATCAAATGAGGAGTGGATAAGATATGCATACAACTTCTAGTGAGAAATCCATTATGTTAATATGTTATTATGATTTTGAAAAAAATATTGATTTTGAAACAAATATTAACAAATTATAAATCATAAAAACCCTTGAGCACACTAGTAGTTGCAATAAAAGACACAGAGGTTAGGTTCACCAAATGTTTAAGCCTAAATTTTGAAAAAGGGTGATGTGGTTAAGAATATAGAAATAGCTATAACACAATGGTGATAAATTAATATATATTGGGCCAACTAATATAAAAATTAAATAAATAATAGTTTGAATTTATACAACTGAGATTTCTAAAAATAGTAAATTATATGTATAAAAAGATATTCCAATAAATAATAAATAACCGTACTTAGCTAGTTTAATGTGTCTAAGAAGATATGGCTTTAAAAATGGTGTAAATTATGTAGGATTAATAGTTTAGATCAATCATCAGGTTCTACAAATTATACTTATATGGTCATAAACACTATCATTAGATCTGGACATTATCTTTGATGATAATGTCTAATTATGATGCATGTGTCCAATATGGAATAATGAATGGATATGGATGTGACAAAATTCACTATATTGAGTTTTTTAATTCCTTTATATTGATGTATTCAGATTTAGGATACAAGTTGTCTCTCTTCATTTATTGATCAAACCCTATCTTTTCACCCTTCTTCACCCTTGGAATGAGTTTGCTAAAAAATGGGTTAGTGGGCTTATGGTGTCTAGATACCCCAAAGAACCCTCTATTAATAGGTGATACCTACATAGATAATACTCTAAGGAGGGCCTCAAAATTATGTAGTTCTCCCCTATGTATGGGAATGTTTATGCACAAGGGTGTAATATACTATGAAGATGCATGTAGTGATCTAGCTTGTAATTTGACAAATATTTCCATGGGTTGTTCTTTGAATGCTTCAAACCTATAATATGACTCATCCCATGCTTTATATTAAAATAGGGATGAATAGGGTATAATATAATTCTTGTGAAATTGATTGATTTAGCTTTAGTAGGTGTTTTATTGGTATTTACTAGATAAGCAATTGCAAGGCTTAGACTTGTATTTATACCACAACATTTCAAAATATCTCATGGTAAGGTTTAATAAGATAAATAGGCCAATCTATAGGTTTCAAATCATTTATAATTTGGATGAATTATATTAATTAGATACTAGATAAGGATTTAGACACTATCATCAGTGGTAGTGTCCCTCTATGGCTGATAGTGTCTATAAGGCTAGAAAAGATGTATGGATCTAAAACTGACAATGAACGATTTTTATCAAGTTTTAAGCTTTTTGTGTAGTATAAGAGACATAGGTCATTAGAATGATATGAAACAAATTAAGAGATACAAATTTAGGCACATTGATATGGTGAATGTGAGTCTTTCAAAAGTAGGGAGGTATAAAATTGAAGGGTAGAGGCCTAATTGATATATGTGAAATGTACAAGACAAATATTCTATAAATAATCATTTTTTATATCTAAAAAGGTTTATCAATAATATATATAGAGTTAGAGTAGGAAATAAAATATATATATTATGTAATATGAATGTGAATTAATACAACTACTTTTAAAATTTTATGAATGCATATAATAACTAATCTCACACAATACTAACCTCTATGTTGCATTATCTCTAACTATATTCAACTCAAACCACATAACTATATATAAATGTTGTCTAATTTGACCATAAGTCAAAATAGGTCAACCCCATATAGTATAAACCTTGATATAGGGGTATTATAAGATGTAATAGGGTGTAACATGGTCCTAGATATGTCATTCAATGTGTCATTAGCTTTGTCATAGTCCACTTTAGTCCTTTATGTCATTTCATGTCACTTAAGGTCATGTTTAGGCCATTTAATGAAGTTTGTATGGTTTTCATAGAAGGAAAAGTATTCAAAAGTGTATTTAAATGTCATGCATGTCAAATTATTATAATATATGTCAGTCCTAACTAAAAAATTATAGGTGTTACATTGAAATCAAGAAAATAATTGGAAAAGAAGGAAGTTTTGTTAGTTATACAATTTGTATAGGAGTGTGGCACATGTGGTAGGCTTATGTAGTGTCCATTCAAATCACCTAAAATCACTTCTACACTTATTCATCTTTGAAACACCTAAAAATTTCCAAAAACCATTTTGTTCCTTTATCACTCTCTTTGGCATGCAAGAATGGTCAAATGGTTTTTTGATGGTATGGCCAATAGGAGATAAATCAGGTCAAATGTACTTGGTGGTATATATTAATATTAGTAAACTTCCATTTCATGGTGATATTTATAGCATTGGTTGCTTCTACTTTATGAACCAATGCTAAGAAGTCTACCACCTTTTTCAGCTTGCTCATTCCCATACCCTATAGGTTTCTCTTATGTTTTTATTAGTCCATACAAACTTGGTGTTGTACATGTTTTTATATAGTGTGTACATCCTCATCACATGGTTATCAACTCATTTTTCATGTGTGTAAATGAATTTATAAGCCTGAACCATCTTAGTTTGTTAGGAGAATACCATTGAAGGTTGTAGATAGGTTTCACCAATTACAAAAGGTTTTTGTTCCTTTAGTGGTTTAAAATGAAGGTAACATGTGTTTCATGAATCTCATGTTATGATGGCCACCACTCTTTCCAAATATGAGTTTCAAAGGTGTTTTACATGAATAACATAGTCATAAATCCAACATAGTTAGCTTTCCTACATGTGTACCTACAATCAAGAGAAAAGAGAGTCTTGAGAAATCAAGGTGGTAGGATGAAGAGTTAACAAAGTTTTTGATATACTCTCAAAGTGTGAGAAACCAATATTAAACCGTTAAATGGTTTTAAGGTTGGTTTTGAGAACTAATCTAATACACAATCACACACCTTGCCTTCACCTATAGGTATACTACTATAACACCTACAGGAAGATCATACAGAGGTCTATAAACATTGAAATGTAGGTGATTGAACTTGTTTGAACCCATATTGAGGTATAGAAACATAGAGAATACTATTGAAAGAATCTAAATGTCACATGATTTTAGATAGACCCAAAACTATGCTCTTAGGTAAAGAAAATTGTTAAAGGGATATGTTATTTTAAACTTTCTGAAATAGGGATTTTACTTTGTTTTGATCCTTCCATGGTAAGGTTACATGAGGTATAGATAAATATTAGTGTTTTCATATTGTTTTTGAATCATAGGAGTATTTCCTTATAAAGGAAAGTGGTTATTTGGCCAAAGGAGGGTGATGTAAGAAGGCCTGCATTTCAAGAAATATTTCACTATAGGTTTTCATTGTTATCTATAGTACTTAGGAGCCTAAATGACCCTATAATGCTATAAGGACATAATAATTGCATAACTCATGACAAAGTGGCACATTTGGTTTGAGATAATCTTAAATATATTCAAGGAATATCAAAGTAGATGAGTAGTCTAATTGAGGGTCACATCATCACCTACAGGTCTCATGGCCTCTAAATGGGAACCAATAGTCAATCTACAATATATAGTGTGTTGACATTGGAAATTGGGAGCATAACCCTAAAGACATAGTGTTTATGCAAGATTAAAATTATACCAGTGCCAAGGAACATTTTATGGAGTTTATATATATGGTTTGGACTTAGACTACCACCTACAAGGGCCCCTTTTGATCTAAAAATGGCACCTACAGTTTGACTATAGTGTGACAACATATTTGGAACATGGCAATTTAGGTGTTGGAAAATCCTAGGGTATGGTTTGAGTATGTGTAAATATGATAGGATACTAGATAGATTAAATGGGAACTTAAATAAGATACATATAGTTCACAATATCCTATAGGGAACTCATTTCCTTAAAATGAATAATCAACATAGTACACAGTTTGCTAACTTGGCCTAGGTAATAAGGAGTACATATTGAGAAGGTGGGAAAACAAGCATGGGTGTTAGACATGTTTGAGAATAAATTCACAATGGTGACACCATTTTTACATGTTTATAATAATAGTGAAACATACAAAAGAGGGTTTTACCCTTCAACCTATAGACATGACTTGAAGTCCATGCACAATCATTAACTTCAAGAACTCTGCCTTGAGGAATTGGAGAATTGATGACCATGCATAAGTGATCCAACATAATATTTTGTATATAGGGTCCCCATGACCTATTTTATCCCATCATAACATTGGTTTTATTGAGTAGATAGGGGAGATTCCTTCTATTCTATCTTAGACAAAGGGCACTCCCAAACAGACTACCTTACTGGTTGAATATGGAAATGATGATGGATTGAGAGGTAAGGTGTTAGATAATTGAAATAATATGTATAATTATGAGTTAAACTTGAAAAAACATAGAAATGACCTCATAGTCTCAAAAAACTACATAGGGTGGCCTAAGCATGCATAAATATAGTTAAGGCCTACTAGGTGTAAATCCCTAAAGGGGGCTAATCTCATTTATAGCACTAATGAACATTCCAATGCATTGGAGGAACTTAAGGGGGAGGTATGAGATTTTTTGGATATATTGGTATATAGATAAGATCATAAGTCATTTTTTGGCTTAAAGACAAACCAAGGTATGCAAAATACACTCCCAAGCTCGAGAGGCCAATTTCAAGAGCTCACACCAATAAAAAAAACTTAACATGGAGACCCAAGGAGTTGAGGAAAATTTTTGAGGGTCCATAACATGATTTTATTGGAATTGGTTTGAGGTTACAATGTCAAGATTGTATGAACAATCCTATTAATGCATGTAAATGTATCATAGGGTTCAAATAGTGTTGAAAAAACTTCTCATTTCAAGATTCAAAGAATATTTTGCGTAAGTTGTTGGTTGTGATCTTCCTAAGATATATGATGGAATAGAGAACACGTTATTTGACTATTTCACAAAATGATTATGTAAGTGGTTGTTGGGAGCAGCCTTGATCTTAAAGTTTTATGAAGATACACATTATTTTAGCTAAATCTAATTAATGATTATTAGAATATAAAGTCTAAGAGTTTGATCTATCATGAATATTAACAATAAGAAAGTAAACTACAGTGATTTAATCAAAAAATGAGAAAATAGGCATGGTAAGGTAGAAAGAGATGTTTCTGTTCCTTAGTTCATACATCTTGATAAAGCTCTTATTTCATCAAATGTATGCATCTTCAAACCATCATATGACATGAAATTACTAAATAGTACAGATCCTATCATATACCAAATAAATGTCTAAGGATATTTGAAAACATAAAAATTAAAAATTAGATTCACTTGAAAGATTTACTTAAATAAGATAATTGCATTTGTACATCTTCCAAAAAAGTAATGATATTGAAGTAAATATAATAATTTTCAATCAACCTAGCATAAATCTCAAATTAAAAACTCTACATTAATACGTGCATATCTATAATTCATAAAAGGATATCAAATCTAAACATCAGAACAAAGACTTGAGGAAGTAACCATGATAACAAATAAATATATAGAATGAGACAATCTTCATAGAATTCTCTTGCTTATATTATTTGATCCAAAATTTAAAAAATAGTTTTTCTCTCAAAACTTCTTCCTTTTTAATGATAATGCCCCCTTTTATAAGTTAGAAGAGTAACCTATGGGGTATTTTGATTAGTCGTTATCAAATGGGAATCAGACTAGTGTCAAGGACAGATGTCCTCTTACAAATATTCTTATAGCAATGAAACTTTTCAAATGTGAATAACATATAATCCATGTGTGTTCACATTGCACATGATTTTATAAAATAATATATTATTTTTAAATTATTTACATGGTTTTTGATACAAAAAATATTCTAAGTCAACCCTGTTGACTTTGAGATGCCCCTACAGTTGCAACCTTTTGCTTTTATTCCAAAATCTTCATGGATTTGTCATATTTTTCATCAATCAACTTGAGATTGATGATTGCATCTATGAATATCTCCTATATTTTCATTTCTAAATCTATGAAGATTTCATCCATTATATTCATGGCTTATTTGATGCTCCTAGAATTACCAATCTTTTCATTTGCTAACAAGATCAAGTTCAAGATATTTTTGTTGTTAGCCCATATGGTGCCCTTGCTTCTAATCTTAAATTGTTGGATGAACTTAGTAGCTCTCTATTGAAATTATTCATTAGTTATTAGGCCTATTTGACTAGGGATGGTTGGATCCTTAATTAAACCTCCTAATATATGTATCATTCTACCCTCTAGTTATTTGAAGTCTCCTAAGAGACCATCAATGTTTTTTGACCACTTATTTATGTCCCTAATTTTATCCATCAAGATTATCATGTCCATATTCAAGTGTGATGGGATGACTATTTTAAGTTCAAGGATCTAGTTTTCCATTAGTATCTTGATTAGTGCCTTTACTTTCTTGTTTGATCCTTTCCACTGATTGTCTTGGTTCAGAGCCATGGCATGTTGTTTACTCACCATGTCTAATTTGGACCTGATTGCCTTCAAAAAATTGAATGTCATGTAGATATTTTTTTAAAATTTATTAAAAATATATACTAGTACTGATAGAGTGGATTATTCTTCTATAATTTTCTTCTCTTATTTTATTCCTTTGATTATAATCTATAGCCTTTCTGACTTAGATTGGGATAGCTCTAGAACATCTTCTTCAAACATGGGATCTTCCCCTAGTCTCTATTCCCTCTGTTGAGTTAGGTGAACCAAAGGCTTGACCCTTTGGTGTATAACCTCCTAACCTTCTTCTATGACAACTATTTTAGTCAATATTTGTAGGCCTATAGTAGTTAGATCATACTTAACTCCCATTAAAGACTAGGCTATATGTTAAATTGGAACCTCTACTTTTAACTAGATTACTGATTGAGTTGGAGTAGCAAGTCTCATTTCTTATTTATTTTACAATGCTATTATCTAAGGCTTTAACTCCTATTATTAAGGGATGTCTATGGTCTTCACTATATCCCATGGGTGATAGGTAGTAGGAAGCTTCTCCATCCTTGGTTCATATATGAACCAATTTAGGTATAGCCATTCCATAGAATGAGTTCTCTTTATTGAATAGGTTGATTTACTTCAAAGGTAAATTAATTTTATAAGACTTAAAGGGTGGTGGTATCTAAGAATTTTCTATAATGATGGCCATTTTTGATTTCTTTGCCTTTTGGACAATTATGGTCTCATCCTTCCTCTTGGGAGGATAAATGATCACTAAGTCCAATGACTCTTCTTTTTATTTTTCATGTTTGGATTACTCAACATTTTCCTCCTTTACATTTGTGTCTATTTCATAGGTCATGGAGAGAATTCTCAATACATCTTTAAGATATTCCTATGTATCTAAAGGTATCATGTGAATTTATTCCTATTGAGGCAAATCTTGTTCTATTATTTTAGAAGACTTAGGGAATGAGGAGCTTGAAGTGACTTCTCTTAGTATCCTTTATTTATTCCTCTATTTGTATGTCAATTGGGGGAAGCCTAGAAAGGCCAAAATCTACCAGATGATATTGTCTAAGACCAAGTTTCCATCTATCTTCCATCTTTTGATCTCTCATTAATATAGATTTAGGATTTATATTATGTTCCTTTAGTCTTCTAGTAAATTCATAATAGGTGGATGCTTTAGTGTACACAAATTCATATTCTCTAATTTCATGTTCATAAGGTACATCCAGAATGCCTTTGCTCTTAAATTAATCTTTTACCCTACCATTGGGATCCCATTATCTATTGTCATCTATATGTAAATTTAAAGAAAGCTTATGTTTTGAAGCCACTTCAATTTGGTCCCATTGTTTGAAAATGGTTCTGCCAATAGTCATGGCAAAACCATGGAGATTTCCTTTCTTATTAGTCTTTTAGATCCCATCTATTCTATTAAACAATTGGTATGCTACTTCTTATTCTACCAACTTATCTGGCATGTGTACTAGTAGTTTAAGGGGGGCACTTATTCAAATAACCATGTAATCAGGGTATATCTAGATAGAACCCATTGTCTCAATGGATTTATTAACTAAATGAGTTATCCTCATCATGGGGATACCATTTATGGCTTGGCTCAAAGTAGGATATACACAGTCACAGATGAATTAGATATTATCTTTATATTTGTAAATATGCAATTTTGAGTAATATTAGGACAATTTAGGTGCCATTAGGGACCACCCTCTTTGGTTGGGGATTTTAGTTGTGGTACATAGGGAATATAAAAAATATGACATCATTAATAACTTAGTTCTCTCCCTTATTTTAATACTAGAGATATATTTTCTTAAGTAAATTCTAATAATTTTGTCTAAAGGAGGTACTACTGCTTCCTCAATAATGAAATACACAATAGGCACCCATATAGGTTCCACATGTGCAGTATGTATAAATATATATAATTTTTTCAACATGGTCATAACCATTATGACTCTTGGTTTGAATTAGCTCATAAGGATTTTCTTGTTAGGATCTTCAATGACTTTGTCACTAACTTCTAATCATTTCACTAGGATTTCCTCCATGGTATGTTTTTGGGCCCATGCATTAATGGAGGCAAGGTATATTTTGGGCCTAAATAGTTTATAATAGGATTCAAAGGCAATAAGAATATGTATGCTATTTTTCTCAAACTAGGCTCATGAATAAGCATACCCTTATCAATTTTAGCATGTTTAAAAATAAGACTAAGGATTTCAATGCAGTGTAATACCTTTGGCTTGGTAGAAGCATAATGGAGTCTTATAAATTAAATTTCCATGATGTCATCATATAGTCTCTTTATTAGAAGTAACTTATCTTATTCCTTGGTTAAAATTCCTTAGTTCTATATGGTCCAGAATAAGATCAAGCAATTATTATCTCCTATATTTAGTGAAGAAGCCATAAAATTTGTATCTTTAAATACTCTACCTTTTGCATCTGATGACAAGTATAATTTAACCACTTGCTTTGAAGTATGTAGATAGGTTGCAATTACTATGATTCTAATTAAATTGTCCACTTGTGAATGAGAATTCAACACTTTTGGATATATCGTTAGACTCTTTGAATAGCTTTGATCATTAGGCTCTCTCTTCTGGCTCAAAATAGTGAATACATGAATAATTCTAGGGATTTTTTGTAGATATGAGGGATTTTAGGGGGTTTAAATGAGCTTGAATGGAAGAATAAATTTTTTTAGTATTTTATTTGGTAACCCAAATCATATTCTAATCTCATATTTATACATTTACATGCTTGGATTCATAAAATCTTTTGATCTGACATGTTTGCCTATGTGGCATCTCCTTACCACACTACTTATTTAATTTTAAAATATGACCATTATTGATTTAGAAACATGTCTTCATATTGTGCCCCATGGAAAATTGATTAAATTCACTTAATCAATCTCCTTAGGAGTCTCTTGGACTTGAAAATCAATAATGGTTGTTGATCTTTGATCTAATATTGTGACACTTGGCACCCCTACATACCTTCTATGTACGCTACTATCATTCTCCATTTAGTTATTAATCTTATGACATGTAGTAACCTTATGTATAATCTAGGATTATTGACTTATTGACTCACTTTTAATCATCAATCTGCATCTACACTATTGAATGCATGCCATCAATCTTTGATCTGCATGATCAAACATGTGTTGTTGATTCGCTAAACATATGATCAAACATGGGTTGTTGATCTACTACCAATTTACTATGATTCTAACATATAGCACCATCACATTCAATCTCAAGATCCTTTGACCTATTGACTTCATGATTGCCATTAGATCTCCATTTTTATGATTGAATGCACATCATATATATATCTTGACTTATTGACCTGATCTTCAATATAGATCATCGACCAAAATTTGTACATAAGAATATGCATCATTGATATTGATATGAGGGAATTTGAATTATTGACTTTGAATGATCACCTAAATGCTATTGATCCTTGATCTAATTGAGTGAGGTTTTGACACTTAGCATCCCTATGTTTAATTCATACCTATGAATAGTAAAATCAAATAATAAATGTTTGAGACATATAACAACTTAGCATAAATCTTAGATTAATTTTTAATGAATTAATAAAATTGATCAAAACATAGGCTAAAATTAAACTGACTAAGATGGAATAAAGTGACTCATCAAAATATGAATCCATTTTAATAAGAACTTAGGCTAAAGTAACTTAGACTAAGGTTTTGAATATCATTTCAACTTGGATTTAATTAATCAATTAAGGACCAAATGTTAACATAATGACTCAAATGGGACCATATTAGTTAACCAACTAAGGTTAAAATTAATATTGTATCATAAACCCATGAACACTTGTTCATTCTAATGAAGATCCATTGACATTTCAAGATGGAAACACATGGACCAAACGTTAGCACATTAGATAAAATAAAATAAAGCTTATGTGTTAACATGTCATTGTAAGCTAAATCAAAACATGATACTCAATAATTCACTCTGATCAAGTTGAGTGCCTAATTTATAGCATAATTTTCAAAATTCAAACAAGGGTCCTTATTTTTAGAAATGGGGGATGTTGACCTCAATAAATCCTTAAGGGGTTAAACCACCTAAAACCCTCCAAAACCCTTGCTCTTAAATCGATGGGGAAAATAGTCAATGAAATGATTCCATAAGGAGTAATTTTTATTGGTAAGTATTAAAATATTTCTCAAGACTCTCTCAAGATCTTCACTCACTAATTGGTTTGTACAATTACTATATATAATAGTGAAAAATAGGGTTTCTTGCAAGATTTTATGTGTTTTGAAGGTGTAAAAGGGATATTAAGGATGAGGGTTAAGGGATGCCAACTGGGACTTGTCCTAACTCTACATGATCATTTATCATGGAAAATTGGCATGGAAACACTACTACAAGCTCCTTCACTTCAAGAAGTTTGTGGAAGATAATGAGAATGAAGGGTGATCACCAAGTGAGAAAGTGATAACTATAAGTGGGAGATATTTTAATGTCTTATTCATGAATTATAAGGAAAGGGGAATATTCATAGGTGTCATAGCACCCATTTATGTATTTTATTGAATAATGATGACCATTTATGTGTCAAATGTAAAGATAGACTTGTAAAGCCAATTATGGTGACTGTAGATGATGAGAACACTTGTCCAAAAGAAAACCAATGGTTAGGGACACATATGATGCATGTTTAATCTTCCTTATAACCCCTACTTGATATGACATATGTGTTAACTATTCCTAGTCTTCTTTGGATCACTCAAGAGAGGCCTAATGATGAAGGTAGTTTCAAGAAGCCAATTGAGAGTGTCTTATGCTAGTTTTGGGGAGTTTAATGCTTTTGAGGGACATTTATCCAAATATACCTTTTATGGTCTATTTAATACTCCATTATCCTATAAATGTAACTCTTTATCTCATCTTGACACTTGTTCTTGTGAATATTGAGATTCATTTTTCTCTCTCCTCTCACACATGTCAGGACCCTAGCTCATAAAGAGCACAGTTGATTACCTTTGTATAAGCAACTAAACATGGAATTTAACCAGAAGTAACAAGTAACTAGAAATTCAGAAATAACATAGAATATGAGAGACAATACCCAATTGTATTAATACTCTTCCAAAAGGAAATTACAATAAAGAAGTGCCATAATCTTCTTCCACCTCTGAGGCTTCCCACACCTCTAAGACTCTCAGTAATCTTCCCTCAAAGCTCTCTCTCAATTATGGTCACAATAAACTACACAAGCATAGAGCTGGTGTTCACCTCAACCAGTCAGTATCACTACTGCCAGTACCACCGGTCGAGTACTCAAAGTACTCCAAGTCTGAGTACACCATATACTCCAAGTAGATCTCCTAGATCTTGAAACAACCTGTAAATCCTAGATCTTACTTACACATGTAGATCTCCCCTGATCTTGCTATACCATAGATCAACCTAGCCTTGCATACCTGCCAACTAAGATCTTACACACCAGCACCCCTGTGGATCTTCTACCAGATCTTTCTCACCCATAGATCTACCTGATCATACACACTTGGCACTGTGGCACTAGGAGGAGCTACCCTTGCTCTCTTCCCTCTGAAGGAGCTAACCTTGCTCTCTCTATCTAGCAAACTTTATAATAAAGCCCATGGGTCTCTTAAATAGATCCCATACAAATAATAATTAGATTCTAATTACAATAATTAGAACCGCAGCTCCAAGACTAAAATTAGTCTTTTACCATGCAAACAAACTATCTATCGAAAAATAGACTAGTTTGGTAGACGCATGCACACACAGGCTGCTGACGTTGGTTCTTATCTAACTGATGTCGACTGACCTATAACTAACATCAGTTACTATAACACTAAAGATGACCGATGTCGATTGATCAGACCGATGTCAGTTGCCTAAAACTTAGCAACCTCCTTTTATTTGCATCTGGGTGAAGCTTTTAGCTCCACAACCTAATAAATTCCCACTTGGAGGTAAATAGTTGCACCTGTACCTGTACCTGTACATTGTCTAATCTATTTCTTGGCTTGTATCCCTCTTCAAGATCAATCCTAAAGACCAACCACCACACATCCTGTGGTGCACTGCATGTCATCCAAGTAACCTACCACATCTGAATCTACATACCCATGTAGAGAAGTCCCTGACCCTGCATAGCATGTATACCTACTGCTGGTCCCTCTCAAATACTTGAGAACCCACTAAATTGCTCTGTAGTGCTTCTTTCCCAGATTGACTATGAACTTGCTGACAACACCTGCTACTGGGGCAAAAATAGGTCTAGTACACATGTACTTAACCTCATCATGTGAATTGGGACCCTATTCTATGAACTGTCTATCCATAGGTGTGCAAATTGGTTCTACATCTTGCATCTTGAACCTCGCCACTACCTTATCCACATAATCATCCAGAGACAAAATCACCCTGTGACCTTCCATGTCTCTAGAAAAACTCATGCCAAAGAATTTCACTGCTCTCAAATTCTTCATGACATACCACTAAACTAACTTTACCCTTAGCTCAACAAATCCCTATATGTATGCACCTACAACAAGCACATCATCCACATATAGTAATAAGATAATGTCACGACCATTATCCAACCTGGTAAAGTAAACACAATGGTTACAATGACACTGACTAAAGCCATGCTTTGTCATACACCTGTCAAACTTGTACCACTATCCTGTAGCTTCCTTAAGACCATATACCCTGGCCTTCTATCTCACATGTCCATTCCCTCTCTTCTTTAACCAAAGAATCCATTTGTCTCTCAGTGCTTTCATCTCGACTGGCAACTCTACCAAATCTCCCTTTTGGTTCTCTTCCAAAGAATTCATGCCATGCTCCCACTATTTCCTAGATCTTACCTGCTCTTCAATGAGAAATAAGTATAAAGAAGGGGAATAATGAATTTTAGGGTTACTTACCCTTTCAGTCCTCCATATGGGCATTTAAGACTCCTTGACAGCTTACTGTCTGCCCAAAATTTGTTCCAGTGACTGATGTCGGTCACCACCCAATCTGCATCTGACCGATGTCAATTCCATGTGACTGACCTGACTGCTGATGCCAGTTCTCTGACCAACATTGGTGTCCACCTGGTCACCAACATTAGTTCCCTGACTGATGCCAGTAGCCACCTGCCTGACACCACCAACTTTGCCTGTCTGCACATGATCAATGTCGATGCCTGCCTGTTCGATGTCAGTTACCCCTGACTGATGTTGGTACCTATGTTCTCTTGTGAGTGATGACTTTTTACCTGTGAGCTCTCTTTGGATCAAAACCCTATCCAAACTACCTTGCTCAGAGTTATTTAGTCCCATCTGCTGATCTCTGTCCATCATCTCCTCCATAAACACCAAGGCTTTCTAGTTCTTAAGTTTGTCAAAGACATCTAACTTTCTCTTAAGAACATGTATCTCCTTCTTACTCTTGTGACCAAGCCTACAAAGCCACATCTTCACAACAAAAGAAGAATCAGTAATACAAGTAGGTAGATAAAGAGTACCTACTTTCTTACCACCAGCTAATTCAAGTGCATCCACTGTGAGAGTTCCTATGCATCTCTCATCACCCAAATTTCCTGAAGAAATTAGCCTCATCTTCAGAATTGGGACCTGCATGACATCCTTCAACACCCATGTGTTGGCCATCTGCAATTTTAGCTGCACTTCCCCTTTGCCAAAACTTTGACAAGGCACACCAGCCCCTAAATAAATCTTTCCAAAGTCTCCATGGACCTTAACATGGAAAAATACTCTATTTGGGGCTGCATGGAAAGAGGCAATAGAATCTATAAATCAATATTCTAATTTATCCAAGGAACATACCAGAACAACTAGTGCAATAATACCTGCAACACATGCTCCTCTATTTCCTTCATGATGATCTGCTACCAACCAGTAATCTTTCTTTACATGCTCTTTCTTTTCATAACACCATAAATGATCATTTTTGCTTTTGAATTCCTCCATTCTTAGCTTACTTTCTTCTGCCATTGCTATACTCCCACTCAATCAAAAACCCCTGAGAGTGACCTGTAATCAACAAACACTTAACAAGCTCTAACCACCTGTTAGTTGAACCTGGCTCTGATACCACTTTGTCAAGACCCCAGCTCATAAACAGCACAGTTGATTACCTTTGTATAAGAAACTAAACATGGAATTTAAACAGAAGTAACAAGTGACTAAAAATTCAAAAATAACACAGAATATGAGAGACAATACCCAATTGTATTAATACTCTTCCAAAAGGAAATTACAATAAAGAAGTGCCACAATCTTCTTCCACCTCTGAGGCTTCCCACACCTCTAAGACTCTCAGTAATCTTCCCTCAAATCTCTCTCTCAATTACGGTCACAATAAATAACACAAGCATAGAGCTGGTGTTCACCTCAACCAGTCAGTATCACTACTGCCAGTACCACCGATCGAGTACTCAAAGTACTCCAAGTCTGAGTACACCACATACTCCAAGTAGATCTCCTTGATCTTGCAACAACCTGTAAATCCTAGATCTTACTTACACATGTAGATCTCCCCTAATCTTGCTATACCATAGATCAACCTAGCCTTGCACACCTGCCAACTAAGATCTTACACACCAGCACCCCTGTGGATCTTCTACCAGATCTTTCTCACCCATAGATCTACCTGATCATACACACTTGGCACTGTGGCACTAGGAGGAGCTACCCTTGCTCTCTTCCCTCTGAAGGAGCTAACCTTGCTCTCTCTATCTAGAAAACTTTATAATACAGCCCATGGGTCTCTTAAATAGATCCCATACAAAAAATAATTAGACTTCTAATTACATTAATTAGAACCATAGCTCCAAGACTAAAATTAGTCTTTTACCATGCAAACAAACTGTCCATCCAAAAATAGACCAGTTCGAGAGACGCATGCACACATAGGCTGCCAATGTCGGTTCTTGTTTGACTGATGTCGGCCAACCTATAACCGATGTCGGTTACTGTAACACTAAAGATGACTGATGTCAGTTGATCAGACCGATGTCGGTTGCCTAAAACTCAACAACCTCCTTCTGTTTGCATTCGGGTGAAGCTTTTAGCTCCATAACCTAACAACACATTTTATAAATACTAGCCATTTTGGCTCTTGTTTTCTAATTCCAAACTTGGTATGGTGAAGCCTTGCTAGTTTGATGTTGTACTTTACCTTTTAATAATACATGAAATCTAGTTTTGATTTCACAAACATCTTATTTAAGTGTGTCAAGTGATGTATGGTGAGGTCTAGTGATAAACATCTATCCTTTCTTCTTTTTATCCTTTTATGTTTGGTGCAAGAAGTTCTCACTCTAATAGGTCATATGGAGTGTATCTAGTGTGTTTTATTCCCTTCAAGTGTATAACTAGACTTAGTTTATACAACTAATATATGGCTCACTTATCTTAGGTAATCACATGCATATCACCTCCATATTTGAAATACTAATGCTAGAGTATTATAGGACTTTGAGGCTAGTGTTATGAGTCTTGTATCTTAGTGAAAGAGTATGATAATATTTTGGAGATATTCATAGTGTGTCACCCCTTATATTATCTTACACTCATGTCTACTTCTTTCTCTTTTCACATAAGAAATTAGTTAGTGTAGGTGATAAGAACTTAAAGATCAAACTAGGGAACTAGCCCTTAAACCTATAGGTCTACCTATAACATAGGCAACACATAGGCCTATAATTATTCAAATTATTCCCAAATATTAGATTAATCTTGAACAACCTCCTCTAAGGTACAAAATTTAGTGACAATAGTAACCTAGTTGCATATTTTATGTTAGCATGTAGTGGCATCACATAGACTTTAGCTATCTAATGTTAAAAATGAAGTACCCATTAAAGTTTTAGAAACCAATGTTGACAAAAATTGAATACTGGTGGGATAAAATACTACCAAAAAATTTCACATTGAAATATAGTAAACTGGTGATTCATTACTTGATATAAAAGCATAATTTTTTAAACCATAAGAGGAAGTATTTTAGGTCAAAATTACAAATATATATTTTGGCCTTGGGTCTTAAGATAGGATAAACACATAAGAGGATTAATAATTCATATTAATAAACTTATTAATTTTAATATAGATAAACTTGAGGTCCTTAAAATCATTGATGCACCTTAGACTTGGGAAATTGACTATTGGTTCAAGACTATACATGGTTATTTTTTCATATTTGGGTCATTCAAGGTTAGACAAACTTTGACACTAAGAAAGCCAAATTTGTAGAAGGGAAAAGAGTTTTTTTTTAAAATATTACCAATATTAATTCACAATATTTTTATGGATAGAGGGTTGGTAAAATAAGGATAATAGTTCCTTTAAGGGCTAGAAACCTAAGGTATGGCATGTAGAAAAAATGGGGATCATGTTAGAACATTTAACTCTAAGTGGGATTAATTGACCCTTAGACTTGGTATTAATTAAATAAAAAATAATTTATTAGTTATTACTACGAGATGGAAATCTCATGATAATAAATAATAGAGTTATAATTATTTAATTATTACTAAATTTTAATTAAATTATTTTATCAGGATAAATGGACTTAATATTTTTAGAATGGTCACTCCCTTGGTATTTCACTATAAATATGATTTTACCCCTATTATTAAATTATTAAGAATATGAAATGATTTTATTATATTCAACCTATAAAACTTGTGAAGGCCATTTGATAGAATAAGTGAGAAGAGGAAGGATATGTTGTATTGGGTCTTGGTTTCTCAATAATTTGAATAATCATCATTAGTGGGTTTTATACCTCTTTGAGCTTATCCCATAGTAAATAACTATGCACTATGTCAATTTATTTGTGTTTATTTCTATGCTTTGCTTATCAATTATACACTCAATCCTATCTTGTGTGTATTGCTATACATATTGTCTATCAATTTCATCATGGTTTTAGAGCCTATATGGGGTGTAGTTGATTGAGCAAGCTATTATCAATTACCATTGTCAATATATATATATATATATATATATATATATATATATATATATATATATATATATATATATATATATATATATATATATATATATATATATTTAAACAACCAAGATTTGACTTCTTCCAAAAATAAAAATGATAGAAAATGATTGTAAAATTTTATTTTGAGATTCACTTCCTACATAGTGCACACTTTCCCATAAAATTACTCTTAAAACAACAAAAGTCTTGAAAAAATGATGACTAGTTGCTTGAACAAGGATTTAGAATGTTTTTTGAAGCTTTTAAATTTAGTTTTGATTGTTGAAAGGTAGATAACAAGAAGCATAATGCCATATAAAAAAATATCTCTCCCTCCTTGCCATCCTACATCAAACCACACTTGAAAATAATTCAAAAATTATTTTAATATATATATATATATATATATATATATATATATATATATATATATATATTAAAATAATTTTTGAATTATTTTCAAGTGTGGTTTGATGTAGGATGGCAAGGAGGGAGAGATATTTTTTTATATGGCATTATGCTTCTTGTTCTCTACCTTTCAACAATCAAAACTAAATTTAAAAGCTTCAAGAAACATTCTAAATCCTTGTTCAAGCAACTAGTCATCATTTTTTCAAGAATTTTTTTGTTTTAAGAGTAATTTTATGGGAAAGTGTGCACTATGTAGGAAGTGAATCTCAAAATAAAATTTTACAATCATTTTCTATCATTTTTATTTTTGGAAGAAGTCAAATCTTGGTTGTTTAAACCTACTAGAAACATTTATAGAGCTTGAGAGTCTTTCTAAATCTTCTAGTATTTTTTCAAGCTTCCTAAGGTGCCATATTTGGCTTGGGTGAGTGAAAAAAATGAATTATACATCAAATATTTGATTTTGAGATTATATTCTACCTTGTCAGGAGATCTAAGAGTGATCACCAAAATTTCAAGCTAATCTAAAGTTTGTATAAGGAGATATAAGATGTGAAATTCTACAGGATCACCATTCTTCTCTTGGTACATGTTAAAGTAAGTATTTTATTTCCTATGATTTGAAAAGTATTTAATTTTTTTTAATTTCTTAATTTTCATGCAAAGTTGTTGGGCCCCACCCTTCTTTAATTTTTTAATCCAAAAGTTAAAAACTTTTATTTTTTTCACTTTTTAAAAATTCATGTATCGTATATATGAAACTATATATATTTTTATTAGAAATATTAGATAATTATAGTTCGTATATCAATTACTATATATAAATTCTCAAGAAAGTTTCTAGTAGTGTTGGTGGTAGTAATTTTGTTAAAAACTTGTAACTAAGAAGATTCTAACTTCAAAACCCCTTAAAATCAATATTTTTTGATTTGTTCAATATTTTTTAAATTTAATTTACATTTAATTTCATTTTTTGGTTTATGTGCCAACTTTTCATGTATTTAAAACCCTAGTTGACCTATCAAACTTATTTCAACTTTTGACGTTGTGAATGTTTTGTCAAACATAGTCATGTAACCAATCGATCCCTAGGTTTTGACACCTTCCAAACACATATACATGGTAATTTTTTTCTTAAACCTCTTATTATTAATTTTACAACTTTTTTTTATCAATAGTCTCTAGGTGGTTCTTTTGAGTATTACTCTTTCGATACCTAGTTTAGTGCAACTCTAATTCAATTTTTTGCATTATTTGGAATATAAATTGTATAATTAAGTATATATGAATGTATGATTCACTTTATTTTAAAAAATATTTCAAAAACTCATTAAAATTTATATTTTAAAATAATTATGCTTATATTAGCATATTTTTTTTACACGTGTGACAACTTGTTTTATCACAATCTTTTACAATTTTATTATTTTTTCTAGCATTAAATTGAAAAATTATTATTTGTTTACACTTGAAATATGTTTTTTATTTTAAATATAGTGAAAATTAACACTAAAAAGGATTCATTTTAAGCATTTATTTATTATCTTTCTTAAAGGAAAGTTATGGCTTCACCTAATTTTATTTTAGGTAAATCACAAATACTTAATAAAAATAACTATAATATTTATAAAATATGAATTAAATCATAATTTGTGTCTTTAAATTTATGGAATATTGTTTTTGGGACTAAAAAATCCCTTTCTAGATGACATGTGACCCCTGAACTTATCCATGTATTTTAACACAAATCATAGGAAGCTATGTCTATTATCTTTTAAAGTGTTAAGGATAGATTCCTTCTCCACATTGGTGATAAAGATTTTCCTAGTGATATTTGGAAACTCATTGATTCCATGCATGAGGGATCTCATCTCTTAAAATTTATTAAGTTAATCCTTGAATTAATAACTACACCTATTAAAGGTAATGGAAAGGTTATGATTTTTTTGCTAAAATTAAGAACATTAAAGCTCAATTAGATGGTTGTAACTATAATTTTATTCAAAATAAATTATTTTATTTTATCATTCAATTAAATATTCATGAAAATTTTATAAATTACATTTTTATTTTGAATTCTAAGTATCAAATTGAGCAAGATATCACTGACCTTACCACCTTGTTTTCTATCCTAATTCAAGAAGAGTAAGCTATGACCAAATTTTATTCTAAATATAATGTGACTTAGGCACTTATCACCTTAAATAATATTTTTTATAACAATAAAAACTATAAATCTAACCCTAATTCTACTTCTAGATCAAATAGTAATAATAAATCTTGTAATAAGAATCATAAACCTAAGTTTAATGGGAATTATAATTTGTGTGGTAAATTTGATCATAGAATGGAAAATTGTTATAAAAACAAAGATAAAGTTAATAATAAATCTTATAAAAATAACAAAGGGAAGAAATCCAATCAAAACAAGCAAAAGAATCAAAACCCTAATTAGGATAACAATCCTAATCAAAATGTTATAACTTTATAGCCTACTTTATTTGCTTTAAATTAAAATTAATGAATTTTAGATAGTAGTGAATTGAAAAATATGACTTGTTTATATAATATTCTATGTGATTATATAGATATATCTAAAAATATTTTCTTAGGAGATAATTCAATTTTTATAATTAACTAAGGAAAGATAAAATTTACAAATATTGTTATTAATGATATTTTCTATGTACCAAAGCTTAAAAATAAATTGTTATCTTATTCACAACTTACTAATGATAATTTAATTTTAAAATTACTTAAAGATATATGGACCATTATAAACTCATCTAGGTCTATAATTGTTGAAGGGGTTCAAAAGAATGGTCTGTACATTTTCTCTCCTTCTTCTACATGTTTTGTTTCATCACATAGTAAGAATGAATCTCAATTTTGGCATGAAATATTAAGACATGTTAATTTTATAAGTTTACATGATATGTGTGATCAAAATATTATTTTTGGAATTCTTTATTTAACTTATCATCTTGAAACTTTTTAGGGTTACTTACATGGTAAAACACACTAACCCCTTTTCACAAGAATCATGATGTGAATTATTTACATCCTTTAAAATTTATTCATAGTGATGTTGTATGACCCATTTAAGGTGTATTTATTAGTGGTTATTTTTATACTATCACTTTTATTGATACTTACAATAGAATTATTTGGTCATATTTCATTAAAAATAAATCTGATGTGTTGTCTAAATTTAAAGAATTTAAATCTTTTGTTGAAAATGCATCCTATTTTTTATTAAGAGATTAAAAACTGATAATGGTAGTGAATATATTAATAAATATTTTGATTATTTTTACATTAATTTTTTTATTAAAATTTAATTAAAAACTCCAAATTCCCCTTATTAAAATTGTATTGTTGAAAGGAAATGCACCATTATTGAGATGGCCAGAACAATGTTACATTTTGCAAATGTTTTTCCTAGTTCTTATGGTCTAGATCCTTGAATACTTCTGTGCTTATTCTGAATAGAATCCCTTCTTAATATTTTCATTTTTTCTACATAAAAAATACATACATGCTCATAAAATTTCTTTTTTTTTTTATAAAACTATTTTCTTATTAATTTAGAGATACTAACTATATTGATAACATATCATCTTCATTGTATTTATTATTAAAATGATTTAGTATTGATTCTTGAAAAATACATATTACAATTATATTGTAATAGATATATTTTTATTAGATGATAAATCAAATCAAATATATAGATATTATGATTATTTTTAATTCAGTTAGTATTGAAATACATTATATGCATAACATCATGCTTAATTTGACATGATAATCATGGTTAGTTATTAAATTTGGTAAGAAGACCATGCTCATTGAGTTTGTATCCTTTATGTTTTAATTGTTTAGTTACTCTCATTTGATTTTTTATGCTAACATCCTTATATGCTTCATTTGATAATAAGGTTTGTTATGAATTATTAAGTGTAAATGGAATTTATATTATTGGCTCTTTGTCATTTACTTTACTAAGCATCATATTCATACATCTCTAGAATTATTTATTTTAGTCTCATATATATTTAATTAGATTATGGAATTTCATTCTAAAATTATCCATATTTGATGTATGATAGGTTATACCTCAATATTTTGTTGAAGCATATTAAACTTACAAAGTTCTAATAAAACTCAAATGATAAAATGAGTTATTGATAATAAGATATCTAATTTTTGGCGAAACTTAATATCATATTATTAGTAAATTATTATATGTGCATTGCATGACAGTTGGGGATGCTCATCTTGTCAATATTAGAGGTGTCTAATAATGAATTGCATACTAATTTATGTTTTTTCACTAATTTTCTAGTCAAATTAGTGAACTTATTTGCCTAACATATGGCTTTATTATTTTTAATGTGTTTTACCATATAAAAATATATGTCATATTTTATGAATGTGGTTATTATGATTCTAACCATACTATGTTATCATGAATCTATTTTTGGATATGTGTTTAATATTTGTGTAGGTGCACAACACCAAGAATTTATGTATATTGAAGTTCATGTGCATTTTAGTTGAGAGAAAATCCTTAGTGGTGATATTGATCTATATTTATATCCTACAGATGAACAAGTGGTAGATATCTTCAAAAAACCACTTGGTGCTACCATGTTTTATTAGTTTCATGCAATGTTGGGCCTCTCAGAGTTGCCATCAAGGGGAATTGTGCATGACAATGCCACTTCCTAATGGGCATGCATTTCTTCTTCTTCTTCTTCTTCTTCTTCTTCTTCTTCTTCTTCTTCTTCTTCTTCTTCTTCTTCTTCTTCTTCTTCTTCTTCTTCTTCTTCTTCTTCTTTATACTTATTCTCAATTTTAAAGCATTGTAAACTTCATTTAAAATTTATGTTATTATAAATTTCATGTGTAAGATTTAATTTTGTATTTGATATAGAAAAACATACTTTGTAATAGAGGTCCTTATGTTATAAAATGCTCCAAATATGCTTATATAATTATTCAAGAGAAATTATGAGATGTAGTATCATGAACATGTTATCTTCAACTTACTTTTAAGGAGTTTATGGATTATAATTCCTTTTACTTTAAAATGTGATGTTTGGCTCGATGAATGTTTTTAAATCCATCAATTGTGTATATAGTATAATTAATTTTTTGAGGTGACTATGACATTTATTTCCACTTATAATTAAGGGAGAGTAATAAATAATTAATTCTAAGTGTGACTAATTGACCCTTAGCCTTGGTATTAATTAAATAAACAATAATATATTATTTATTACTATGAGGTGGAAACCTCATGATAATAAATAATAAAGTTATAATTATTTAATTATTACCAAATTTTAATTAAATTATTTTATCAATATGGATGGACATGTTATTTTTGAAATGTTCACCTCCATTGGTATTTCACTATAAATATAGTTTTACCCCTATTGTGAAATTATTAAAAATATAAATCTATTTTATCATATTTAGCCTGTAAAACTTATGAAGGCTATTTGACAAAAGAAGTGAGAAGAGGAAGAATATGTTTTATTAGGTATTTGTTTCTCAATAATTTTAATAATCATCATTGGTGGGTTTTTTACCTCTTTGAGGTTTTCCCATGATAAATAACTGCATACTATGTCAATTGATCTATGTTTATTTCTATGATTTACTTATCAATTATACACTAGATCATATCTTGTGCACATTGTTATATATAATGATGTAGGAACATCTACCCATATTTGTATATTTTATGAATAAATCCTATGTAAATTAAAATGAAAGTAAATGCTATATAGGTCCTAGGTGATACAAAGAATCCTATAGTGGTCATTTAAAAGTTAGATTAAATATTTAAATTATAAAAGCATCTAACTAGGTAAAAGGTGAAAGGCAACTCATCCTATCTCTATACATCCTAGATATGATAGAAAAATTCAAAGAAAGAATGGATAAAGATTAGAAGAGAAATTATGGTCTATTTCAAGACCAAAGCCAAACAAAATGACCTATTTCCACAAATAGATAAATAGCTCAATAAAAGTAAATATACTAGTATAAGGTCAAAGTATGAGTGAGTATGAGCATATTAGAGTTGTGGATGAGTGGTTAGAGAAGAGGATTTAGGATTTAAAGCCTATATATGTAAATTTTTATATAGATATGAAATTTGAAGGATTTTTAATATATCCTAAAGAAGTTGTGAATGAATAGAGTATCTAATAAAAGGAATTGGTAAGTGATCATATGTATTTTATTTAATGGTGAATATGATATTTATCAACTAAGTGCCCAAATTACCTTTTGAAGGTTCAAGCTATAACCTATATATTTTGAGTGTCTACTATTTACGGTAAAAGTGGGTTTAAAAAAGGGATTTCTATTGCTATGAAACTGAGTGGTTATGCGATTTTATAAACAATAGTGTAATAGGAACATTTGATAACCACATATTTGTGGATTATAATAAAATGAAATAGATTGGTTTAAAGAACATGTTTAAGATAATTTATTTGAATCGATACAAGATTTTGAGTTGAAGATTAATCTGACACTATGATGGTGATTGTATTCCATATAATAACTATGATGAACAACCAAGTAGAAATATAAAAATTGTAATTAAATATATATTCATTATTCTCAAGTTAATAGATATAGTTAATGTATTTGTTAGCTGGTGTGTAGCCAAAATATACTAAATTAACATTAAAGTGAAATTAAAGTAAGGATGTTGTTGTATTCTACATGTTTGATGAAATATAAAGTCCATAAATCGATGTACTAATAAATGGGCTACTACGTAATAAGTCACCATGAAGCTACAATGAATTAGGAGTCTAAACCAGACTATTTTCAAGAATTTGAAAGGAAATAAAGTATGTAAATAAATAATGAGGTTTCTTTTCTTGGAAGTGGGTGTCGATGAAAAATGTATGTGGGTATTGATCTATGATGATGCCATATTATTGAAACAAGGATAGAGTTTGCTTTTATATGAAAAAGAATCATGTGGGAATCATGATTTGGTAAGTTGATGTTGGTTATTTTACATTGATTATGTTATTTGTTAAAGTACCTAAAAAGGTCTTTTGAGAAGTTAAAGATATAGTCAATACCATTTCCTTCATGTTATACTTATGATGATTTTGTAAACCAAAGTAAAGTACTAGTTATGCATATTGGTAATATATAAATGGACTAGAGGTAGAATATTGATCAATCTATATAAAAAAAATATTGGTGTTATAAAGAGCCATAAGACAAATGGACATGTAACCTATTTTAGTCATATTAAAAATAACATTAAGGCTAATGTGTAAATTATAACTAAGGAAGATCTCAAGAAGGCATAGCTTGAAGTGTGTGGACAAAATGAATTGTGTATTCATGTGTGCAAGTAAATAGGTGACTAAGTGAAAAGATTGTGGAAACAAAATAAGGGTTAAGATCTAGTTAATTAAATGAGTATAGATCATTAAAGCCTATATAAGGCAAAAATTGAGTTCAAATAAGTAGAATAATTTTTTTTAGGTATTTAGTATATTGAGTATATATCATAGTAAGGAATGGTGTGTGGATTGATATGAAAAAGAGGATGAATGTAGACAAATGAATTTAAAAAATAAATAATCATAAGACATTGCTAAAGGAGCCATCAAGAACAAATATAGTTGGTATAGACAAAGATAAATAAATACATGTTTGTTATAACATGAACAGATTATTTTTTGGGTATGGATTTCACTGACTTTATGTTAAACAGGGTTCTCAAAAGTGAAAGATCTAAATAAGGAACTAAGGAGGTGTAGAAAGAATACTAAAGGGATGCTATGTATATAGATAAAATATAATAAGTGGATCAATAATGAATGGTTAATGGGATGACTAAAGGTAGAGGACTCAAATTTTTGAAATAGAAAAAGGACACTGATCAAATAAGATAACAAATTATAGAGTGTAGTTAGAAACAAATATATTCTTTTGAGAGGAAAAAGATTAAATTTTTAGGTTGTGGAGCTAAAAGCTTCACTGATGCAAATAGGGGAGGAGGTTGCTGAAGGTTGCTGAGTTGCAGAGCAATCACCGTCGGTTTGATCAGCCGACATTGGTCAGGTTAGTGAAGAGAAGCAACCAACGTCAGTCAGGGATCAGCTAACGTTGGTCACCTCCAGGCAGACAGGGACCGACGTCGGTCGCCTATGCGGTTTAGAACTACAAGTTTTATGGGCAGTTAGTTAACAAACCAAGTGTTTGCATGTCAAGAGCCAAATTTAGACTAGAACCTGTGGATCTAATTATTGTAATTAAATGTCTAATTATTGTATGCATGAGATCTATATAATAGACTCATAGGCTGTATTGTAAAAGTGTGCTAGAGAGTAAGAGAGCAGAAATTAGCTCCTTCAGAGAGAAGAGAGCATGGTGTGTTCCTCCTAGTTCCAAAGGGGTGCTGAGTGTGTATGATCTTGGAGAGTTGCAAGTTTGCATGTTCAGGTAGAAGATCCACCGGGGTATTGGTTGAAGAATCATAAGGACTTGGTGAGGCAAGGAAAAGGGTTCTTCAGGGTGTAGAGACATCTATAGGGTAAGTAAGGTCTATTGATTTGTAGGTGGTAGCAAGGAGAGGGAGATCTACTTGGAGTATAGTTGTGTACTTGGTGTACTGGCAGCATTGTTACTGACTGGTTGGAGAGGTGAACACCAATTCTATATTGGAGTTGTGTGTTGGGACCATGTGAGAGAGAGGGAAGAAGTCCTTGAGGTGTGGCAAGCCTTTGAGGTGGAAGAAGAAGTGGCATCTTCTTTATTGTATTTTCTTTTGAGTGATTATTAATACAATTAGTATTGTCTCTCATATCCTGTGTTGTTTCATATTTCTAGTTACTTATTCATTCTGGTTAAATTTTGTGTTTAGTTACTAATACAAAGGTAATCATATATACTCTTATTGGGGAGAGTAGGATCCTAACAGTTGGTATTAGAGCTTTTGGTTGGGTTGACTAACAGGTCGTTCAGATCTGGTTAGTGTTTGTTGATTACAGGTCACTCTCAGGGGTTTCAAATTGAGTGGGAGTATAGCAATGGTAGAATAAAGTAAGCTATGAATGGAGAAACTGAATAACACGAATGGTATGATTGATGAAAAGAAAGAGTAGGGAAAAGAAGATTGTTGGTTGATAGAAGATTAGCGTGTAGAAGCAGATGTTGCAGGGGTTGTTGCACAGGTTGCTCTGGATAAAGTAGAATCTTGGTTTACAGATTCTTTTGCCTCTTTCCATGTAGCCTGAAATAGAGCATCTTTTCATGGGTATGTCTTTGGAGACTTTGTAGAGATTTATTTAGGGGTTGGTAAGCCTTGTCAGATTATTGGCAAAGGGGAAGTGAAGCTGAAATTGCTGACAGATAACACATGGGTGTTGAATGAGGTCATGTAGGTACTAGTCTTGGAGATGAGTCTAATTTCTTCAGGAAATTTAGGTGATGAGAGATGCACAGTAACTCTCACAGTGGATACACTTGAATTAGATGGTGGTAAGAAAGTAGGTATCCTTTATCTATCTACTTATATTACTAATTCACCTTCTATTGTAGAGATGTAGCTTTGTAGGCTTGGTTACATATGTAAGAAGGGAATGCATGTTCTGAAGTGGAAGACAGATGTCTTTGATAAACTTAAGAACTGGAAAGCCTTGGTGTTCATGGAGGAGATGACGGATAGAGATCAACTATGGGGACTAAATTATTTTGAGTAGGGATATGTTAATTTGAATAGGGTTTTGACCTAAAAGGAGCTCATGGGTAAAAAGTCATCACTCACAAGCAAACACAAATATCGACATCAGTTAGGAGGAACCAATGTCAAACAGATAGGCACTGATGTCAGTCATGTGCAGATCAGTAGAGTCGATGGTGTTAAGAATAAAGAACTGACATCAGTCATACAGGAACAGACATCGGTAGAGGGTACATCAGCATCGGTCAGAGGACTGATGTTGGTAGACAGGGTCAGTCACAGGGAACTAATGTCGGTCAGGTGCAGATTGGGAGATGGCTGAGATCGGTCACTATAATAGATGTTGGGCAGACAGCAAGCTATCAAGGAGTCTCAAACACCCATATGGAGGAATGAAATGGTAAGTGGACCTCATATTCATTGTTCACCTTCTTACTAGTTACTTACTAATGGTCAAGAACTAGGAAGATGTGAAGAGGTAATGCAGGTAAAATCTAGAAACAGTGGGAGCTTGGCATGGATGAGGAGTGTGTGTCCTTGGAGAAGAACTAAACAAGATTTTGTTGGTGGAGTTGTCAGCTGGAAGAAAGCACTAAGAAATGGATGGATTCCCAAGTTAAAGAAGAGAGTGGATGGATACGTGAGATAGAAGGCCAAGGTATATGGTCTTGAGGAAGCTGTAGGATAGTGGTACAGGTTTTGACAGGTGGATGACAAAGCAGGGCTTTCATCAATGTCAGTGTAATCATTATGTTTGTCTTACCAGGTGGATGATGGTTGCAACATTATCTTGTTACTGTATGTGGATGGTATGCTTGGAGTAGGTTTGTACATATAGGGTTTTGCTGAGCTAAGGGTAAGGATAGTTCAGAGGTATGTCAGGAAGAATTTGGGAGCAACGAAATTCTTTGGCATAAGAGACATGGAAGATCACAGGTTGATCTCAAGTGGGAGATGATGTGAAGAAGGTGTAGGTGAGGTTCAAGATGCAGGATGCAGAATCGGTAAGCACACCAAGGGCTGGACAGTTCAAGCTGAGCTTAGAATAGGGTTTAAAATCACATAAGGTCTAGTGTAGGCTTGAGTTTTCCCAAGCAGTGGGAGTTGTCAGAGAGTTCATAGCCAATTCATGGAAGGAGCACTAGAGGGAAGTTCAGTGGATTCTCAGGTATCTGAGAGGGACCAGCAGCAGGGATTCATGTTATGTAGGGTCAAGGTCTTCACTACATGGGTTTGTAGGTTCAGATGTGGCAGATTACTTAGATGACAGGATGTGCACCACAGGTTGTGTGTTGGGTGGTCTTCAGGATTGATCTTGAAGAGGGATATAAGCTAGGAAATAGATTAGATAGGGTACAAGTACAGGTACAATGTAGCTATTTATCTCCAAGTGGGAGATTGTTAGGTTGTGGAGCTAAAAGCTTCATTGATGGAAATAGGGGAGGAGGTTGCTGAAGGTTGCTAAGTTACAGAGCAATCAGCGTTGGTCTGATCAGCTGACGTCAGTTAGATTAGTGAAGAGAAGCAACCAATGTCAGTCAAGGATCAACTGATGTTGATCACCTCTAGGCAGATAGGGACCAACATCGGTCACTTGTGCGGTTCTAAACTGTAAGTTTTATGAGCAGTTAGTTAATGAACCAAGTGTTTGCATGTCAAGAGCCAAATTTAGACTAGAAGCTACGGATCTAATTATTGTAATTAAATGTCTAATTATTGTATGCATGAGATCTATATAATAGACTGATAGGGTATATTGTAAAAGTGTGCTAGAGAGTAAGAGAGTATAAATTAGCTCCTTCAGAGAGAGAGAGCATGGTGTGTTCCTCCTAGTTCCAAAGGGGTGCTGAGTGTGTATGATCTTGGAGAGTTACAAGTTTGCAAGTTTGGGTAGAAGATCCACCGGGGTACTGGTTGAAGAATCATAAGGACTTGGTGAGGTAAGGACAAGGGTTATTCAGGGTGTAGAGACATATACAGGGTAAGTAAGGTCTATTGATTTGTAGGTGGCAGCAAGGAGAGGGAGATCTACTTAGAGTACGGTTGTGTACTTGGTGAACTGGCAGCGTTGTTACTGACTGGTTAGAGAGGTGAACACCAATTCTGTATTGGAGTTGTGTGTTGGGACCATGTGAGAGAGAGGGAAGAAGTCCTTGAGGTGTGGCAAGCCTTTGAGGTGGAAGAAGAAGTGGCATCTTCTTTATTGTATTTTCTTCTGAGTGATTATTAATACAATTGTGTATTGTCTCTCATATCCTGTGTTGTTTCATATTTCTAGTTACTTATTCATTCTGGTTAAATTCTGTGTTTAGTTGCTAATACAAAGGTAGTCATATATACTCTTATTGGGGAGAGTAGGATCCTGACACTAAAGGTAGAGGACTCAAATTTTTGAAATAGAAAAAGGACACTGATCAAATAAGATAACAAATTATAGAGTGTAGTTAGAAACAAATATATGCTTTTGAGAGGAAAAAGATTGAGTAGGGAAAAGAGGAAAAGTTATATGAAAGTATTATTTTCATTATAGTTGGCCAATTGTTTAAATGGGTGTTATAATTTTGGTATTAGATCACAACTCTATAATTAATACCAATGTTTTAAATAGCAGTATTTTAAACTTGCTTCTATTAGATTGATGGTTGAATTAGATGGCGAGTTGTTAAATACAGGTTGTTTGTAGGTATTAAAAAAGAGTGAGAGGCAAAAGGTTTTTTGAAAAAATTAATTAAGAGATTTGAGTGGAAAGTACTATAGCCATTAAGGCTTAAGAGAGCTAGTATAAACTCAAGGTACACTCAAGAAAGAACTTAGGAGAAGAAAAGTCCAAGGGAAAGGACTGAATATATTACCAATAGACTAGGGTGCAAAAGACCTAGGTGAGGTATTGGGGATAGCAAGTATCATAATATTTATAAGAGGAAAGGTGTAGTGAGGTCTAAAATAAGATGAGGGATGAAAATAATTAAGAGATGAAAGGCTCAAAGAAGGTAAATTACCATAGAGAAATGACTGAAGTAGAGATACAGAAAGAGATTGTTGAGATGAAAGTGATCTTGGCAACATGGAGGAGTTTTTTGAGGAATATAGGTAGATATTCCTAGTGAATATTATAAGGGTGATGAAGTGGCCTCTCAAAAACATATAGGAGAAGGGAAAAATAAAAATACAAAGATTGCATGCAAGGAAAACTGAAAAAATGAAAGAGGCAAATAAGCCTCAAAATTTTTAATCTAGCATTTTCTTCTCATATGTGAATGTAAGTATAGAATATGATGGTAAATAAGCCCAATTTGAGGTAATTAATTTTTAAAATTATGAAAAACATGATTATGAATAAATTATAAAGATTGATTAGGTAGTAGAGTATGAGGATGCAGAGATATGTTTTCCTAAAAAAGGAGAGATGTTGGATGGAGATGAAAAAATGTTTGAAGAAGCTTCATGGCTTAAATTTTTTCCTTGTAATATTATATTTGATAGTGAAAATTATAATTTTAAAGAATATGATTTGTATAAACAAATAATTTAACTATTAGACAAATTCATAAATAATGGATGTAAGGAAGAAGCACATATTAATGTGCTTGAATAATCTAACTGGTTGTATGAAAAAGTGTCTCAAATGACACTAGATAAAGATAAGTCTTATTTAAATGAAGATATGGTAGAGTTCATTGAAGAAGAGGAAATGATTTGGCATCAAATCATGTAAGAGTTAGAAAAATTGACATTCATAGGAGATGAGGAATCCATAAAAGAAGTTGTAATGGAGCTAATATAGCTCTTAAGTGAAGATGTAGAGGAAGGGGAAATAATGTCTCAAGTTTTTGAAACTATTTTTTTTTTTTTTTTTTTTGTATGTGTAGGTATGAATAACCTTGAAGAAGAATAAATGGAGACTTACATAGTAGATTTCACTAAGGAAGATGCAATGAAGATTGATCCACTTGGGTTCATATATCCTAAGCAAATAAGGAAGAAGAAAGTAATAAAAATTTGGAAGAGGCAAAAGAAGAAGATAATATTGCATTTGAAGAGGAGCTCAAATTTTTCCCATTACGGGAATTTGATGTAGGATCATCAACCCATTTTTGTATATTTTATGAATAAAGCCTATGTAAAGTCAAATGAAAGCAAATGCTATATAGGTCCTAGGTGATATAAAGAGTCATATAGTGGTCATTTAAAAGTCAGATTAAATATTTAAATTGTACAAGCATTGAACTAGGTAAAAGGTGAAAGGCAACTCATCCTATCTCTATAAATACTAGATACATTGGAAAACATCAAAGAAATAATTGATAAAGATTAGAAGATAAATTATAGGTCTATTTCAAGACCAAAGTCAAATAAAAAGACCTATTTCCATGAAGAGATAAAGAGCCCAATAAAATTAAATATACTAGTATAAGGTTGAAGGATGAGTCAATATGAGAAAATTCGAGTTGTTGATGATTGGTTAGATAAGAGGAGTTAGGATTTAAGGCCTATATATATATATATATTTGTATATAGATATTAAATTTGAAGGATTTTTAATATATCTTGAAGAATCCATAAACAAACAAAGTATCTGATAAAAAGGAATTGGTAAGTGATCATATGTCTTTTCTTTGATGGTAAATATTATATTTGTCAACTAAGTGTCCAAATTACATTTTTAAGGTTCAAGATATAACCTATATATTCTGAGTGTCTGCTATTTGTGGAAAAAATGGGTTTCAAAAAGGGAGTTTTTTTCTATGAAACTGAGTGGTTATGTGGTTTCACAAACAATAGTGTAATAGGAGCATTTGATAACCACATATTTGTGGACTATAATAAAATGAAATAGATTGATTTAAATAATGTGCTTAAGATAATTTATAGGAATAAATACAAGGATTTGAGTTGAATATTAATATAATGAAGTGATAGTGACTATATTCCATACAAGAATAATAATGGATAATGGAGTGGAAATATAAGAATTGCAAGTAAATATCCATTCATTATTCTCAAGTTGATAGACATAGTTAATGTATTTCTTAGTTAGTGTGTATCCCAAAATACTAAATTGACATTAGATTGAAATTTAAGTAAGTTTTCAGTTACATGTTATGTGTTTGATGAAATTTAAAGTCCATAAATCAATACACTAATCTTCAATCCATTGCATAATAAGTCATTGTGAAGCTACAATGAACTAGGATCTAAACCAGATTATTTTTAAGTGTTTACAAGGAAAGTGAGTATGTATATAAAGCATGAGGGTTATTTTCTTAGAAGTGGGTGTTGATGAACAATGTATGTGGGTATCAATCTATGATGATGTTATCTTATTGAGAAAAGGACAAAGTTTGTTGTTATATGAAAAATAATTTTGTGGGAATCATGATTTGGTATGTTGATGTTGGTTCTTTTACATTTATTTTATTATTTGTTAAATTACCTACAAACATATTTTGAGAAGTTAAAGATATAGTCAATACCATTTCCTACATGTTCTATTTGTGATGACTGTGTAAACTGAAGTAAAGTACGAGTTGTGTATATTGGACAATCTATAAATGGACCATAAGGTACATAATATTGATCAATTTATATAAACATAATATTGGTCTTATAAATATCCACAAGATAAATAGATGTGTGACCTATTTTAATCAATTACAAATAACATTAAGGCTAATGTGAAAATTAGTAGTAAGGAAGAGCTCAAGAAGGTATAGCTTGAAGTGTGTGGATAAAATGAATTGTGTATTCATGTGTGAAGGTAAATTGGTGACTAAGTGAAAAGACTATAGAAATAAAGGAAGGGGTAAGATCTAGTTGAGCAGAGTATAGATCATTGAATCCTATGAAAGTCACAACTCAAATTCAAAGAAGTAGAATATAGAAATTTAGGTATTTAGTATATTTAGTATATAACATAGTAAGGAATGGTATGTGGATTAATATGAAATAGAGGATGAATGTAGACAAATTCATTTGAAAAATAAAGAATCACAAGCCATTAATAAAGGATCCATCAAGAAAAAATCCATTTGGTATAGATAAAGAGAAATAAATACATGTGTGTTATAACATGAATAGATTATTTTTTGAGTACATATTTCACTGATTGTATGTTAATTAGGGTTCTCAAAAGTGAAAGATCTAAATAGGAAACTAAGGAGGTGTATAAAGAGGGATAAAGGGATGGTAAGTGTATAAATAAAAGATAATCAGTGGAGTAATATTGAATGGTGAATGAGATGATTGAAGGTAGATGACACAAATTTTTGAAATAAAAAAAAGAAGGATACCAATCAAATAAGTAACAAATTACAGAGTGTAGTTATAAATGAAAACATGATTTTGAGAGGAAAAATATTGAGTCGGGGAAAGAGGAAAAGTTATATGAAAGTCTTATTTTCATTATAGCTGACCTATTTTTTAAATGGGTGCTATCATATAATGTCTAGAAATTTTATTATATCCTTAAGAAATGTGAATTATCATAATATTTTGTCTAAATGGATGGATAAGTTTGAATAATATGTAGGGGGCATGAAAATTAGGTGTTACATTGAGAATAAATTAGTTAAGAGAGAGGATAGGAGATTATTAAGAGATTATAATGAATAAGTTCTAAAAGATAACAATAATGAATAAGGATATGAGAAAACAAATAGAAAAGGGGAGAATTAGATTAGAGATTTGGAAATAAATATATAAAAAATAAAGAGAATATGTGATATTAAGGATAACTAAAGAGTATGAAAAATACTAGTCTCACTTATAAGAATAACAATCCTTATGTTTAAAATTAGGATGCTACTCCTCTAATGAAAATAAATGAGTTATCATTAGTACCTATAGAAGACGTAGAATAAGTCAATGAAATAAATCTAATAGAAGAAATATAATATTATACAATACAAAAGGTAATGAGTGACATGAGTTAAATATTATCATATTTAGCCACACTAATGGGAACCTTGAAATTATTTAAAACCCTAGGCATAAAAGAATAAATGGTGTAAAATATACATACCATAATGGACAAGTCATAGGAAATAGTAAAAATATATATGGATGATATGAGTTAGAAATAAAATAAAGAGAGGAGACAATAGGTATAATATGGAACTGATAGAAAATAATTTAGCAATTGAGCAAGGAAACATCAAGGGATAAAATTTAGAAAAAATACTATAAAATGATAAAATACAAAACAAAAATGTACTGGGAGAGACACCAACATGGGGGAGATAAGGAATTTGAAAATAATATTCATAGTAATTTAGAGAAGACATGAGAGGTAGATAAATATTGAATTGTTTAGGATAATAAGAATTAGTTAATGATAATATTAGGGAATAAGATAGTGTAGAGATAGAGGAGCAATAAGAATAAACTAGATGAAATTCCTAACTTCAAAACCCAACCACAAGATACCTTACGAGGATGTTAACCCTTTAGAATAAAATTCATCTCTCATCCTACTTCACGTCCAACATGAACATCCATTTACAAGATAGGAATAAGTATTTATAGTAGAGGATGTGGAAAATATTTACCCTAGCTTTATTGAAAAATTAAAAAGTAAAATGGATTATTTATTTATTCAAGATGAAGAATTAGGGATAATATATTTTCAAGGATAAGTGATAATAGATAAAGGATAGGTAGAAAATTATCCAAATAATATAAATATGGTAAGAAAATAAGTTGGAGTAATGATTCAAGAATAAACACATCATGTAATTGGTGTACTAATAGTGTGAGTATGGAATCTAAAATTTATAAGATGATCCAAAAAAAAATGAATTTGAATCTATTCAAAAATGTTACTAAAGATTCCAAATAACATCGATTCATATTATATTCCTATTAGATAATCCATAACATGATAGATGATAAGGTAAGGTTTTTAATTTTTGGGGGATGCTACGAGATGACACATTAAATTAGTACATGAAAAAAATGTAGGACATGAAAATTCATGGGCTAATGTATATAAATAATTTTAAGAATATTCACATTATTCATATATCTTAAAGTGTTAGTAAAATGAGTTAGCTCATAACAAAAAAATATTATAACAAAGAATGATCAGCTATTTAAGGTAATAGTTAAAAAATTAAAGGAACCCCTAAAGAGATACAATAGATTCAATTGTTTATTTAAATTTTAAAACCATACTTATAGGTCAATATGGATGGAATTAAATTAAAAAAAATAGATACATAAGATATGACATCACAACTAGAAGCACAACCTTGGAAATGAGAAACAAATTCCTCCTTAAAGGACAATTTGGAGATGTTATTGTAAGAATATAAATTATGGATGAAATAATAAATTTAGATGAAAGGTGATGATTTTATCTTAGTGCCAACAAAAAATAAATTTCCATGACATAAAATACGGTGTAAAATTTGTTTCATATAAGGTTACTCATCAGTGGAGTTCCCACATCAAGAAATGGTAAAATTAGTAGCATAAGTGAGATTATCTTAGACATGACTAAGTATGTCCCCCAAATATAAAAACCCTATAAGGACTTGTTCTAAAGTCTTAACATTAGGTTTGGTTGTTAGATTAATAATAAATAGTTTTACATAAATAATAATGTAAAGGGTCATGCATATTTTATAAATGCACCCCCTTTAATAATATTTAGTTAATTTGATTTATGTTTTTGTGTTAAATAATTACAACTACTTTTTGGGTTGCATTCCCATGAGAAGTGGTTATTAGGTTAGTTGAATTTACCAGTCATAGGTGAAATCCTAAAAATTCTTGTTTTTGTATTGCAAAGGGTTAAAAAAATATAAACACCATTTTAATGTACTTGATTTATTTTGATTAATAAAATGCTTTTGGACCCACCTTAGTGGTCATAAAATTTACCTCCAATAACTTTGCTTGGTTAATTATATTGTTTCGGTTCCATTAGTGGTATCAGAGCTTGGTTGATCATGGTTGAGAATGGTATCATGGTAAATTCATGATAAAAAGAGGTCATAATGATCTAGGGGTGATTTTCATTCATGTGGTTGGAGAAGATTCATGTTAAATCAATTTTTAAATACATGTTATGTTTTTAATTAAATTTTTGGTGTGAAAACATTTGAAATATTGTTCAAAAGCCAATATTTTCAAATAAATATTTTTAAAATCATGTAGTTTGTGGAAATAATACATTAAAAAGTCAATTTTATTCATAAAATTTCATTTTTCATGGATATATACATGTAGAAGTCAGCTTTCATCTTTTGAAGCTTTGTAGATCCCAAGAAAGGTGATTGTTTGCATTCAAAACTATTTTTTTAACTAAAGAGTCAAATTTAATGAGTTGTATGGAATTTTTGGATTGGAAAACCTCTATGAAATAGTGGTATATCCTCCATAATGTGTTTCATAAATATGAAAATTATTTGGGTGATCTGAGAAGTTTGTTGAATGATTCTCCCTAATTTAGAGATTCCAAAGGCAAAATTCTATTTTTTGATGATTTTAAAACCCTGAAAAGCAATATTTGAGATTTTTACAGCCTATTTTATGATTATTATGGATTTTATATGCATTTAAATAGATATAAAAGTTAAATTTGAAGATTGATAAGTTTTCCCTTATTTTGGAGCCTTAAACAATCACAAAATTATCTTGAATGCATTTTAATGACTCCTACTGAGTTATACGACCTCCCAAATAATTTATATAGATTAATGTCATTAAATTACCTACATAAAACTTAAATTTTACATAAAAACCCATCAAATGTCATCAAAGAATTCATGGGTGATTTAATTTTTACTTGAAAAAGTAATTTATTTTATTATTCATGAAGGAAAAAGAAGATTTAAATACATTATTCTCCTTTAATGTGTTGTAAATGCTCATAGAGCAATTGTCAAGTCTCATTTTGTAACAACCCTTAGAAGGTGGAGGTTCAAGGTTTAAACTCCTTTTTAGATAAAAGTATGACATAATTATTTAATTTTTGGATAATATTATATTAATTTTGGAATATTTTTCATGATTTACAGATTGTACAGGGATTAAAATGTGTAAAAGTATGGTTTTTAGTGAAATAAAACGGGTGTAATTGGTGATATAAGAGTGTTGTATTGCTTTGGTAAAATAAGGGTGTAATTGGTGAATAAGGGTGTAATATTTTGATTTTTGGTGAGGTTAAGTGAAAAAATAATTAATACTATATCTTTTTTTCTCTATGTGGAGGTTAATTGAAAAATACTATAGAAGCATTGTCTTGTGCAAAGTGTTCTCTGTGAGTTTTTTGTTATTTTCATTTGTCGTACTTACTTTCATTTATCACCCTTGATTTAATTTAAAGATGACAAAGGTTCAGAATTTGATTTTAGATGGTGATAGATTAATGATTTATAATTACTCTAATTGGAAACATTTGATGTAAGCTTCATTATTTTTGAATGAGTTATGGGATATTGTAAAGAATGAGTTTTGAAGTAAGCTTTATTAGTTTTGAACAAGAAAAACTTGATAGTTTTCATCTTCATGACTTTAAATCCATAAATTTAATCAAGTTTTGTTGTACTCATGATACCTATATACATATTGAAAAATTTCCTCATAGTTACACTACATAGAAAACCTTATCTGATTTGTATGATAAAAATCATAAACATAAGAAGATAGATATCCATATGAAATTATTTAATTTATCATTAAAGGAAGATGGGGATATGGGAGAGTACATGTCTAAGTTGAATAATATTTCTACTAAGTACACTAAGTCTAAATTTCAAAAACTATATGATGATCTCATTGTTATTGATACATTGAAAGGACTACCTGTGTCCTATAGGAATTTTATAAAAATGTTGCATGTCTTTGACAAGATCATAGGCATCAATTTTGATTAATTGGATAAGTTTCTTATTCAAAACGAACTCTCTCTACCTAAAAAATCCAAGAAAATAGAGGAATCCCATGTTTTAGAATCCAATCCTAGTTCATCTTCTTCTAATTAACAAAACTATAGAGGTCATAGTTATAGAGTGGGTCAATGTTATAGAGGAGGCATATTTAAAAATTAAGGTAGAGGATATAATTAGGATACTTATTTAAATCAAAAATATATCCATTCTCATTCAAATGAGATGAGTGATAGAGGATGTGGTCAAAAATCTTATAAAGGAAGAGGTTAAGGTAGATTAGACATTCAATGTCATAGATTTGGGAAATTTGATCACGTTTCCTCTCAATGGAGGATTCCTTTTGACAAAATTTAAAGGCCATAAAAGTGACTAAGTATAGATCTACTGAATATGCTAACCATGATTATGTTGAATATAGTAATTTTTCTCATGAATCTTCATTCACTTCTTTAGGGAACATTACTTATATGGAATATGAGGCTAGAGATGAGTTTAACGATGTGTGGGTTTTAGATATAGGAGTAACCAAACACATGAAATTTAGGTGAGAATTCCTTTGGACTTTTAAATAATATTATTTCTCTCTGATATTCTTGGTAGATAAGTCTATGCATACTCCATAAGGTCTTGGGTCAATTTGGATTCTCCTTCCTAATGGATCTATCAAATACTTGGAGAATGTTTGGTATGTTACCACATTGAAAAAACATCTTCTTTCCTTGGTAACTATTCACAAGAAAGGTTATAAAATTATGCTTGAAAATGGGCTCATTTATATCAGTTCAGTGAAGGATAGATATAAAACCATGTATATAGGTTATGAGGATGTAAATTTGGTTAGATTGTATTATAAATTGCTTCCTCCCAAAGTAGAACTTGTGATAGTTATTGATATAGGTACATGTACTATGTCTACACAGTGTTTGTGGTATCTTTGCTATAGACATTTGAGTGTTCACTCTTTGGTGGACTTGTAAAGATATCATATGTTGAGTGGATTTCCCACTTTTTGTAAAGATAATATTCTTTTTGAATTATGTGTTTTGGGAAAAAAATTGAGAAAAATTTCATAATAATTCTTCATGGCTAGGTGACAGATGTTTGAAGTTAGTTCATAGTGATGTATGTGACATGAAGAAGTCATCCATTGGAGGGTGTAGGTATTTTGTGTTGTTTATCGATGATTTTTATAAGATCAATTGGGTGTTTTTCATGAAAAATAAATCAAAAGTTTTCATTAAGTCTATTGATTGGTTACACTTAGTTGAAAAATAAATAGATTCACACTTGGCCACTCTTCATTCAAATAATGGTGGTGAGTATACTTCAAATGAGTTTTTAGATTATTATCAAGAACACGGTATTCATTTACAATATAATAATGATTATATTCCATAACAAAATAAAGTATCTAAATGAATAAATAGGAATTTAGAGGTCACATCTCGAGCTATGTTAGACTATAAATAACTTGATGATAAATTCTGGGCCTAAGCCATTGGTACTGTAGTGTATTTGAGAAATAGGTCCCCTATAGTTGCACTTTTAGGACAAACTCCACATGAGGCTCGGTATGGGTTTAAGGAAAAAGTTAAACACTTGAAATTTTTTGGATGTCCTTGTTTTGCTTTAGTTCCCACTAAAAATATAACTAAGTTGGAACCAAGAAGTCAAAAATGCATCTTTCTTGGATATTCAAGAAATAAAAAGGGGTATCTTTCTTGGATGTGATATTTGATGAATTTGGTACTATGAACCCTATAGATATTGATTCTCAATTTGATAGGTTAGAGAGGAAGATTTCAAAACATGATAAGGGATTTAATAATGATGACAACTCTCATAGGTTTTGGGATGAGACTAGTATCCCTTTTATTTCCTCTAGTAATCATAGGTTCATGACTTAGACAATGTTTAAAATTATCTAATTCCTCTTTCAACTAGTGTACATAATGAGAATTCTAATGTTCCTAATATGAACAATTTGAAAAAATATCCAAAATGGGCTCAAAGTAATTTTCCTAACTTGATAGTAGATGAAGTTGGTCTAATAATTCCTAATAGTTCTCATAAATAGGTGAACTATGCAATGGTTATTACTACTTCTACTAATCCATCTAATTTTGAGGAGGCTTTTATTAAACAGGTTTAGAAACAAGAAATGAAAAGTGAGTATGATGTAATACTTAACAATAATACTTGGGTTTTGGTTGATCCTCATCCACATATTCAATCCATGGAATGAAAATTAGTTTATAATACTAAGTATAAATTAGATGGCTCTATTGATAAACATAATGCAAGACTTGTTGTAAAAGGTTATGCAAAACAAGAAGATATTGAATATGAGGAAATGTTTATACTAACTACCAAATGTCACACTATCCATATAGTACTTGCCTTAGTAGATAAAAATGGCTGTAAAGTACATCAGATGGATGTTAAAATTGCTTTTTTGAATGGTGATTTATAGGAAAAGTATAGACGAAACAACCTCAAGGTTTTGATAAAGTGGGTACAAAACACAAAGAGTGTAAATTGATCAAAGCTATTTATGGGCTCAAACAAAAACCAAAGGATTGGTATGAAAAAATGGATTCATACTTGAATAAAATTGGATTTCAATGAATTGAATATGATGATACTTTCTATATTCTAGTGTAGGGTAAGAAATTAGTGATTCTTGTTCTCTATGTTAATGAATTGTTTCTCACTAGTAATGATGAAAACCATAACAAGTCTATGAACAAAGATTTAAAATATGGATTTGAGATGACATATCCTAGAATTATTCACTATTATCTAAGTATATAAGTAACTCAAAAAGAGTAAAGTATTCTATTTTCACAATCTAAGTATATTTTTGAGTTATTAACTAGGTTTGGCATGAATGATTACAAACTGCCCTCACTCCCTTGGAAAGTAATTTGAAATTGTCTAAGGATGATGGTAGTGACTTTTTTGATGGCACCAAATATAGAAAATTAGTAGGAGGTTTGATATACTTGATGACTATCAGTCCTGATATATCATTTTTAGCTAGAATTTTGTCTAGGTTTATGCATGAGCCTAGATAAATTCATTCGAATGCAACAAAAAGAGTACTTCATTACCTTTAGGGAATGAAAACATATGTCCTTGAGTACTACCATAGTAATAGCTTCAAACTTATTGGGTATTGTGATGAATATTTTGGAATATGTGTGGATGATAGAGTGTCTAGAATATGATACACTATGTATATGGGTTTAGCTACCATTGCTTGGTGTTGTAATAAGTAGGATACAATGGAAAATTCATCAAAAAAATTAGAATATAGCAAAACATGTGATGCTTGTATATAAATTGTCTATTTATGCCACATTCTTGAAGATCTTCAGATTTCTTAGACTGATCCTACATAGTTATACATTAATAATCAAAGTGCAATAAAGATGTCTAAAAATTTAGTATTTCATGCCAAAACAAAATATATGGATGTAAAATATTGCTATATGTTAGTTATAATGGTGAAGAAATTACTTGATCTATTATATTACCCAACTGATGATTAGATAACTAACATTCACAAAACCCCTCAACAACACCAAATTTGAGAAATTTAGAAAAATGGTTGGCATGTGTCTAAAGAAATAACTTTGGATTATGGGGGGTTTTGTTAGGACTTGTTTCAAAGTCTTAACATTAGGTTAGGTTTTTAGGTTAATAATAAATATTGTTAGGTAAATAATAGTGTAAATGGGCATCCATCTTTTATAAATACATTATTGATGCCCCTGAATGTATCACATGTGTCCTTAATGTTTAAAGAACACTTCTCATTTTAGAATTCTGGGAATTTAGAGCATGAGTAGTAGGTTTTGGCAACTTATGTTACCTATGGTGAAATAGAGGTAGAGTAATGTTTATCTATTCCAAAAAATTAATTTTAATTAGTGGTTGGGAGCCAACATGGACTAAATATTTTCAAAGTGTAGGTATTTATGTTAATACTAATGAATTATGATCAAATATTAAACTAAAAACTAATTTAAATGGATATTTATAATTAAGTTTAAACTAAAGTGATTTGGTTAAAAAAGAAGCAAAAGCGAAGGGTAAGGTAGAAAGAAAATAAGTGATTACTGATCTTAGCCTCAAACATTATGACAAAGTTCCAATTTCAACTAAGTATACATTTAATCAGCATATAGTACACAATACCATAACCTCAAATCTCACTAACACCAGACAAACCTCGAAGGATGATATAAAGAATTAAAAGTAAGAACTAGATTTACTTTAAGGATTTGCTACCACACTCAAATAACATTAGCACATCTAAATGTAGAACAAATGAAATGAATCAAACTCAAGCTCCTTCAACTAATCTAACATAATCATAAATTATAAACCCTATAATAAAATATGCCACTTAAAATTCATAAAAGCTATTCAAATTTGAGACTTAAGACTAGAAATTGAGAGAAAGGAATGTAAAAATTGACACAAATAAACATAGACAATCCTTTCATAATTCCTTGATTGTATTAACTACTCAAAGTATACAAATTTCGCTCAAAATTAATCCCATTTACAAGATGGTAGTACTACCTTTTATAGTAAGACAAGGTAGTATACCAGTCAGTTACAAGATATAAATGTACAAAAGATAAGGACAATTTTCCTTTTTTAGAAAGTTCTAGAATACAATTGCTTTTCTAAACTAAACTGACCTAGATGAAACACACTAAAAATCTATCATGTGCCTTTACAAAAGGATATTATATTTTCAAAATATTAAAGAGTCATTTATAAAATATAATATCATTTAACTACTTGGTGGGCCCATTGTTGAAGGGTTCCCCTATTGCTCTTGTAGAATCTCCATAGCCTTTTGATGTTGTTATTTAACAAGATCCAAATTTACATCTATATTTAAGAGACATACATATTCTTGATTAGATAAGTCATCAAATTATATATCATCCATTTTCATAGCTTCTTTGATGCTCCTAGATTATACAATATTTTCTTTAATAGTGAAGATCATGCCGATAATTCTAATGTTGTCACTGCCAGATTGGCCCTAGCTTTTATTTTTCACTTCCTGCAACACCAAATTGACTGTGTTTATATTCCTTGTCATTAATAATGACCAAGGTTGTAGACTTTATAGGATTAGTCAACATGGTGCCAAAGAGTTACATAATCTTGGTAATCATCTCTTCATCATCCCTCAGGAGTCTATCCAAACCTGTTGACCAAGTACTTAAACTTTGTATCTGATCCACCACTATCCCTAATATAGCATTTAAGTGGGCTATGTTAATGGTTTTAAATTTAAGAATTCTATTCCTAAATAGTATATTTATGAGATTACTTATTTTATCCTCTACATCCTACCACTCTATCATCAATCCTTTGGCCACCTCACTTTGTTGGCTCAATGGATCTTGTCTTAGCTTTACTAATTTCAAAGAGTCAAACATGTCAAAAAAAGATGATTTAAACATATTTATTATAGATTTAGGAACTAATAAGATATATTGGGTCTCTAAATTCTATTTTTCCTTTTCCAAGTTATGTATCTTTTGTTTCATCTCCCTGATGCCAGCTTTGACTTCAGCTGAATGAGCCTCAACTAGGCTTTTAACATCCTTTCCATGTATGGGTAGTTCACTAGGTTATTATCCCCCAACTGGAGTGAAGCCTACAAATGGATCAATATTTTAGAATGTGAACTCTTCAGTCCCTACCATGGATTTTCTTATTGTTACTCTCTCTAATCCATTTATCTCTAGATTAATTTATACATTTGTAGTTGGTTCAGTATATTTTATAGGTTTAGGGGCCTCTATCTAGGTATTATTTGATGCTCTTGGAGAATATATCAACTTGTTGTCTAGCCCTATAGTGGTTAGTATTTTCTTTCTTATTCCTCTTTCATAAAATCCCTTATCCATGGCTTGATATCATCATGTACATCAATGTTAATAGTTTTGGCCAAGGCCTAAGAGTGATATAAAGTGGGAATCTTTTGCTTTTTTCCATAAATAAACTAATCAGATATGTTCAGTCCATAAATATGGTATTCCTCACTAAATAATTTTATTTCACTTATAGGATGAGTGAAAGTCAACTTTGGCATTTTTGATCTAACCAAGACTAAGGCTAATTCCATCTTTATTTTTTATGGGGGTGATGTTGGAACTAAATCCAAAGTAACCTCTTTTATTTTATCTTTCTCAACTTCTTCTACTTGGGCTTGTGCTTCTTTAACATGTTCCTCCTTTTCATCAGTGACATATGATTTAACAATGACCTTAAAGGCATCCTCCAATGTTTTATTTAGCTCTAAGGAAATCATGTCCAAGTATTCCACTGGAGACTCTAGTCTTTGGGGAGGGACTAAAGATGATGGGCCTTCACCAGGCCTCTCTTCCAAATTTTCCTTACTAAGACCTTGTGTAATCTATGCTTGGGGTTGAATTTATATTTGTGGTTGCTCCTAAGGTGGCCTTGAAGGTTCAAGCAATAAATGGTATTGCATAGGTCCCATTTTCCAACCTGGTGGATTCTCATCACTAGTAAATCTATGCTCAAGTCTAATGTTATGCCTCTTGAGCCTAGCTAATACTTCTTTAAACCTATTTTTTCTGATATATATGGTGGCATGGACACCAATTTGATACACATACACTATTTTGGGTAATTTCTTAGATTTCAAGTGTGTGGAGACCATGTCATTGGGGTCTCACATCTTCAGCTCATCAAGTTGTAATTTGAAGGAGTCAGTATGCCTAGCCACAATATTCACCTGATCCCAATATTGTAACACTATTGTAACTCTATCTTACCAATGGTCAAAGTGAAGGAATGGAGGAGGCATTTACTCATGTATTTTATTATTCTATTTAAACCATTAAGAGTTTGGTATGCAATATCTTTCTCTACTATCTTGATGGGAACATAGATAGGTAATCTATAAGGTTGGATCAAAAGCCCTTCAATTTTGATTACTGTATAATCTAGATACAACTAGATATCTCCCATAAGCTCCACATATTTCCTGATTAGAGGGATTACCTAGGGCATAAGGATCCTTATGATGGCTTCTACTAAAGGAGGATAGACATAATAACAAATGAATTTCATGTGGTGTCTATATTTGAAAATATGTAGCTTTAAGTAATGGTAGGAAATTATGAATCTACCCTTAGATGACCAATTTTTGATATGAGGGATCTAGGTGGAGGCTAGTAAGGCATCCAATAGATAAGACATCATAAAAATTAAAGTGTTGGCCTTCTTCTTTATGGTTGTGAATTAATTTTTTAGATATATGTTGATTATCTCTCTAGTTGGAGTGATCCCTTTCTCTACTATGAAGTAAATTTAGGACACCCAACTCTTATTTACATAAGAGATTGAAGGGGCTCTAAACATTCTATTAAATAGGGTCATGATTACCCTAACCCCCTTTCTAAATTAGGTGATTAGGAAGTTTCCAATACGGTCTCAAATCACATGGTTCTTTTCAAGAAACCATGGCCTAAGGATGGTGTCAAGATCATTCTTGCTAGTCCATTCCTTAATAGTGGGTAAATCCACTCGGGGTTTTAGAATCTTGTGATAACTCTCAAAGGCTAATGAGTAAATAAATACAATGATTTTAAAGGTCCTTTCATAAATGATCTAACCTTGTTCAAGTCTACAGTCCTTGAAAATGGGAGAAAAGATGTTGATATAGTGGATTACCTTTGGTTTAGTGGTAACATGGTAGAGACTAGCCATCTAGACTACAACTAGGTTGTAGTACCTTTTGGTTATATTGGCAATCTTCTATTCTTATTTTGTGATAGCTTGCATCTCCCCAATAGTCCAAAAGATGTTAGACCAATTTTTATTGTCAGTGTTTAATGCAGAGATGTTTAGGTAAATGTCTTTGAAGACCCTCCCTTCATTTTCTATAGATAAATACAACTCTGTCTCATCCCATATTGTTGCCTTCAAACTGCCATGGCTTCCAAAATTTGTAGAATTACTCACAATTAGATTTTAGATGGTCTCTAAGTTAGTTATTTTATGTTAAAATCACAATACAACTTATTTTATATTTACTGTAATAGTTCACTTAAGTCCTTTTATGCAAGTTTTATGGATTTGAAGCTTTAATGGTGGTAGATTATTCATATCTAGGCTTATACATGTCTCAAATTTTATTTTAAACTTTGCCTTTATATATTTTAATTTAAAGCACACAAGATCTTATAATTTAACTCTTTGTGTTTGTGTGATGCTTATTTGTCATCTATCTATCACTTTTCATGGCATTTTTCATAAATTCCTCTAAGCATTAACCATTGTTTTTTTAAAACCACCCATTGGTTTTATGCCATTAGATCAAGATCCAAAGATCAACATGGGTCATTGAATATGATCTAGACCTTTGCTTATTATTGGTCCCTTTTGGTACTGAGCCCTATGGTTATGACACTTGACACCTCCATGGGATTTCTGAGCTCTAACACCTTTGTCAGTCACATGTTGAATGCACATCTACCATGTGTCGACCCTGTGGGCTCTCAGAGTTTCATTGAAAACTCATCAGTGATTTTGTACTATTAGATCATCCTTCACAATGAAGCATGAGTTGTTGGATCCTAAAATATGCACAATATTTAATCAATGTATTATTTATGTGGGGCCTTAGGTTTAAATACCTTAGGCTAAGGTTTATTTTGTGTTTATTAAACATGAAATAAACTTTAGGCCAAAGTGTTTATGCCTAAGTTTTTTGGGGTTTATATAAAAATGGGACATGGATAAATATTTTAAGCCAAGTTTTACATTGTATCTAATAAAAACAACACATACTTTGGGATAAAATACTTATGTTAAGCTCTTATAACATGCCTAAAGGGGTCAAAGTGATATAAGGACCAAATTCTAGATTTTGACCTAGGGCTTTATTGTATTAATAAAAATCATAAAATATTTGGTTAAAATCATTATGGCTAAGTTTTATGTCACAATGACCCTTTTTAAAATAATACATAGTAGAAGTCTCTAGCCTAAGGTTCATGGAATTCAAAAAATTGTAATGGGGACCTTAGGATCTAGAATATGAGATCATTTCATTATTTGTAATTAAAAGATCTTAGGTGTTTGAACATCCTCAGAGGGGATCCATTAGTCTGAAATGCAATTCATGAGTTTTTTAATAACATTTTGGAGTATATCCTAGTCTTGAGCAAAATAATCTGTTAGCTTAAATTTTATAGCCTCACAGACATCAAATACATCCTCATAGACATCAAATGATGGTCGTGCAAATTTAAAATTTAAGCTCATGATGTTCTTAGTTTTGATGGGCTTAAATTGGATGTTCATGCAGACATCAAATATGTCCTTGTGGATGTTAAATCATGGTCATGTAAATGTCAAATTTAAGTTTGTCAAATTCATGTATCCCAATGCAAGAGTTCCATGTGGTAACTCTATGGGGCTTCTCAAGATCTTAGATTCAATTATCTCCATCTGATTAAAATACATTATGAATTAAGAACCATTAGATCATGATTTGAGTAGTTGTACACCATTAGTTCCATTTAATATGTGAGACCCTTTACTGCCAAACTTTAAATGTGGGAGTGCCACATGACAATTCCAAAAAGATCTATGAGTATTTGAATTTTAAATGTTGTCTTCAATCCATTTGATCTTCGATCTATGATGAATTGTGATCCATTGATCATGATCTAAATTATCATACATGATTGGTTAGAAGGACTAAGTGCTAAGTTATATCAAGTTTTCTTTGCATCATTTGATTAAAAGATATGATGAAACATGGACCATTAGATCCTACAAGAATCAAGGTATTTAAGTCAGATATTGGGGTAGAAATAAAAACTTAGGTTAAATCATTAATTATAAGCTCTTGTTCATGTTAATAAACATGAACAGGGCCTTAGAATTAAAACTTTAGGCTAAATAGATAATAATAAAGGGGACCATGCTAGACATAAAAGGATCCTACCAACATGAATATTAGACTCGGTTAGAAATAAGTCTTATGTTAAAGTGTTAAGACTAAGGTCTCATTCATATTAATAAACATGAATGGGGTCTTAAAATTAAGTCTTTAGGGTAAAATTTTAGCAAAGAGGATCATAAAAAAGACCCTGCTAGCATAACATTGGACTCGGTTAGAAAAATAAAGAACAAAGGGGGAAAATAAAGGGGGATAAGCATAATTTTTTAGGTAAGTTTTGGTTGTGTTAAAATATACAACCAAGCCTTAATATAAAAATTAAGATTAAGTCCAAAATAAATTTACAATATTCTCACCAAATGCTCCCACCAAATGCAAATTTGAACTAAGGGTTTTAAGCCAGGGTTTTTGGAGGAGAACTTGTAGTCATGAATTTAGATTTAGATTTTCACAAACCAAAGGCTAATGAAAAATTTGAATAGATTAAAATTTCAAATTCTAAGAATCATCCCTTTAACAAGGGCTCCATGAACCTATAACTATAATACATGAAGACCAAATATAGCAACATTAGGCAAGTTCAAAGTATAACCATAAACTAGTAAGCCTACTTCTATCAAAGTGGATGATCTTCAAATTCCAATAATGATCAAAACATGCCATGCTCTCAGGGTTAAAGTTCAAAGTATCTAAAGGGTCCTAGTTTTGAAAAAATGGGGGTATGTAGACCTCAACAAACACCCCCTTTAATAATATTTAGTTACTTTTATCTATGTTTTTGTGTTAAATAGTTACAACTAATTTTTGGGTTGCATTCCCATGAGAAGTGGTTATTAGGTTAATTATATTTACCAGTCATAGGTGAAATACTATAAATTTATGTTTTTATATGTAAAAAGGTTAATAGAATATAGACACCCTTTTCATGTACTTGATTTATTTTGATTAATAAAGTGTTTTTGGACCCACCTCAATGGGCACAAGATTTACCTCTACTAATGTTGCTTGGTTAATTAAATTATTCAGGTTCCATCAAACCCATATATTAATATAGAATATATTTTACAATATGTCATACATATGACCAATGCCCATAATAATTTTGTCCCATTATGGAGGTTTCATCACCAATAAACTAATCAATGTGTTGTACCACTTGTGAATCATTTAATCTGTATAACCATGCATGCCATGACCATGATGTGATGGTAGATATAGATGAAAAAAATATAAAAATAAATGTGGTAGTATAAAAAATTACATCACCACATCCAAAAATATTAAATCCTTCCATATCACATCTTGGAAAACAATACCTAAAACCTCTAGCAATACAAGATTTTACACCACAAAAATATTGGCCTCAATATTATAATAACAACTAGGGTGGGTATGAAGGAGGGGACCAAGTCTATTAAAAATGTGGATATTATGGGGGAAGATAAAATTAATATGGAATAATAGGTTAGAATTAAATATATAATCATGGATACAAATAGGAGAGATTGCATCCTACATGTTATATATGTATAAAAATTGGCCACATTACAAGAAATTGCATACAAAAACCACAGGGTGGATGTGGTTTCTACCATGGCAAAGGAATATATGAATAATTTTAGTTCCCTAAATCAACATAGCTAACTATAAATGGAGGCACTAAAATAGGTTAATTGGTAGGATACTCTTTGTATAAAGTGGTGAAGAATTTAAATAAAATACCAAAGTTTAAAGAGACAAGAATATGATGCAATGAAGTAAGTTCTGAAGAGGAAGATGATATAATTAAAGAATAAGGATATTTTTCACATAAATTAACATTAATTACAAATAATATAATATAATATCTAATAGAAATGAAATTAAATCAAGAAAAATCCCAAAAAATAGCTAGATATAACTATTGATGAACTAAATCTAAGGGTTGTAGTAACTAATAAAAGCTGGCCAAGGAAGGGAAAAGGAAAGGAGAAACAACATATTCAAAAGAAGAATCATACAAATATAGTGAAAGAATATCTAAATAAATATCAACATGAAATAATAATATAAAATAGTAGTAAAATTATTTTAGATAAATACGATAAAAACCAAATCAAGAAGACTTACTTTAAAAAGGTATAAATTTAAATTTTGAAATAAATGTTAAAACTAGTTAAAAATCAAGGATTTTTGGACAAATTAATAGATTTTTTCAAATACTAAAATAATCAAGAACATTAAAAATAGGTGAAAATATTTGAGAAAAAAATACATATTAAAAATTAGTATAAAATATAAAAAGATGACGATAATCTTAAATGTCAAAATCAACCACAAAAAAGGTAAAAAGACATTGATAAACTTAGGGGTAGACATAAACATCCTTCCCTAAAGATTTTGGGAAGCACTTATAAAACTAAAATTACATATGGAAACATAAAACATTGTTATGTCCAACATAACACTAATATCACTGATAAGCAACATAGGAATGTATAGGTTATTCTCATGGGTACTAAATAAAAGGTTGGATTTTAGGTAATCGATGTATGACACACAATACCTCATGTTATAGAATTTATAATGGTTTGTATACTTTAATGGTACTTTAATATCTTCATAATAAAAGATTAGTTTGGAGGGTAATGGATTAGTAGTATACTTTTTCATAGAAACTAGGGTGGGGTTTTTGTGGTTAGAAGAGTTATGGCTAAATGAAGGAAAGAGTGCCTTCGATGAACTCTATAAAGTATATACATTACATAAAATAACATTTCTTGATGATTATAATAAAACAAATAATGAATGATAGTTAAAAATATAAACTGAGGAAGTATAAATATTCTTTGATGAATACATTGAAGCTTGTTTATACAGAGAATAAGAAATAAGTGCTAGATAATTTTTCCACATAATAAAATTATAAACTATCAAAAATGAAACTCATCATAGTAGATGATAAGACACAATGGATAATAAAAGTGTACCACAAAAAAAATGGTATATTTTAATGTTAAAATACCATTTTTTTAGAATATGGGATGTATAATATTACCTAAAATAAATCAAAAATAATATTCCCCCTCTAACACATAGGCATGAAGGCTATCAATTATATAATGATATCACAACCACAAGATGGTGGAACACACATAAACACACTAGTCAAAACTTGAAAATGCTAAGTATTATACTAAAAACAAGTTTCATCAAATATGAAGGATACTTTTATAAAGTACCAAGATATATAGGCACAACTAACCCTAAGGCACACATTGTAAACTATGAAACATTATGGATAAAGAAAAGAGAAATTGATAAAAAGACTCTGGGCACAATTCATTTATCGAGATATCAATGCATACCAAATGACTTGGTATATTCACCAATAAATTCATAAAGGGACCTATAAATAAGAGGAACTCAAATTTGAATTTTGTTATAATCTAATCTTATGAGACCCATATACATGAATATGCCATTTTATGTGAATAAATAAAACATTCTTATATATGCCAAATCATACCACAATGAAAAAGTTTAATAGAATGAAAATGGAATAAATAATAATGGGTCATACATGTGACTTGTATTTTTATGGTTAAATTACGATAAAAATATTAAAAGGTATGGAATAAAAAACCTATAACAAAGGAGTTGAAAAAGTTGTATTGTAGAAAATTAACCAAAAAAGAATCAAAAGATGAAGAAGATAAAGTGGAAAACATAAAGATTGAAATATAAGAGGGAGAGGGGAAACCAATTAACACTATGGAGAATAGAACATATTTATTTTATAAACCATTAAATATTAGTATGGAAAGCATACCCAAAGAGGGAAACCCTAAAAAAGTAAAAATATGATATTATTGGGTTGAAGAAGAAGTTGAGAAAATGATTGAGATATTAAAATAATATGAGGATTAATTTTTATGGATGTTTACATATTTAAAAATGCATTAAGGAATAAGTTGTGAAAATTAAAATATAGGTAAATTACTATGTAAAACCATTAATGATAGTACCATATCAGCCCAAATTAAATGTCAAAAATAAGGTAAAAATCAAATTAGATAAAATGCTAGTTAATGTTATAATTACACCAGTATAAGATGAAAAATGGATTATCTCAATGGTAATCTAACACAATAAAATATGTGAAATATTTATTTTTGTTCATTCCAGGCAGATAAACAAAGCCTGCTTATATGACCTATTTCCCACATCCTTCATTAAGGAAATACTAGAAAGTGTCATAGGTAGGGAATTTATTTTTTTACTAATGGTTTTTCCAATTGCAATCAAGTTAGGATTGCACTAGAAGACTATCCTAAGTCAAAATTTGTAATAGAATGGGTGTCATTTATATACACAGTGATGCCATTTTGGTTAAAATGCACTAGTTATATTCAATTTTATCATGGTAAATGTATTTATGGAGTTTATTCATGGGTTTTAGAGCTATACTTAGATGATTGGATAGTATATGGGTTATTAAAATACCATTTCCATGTATTAATTTTGATGTTCCAATGGGGTAGACAACTAAACATCTCGTTAAAATTTAATAAAAGTACTATGTTTAGATAACTATTAGGACATATTATTTGTGAGGGACTTATTATAGGCCCATTAAAATGGAAATCATTATCAATTTACCACCCAAAAAAACATAAAAAGAGGTCAAAAAAATACTATGGTAAATAGGTAATCATCACATATTCATTAGGAATTATGTAGTTATCAACACTCTAATAGAAGAGTTATTAAAGATAAATAATAACCAAACTATAAAATGGACACTAAAATTCCCATAAACATTTTTAAAATTAAATAACAATTTAGATGATACACCGATACTATATTTTATAGATTGGATAGTATTTTTTCATGTCTATGGCATTGCCTCAATTAAATCCATAGTAGTGGAATTATCATAATCATGAGGTAATATCAACCATCTTATTTCATTCACAAGTAGAAAACTAGAAAAATTATAAATAGATTATTCAACAATATAAATGGAAGTCTTATCAATGGTGTATGTAGTACCAAAATTTAGACACTATCTATAGATATACCATTTATATTCTTTAAGCAACGTGAACGATTGAAATATATAATAAATAGACCTATCATATAAGGAAGAATATTCCAATAGATGATTCTTTTTCAAGAATTTGATTTTAAGATTATAGTGAAACTCATTGGAATAAACAATAGAGCTTATTACTTAATTATCAAGGATTACCATAGGAGAGGACATATGACCAATTGAGGATGAGTTCCTTGGAGCTCATATTTTGTACATTGAGGGAATCCTAATGGACATGGATAATATTTCGTAAGTTATAGCCACATGATTGTTTATGGCAGCATATGGTAGAGTAGAATGTAAAATATTAACAATGAAGGCCTTCACATTCACACTTATTGAAGGAGTGTTATATAAAATGGGAAGGGATAAGGTTCTATAAAGGTATCATTATTTCATGAGAGATAAGCCATCATGAGAGAGGTGCATGATGACATAGTATAGGGACACAATTCATAATATGTTACTAATAATAAAATAATTATAGTTAGCCTATGATGGCCAAAAATATTTAAATATTCACATAAGTATGCTTGTAATTGTGATATATGTTAAAGAGTAGGGAAACCCAAAACACATGATGAGATACCACTATGGCTGGTATTATCATTAGTTCCATTTAAAAAATGGATTTTAACTTTATTGGACCTATAAACCCCACCACATCAAGAAGCAATGAAAGATTCATTATTATAAGTATAAATTATCTAACCTGATATGTAGAGGCATTATATAAAAAATATTGTGAGGAAAAACTACAAAGTTTTTATACGTAATAATTATTAAAAAATTGTAACAATTTGAAATGTATAATAAATATGTAATGTACAAGATAGAACTAGGTGTGTAATTAATGACAAAGTCCCACACATTTAAAATATATATTTTAATGCGGAAAAACATAAATAGGTAAAACATCACAAGTTTATATATTAATATACATGAGAATCTTTTAGTACCCAATATAATTCTTATCTTCTCACTTCTCTAATTAGTATTTATATAACACTTTGTAGTGATATTTTCCATACAAAAATATTACAATGACATAATAATCAATTATCTCACTATTGACAATTTGGCATCCCATACCAAATGTCAACCACTACAACTAAAAACTTCCCCATGACATCTACCAAAGATTGCACATGGTGATGTCTTCTTTGGTCTCATTTTTAGACTTATTAGCATTTATTAAGGTTTCATATCTATGTTAATACTTGTTGTAGAGATTATCATATGTCATGATTGTCTTGTGTCCTTAAGTGATGTACTAGGTCCTCATGATAAGCTTTGAATGAGAAAGAGAGTGTCAAAATGTCTTGAGAGGTCTAGAGAGGGGTTTTTTTCTTTTTTGACAAGATTAAGGTTTCCTAGTAAAAGTTAAGGTATTTTGGATAAAATAAGGTTGCTAGTTATTATGGTTTTAGATCTATTTTAAGCCATTTATTGAAGATAAACTTTTGTTGGAAAGATGTATTGGTATTCAAACCTTATTCAAAGTCATAATATGAAGGTCTAATAATGTATTCATTGTCATTATTCATGGTTTATTCATTCAAATAGTTTAAATCCTTCATAACCCCACTAGAGTCATCAAGTGACCCTCAACTGCCTCATATAAGCCTATTTGAATTATAAAACTTTGAAGAGGGGGAATGTTTTAAGTAAAATTGCATTAGAAATGTCTTAAAAGAGTCCCATTCTGATCATAAATCCATCACGAGATAGTTTCATATCCATAAAGGTCTATTTTGGGACTTAAATTCACTCCCTACTCATCAATTGGGTCCCACACATGGTAAAATATGTCTCTTTAACTCCCAAACCATACCAATAGGTTTAAAATGTGATTTGACTTATGTTTTCCCTCTTCTTACCCTCCAATGGCAATCCAAGGTTAGAAGCTTGAAGAAAATATAGAAAATAGGGGTTATTTCAGGTTGTACAGACTTATATGATCAACTTCATATAAGGGAGGTTAGGAATTATACCTAGAGCTCATGTCAGATGTCTTCGAGGAGTTTTATGACCAGAAGATGAAAAATAGGCCATAAACTAACCTGTCCCTTCCATTATCCTTGGTAGTCTAGGAAGCTCTCATGTTTATGCTTAGTTCATATAGGAGAGAGAAAATGAGGATTTGCAAATTTGGATACAGGAAGGGGGTCTATTTACCTTATAATTATTGGAATTTGTATTCATATTCATGTCTTAGTATTTATGAACAAACACTAACAATATAGGCACTTAAAAAGCTTTCTTCATCTATGAAAGGGTTAGAAGTGCAATGCTTTTGCTACATCCTTGAAGTGTTTTTGAAAATCAACACCTAATGTGTGTTCCAAATGTCCTTAGTTTCCTTACATGATATTACCTACCCTTTTTTCACATGTGTGAGGGTGTGGGAATGAGTAAATTTTCATGTTTCCTCTATTTACAGACTACAAATAGAGTTTCTCATGTTGCAGAGTCTTTGGTGCTTAAGATAGAAGTGTTTGATGATATTTTAGATTTAAATGAGGAATTAATTTCCTTAGATGCCACTTAAATATACTATTTTTTATACCCAAGAACTTAACTAAGTTATATAATCAAGGAACCCATTCAAGTCATGTTTCAAGGTGACTATCATAGGTGCATTATGTGATCTTTTGACTAGCGTAAGTAAGGTGTCACTATAGTGGCTATAAATAATTATCAAGTCAAGTCAAAATGCAAATAATATCATTAAATTTATACTCACACATTTTTATGCTACCCTAAAATCCCCTCAATACCCTATGATCAATCACTTCCTCAACTTTAATCTTGGAAAAGTAAACCTTCATTTAAGCACCTATAGGCTTTAGGTAGACTAGTCAGATGAAACACTATTAGAATGAGGCCTTAAATACATTTATATAATTAATTGAGTCATAAGTATTTATGTATTTACATGTAAAATGAGGTAAAAAATTCCAATAAGGATCAAACCTTCATATTTAGGGCCTTGAGAGATAAGCACTCACATAGTCAATTTGCAGAGTCTTTGGTGCTTAAGATAGAAGTGTTTAATGATATTTTATATTTAAATGAGGCATTAAGTTCCTTATATTCCACTTAAATATACTATTTTTTATCCCCAATAACTTAACTAAGTTATAAAATCAACGAACCCATTCAAGTCATGTTTCAAGGTGACTATCATAGGTGCATTATGTGATCTTTTGACTAGCGTAAGTAAGGTGTCACTATAGTGGCTATAAATAATTATCAAGTAAAGTAAAAATACACATAATATCATTAAATTTATACTCACACATTTTTATGTTACCCTAAAATCTCCTCAATACCCTATGATCAATCACTTCCTCAACTTTAATCTTGGAAAAGTAAACCTTCATTCAAGCACCTATAGGCTTTAGGCAGACCAATCAAATGAAACACTATTAGAATGAGGCCTTAAATACATTTAGAGAATTAATTGATTCATAATGATTTATGTATTTACATGTAAAATGAGGTAAAAATTTCCAATAAGGATCAAACCTTCATATTTAGGGCCTTGAGAGATAAGCACTCACATAGTCAATTTGCAGAGTCTTTGGTGCTTAAGATAGAAGTGTTTGATGATATTTTAGATTTAAATGAGGCATTAAGTTCCTTATATGCCACTTAAATATACTATTTTTTATCCCCAATAACTTAACTAAGTTATAAAATCAAGGAACCCATTCAAGTCATGTTTCAAGGTGACTATCATAGGTGCATTATGTGATCTTTTGACTAGCGTAAGTAAGGTGTCACTATAGTGGCTATAAATAATTATCAATTCAAGTCAAAATACACATAATATAATTAAATTTATACTCACACATTTTTATGTTACCCTAAAATCCCCTCAATACCCTATGATCAATCACTTCCTCAACTTTAATCTTGGAAAAGTAAACCTTCATTTAAGCACCTATAGGCTTTAGGTAGACCAGTCAGATGAAACACTATTAGAATGAGGCCTTAAATACATTTATATAATTAATTGAGTCATAATTATTTATGTATTTACATGTAAAATGAGGTAAAAAATTCAAATAAGGATCAAACCTTCATATTTAGGGCCTTGAGAGATAAGCACTCACATAGTCAATTCAAGCCTTTCAAGCTAGATTAAGCTAGTACAATGGTCATTATTGATTTGAGATGAAAAATATATTGAATAACCTTGAATAATAATAAATAAATACAAAAAAGGCAAAAATATGGATAAAATAGGGTTAGACAAGGATGATCACTTCCAAATTAGTCATAAAAGCATAAACACAATTAAGAATCCTATTGGGCATACATAGGACTATAACTCCCATGTTGTAGGAGTACTAAAGGTTTAGTAGTCAATAAGATTTAAAGGAGGTAATAAAATAAAATGATAGGTCATAAATATAAATAAAATCCAATGAAATAGTGGATAAGTATGACCACCTCTCAAATGAACCTCTTTCACATAGTTAAGAACAATTACATCCTATAAACCAATGATGCGGAGGCAGGGTTGTAGTTGTAAATATGGGTAAATTTAATTTAAGAGGAATTATTGATATTGGGGAAATAATATAAAATTAAATAAGTTTATATAGGTGAGGAAAGGACCTTAAATATAAGAATTCATCCTTTAATGACCTCACATAGCCAAGGATCCTCATCCAAACACCTATAGGCATGACTGTAAATGATGGAAATCTCAAGCATAAATCCTATTTTAGAGTGTTTTAAGGGTGTAAATAGTATATTAGGGTTGATAAAAAACATTAAAATTATGATTAAGTCTGGTGAGTGGAGAATATTTGACATGAAGGACAAGGTCTTACCTCTCACCAATAACACATTCAAAGCCTTAGCTGTGTCGTACAAGCAGAGTCACATGAAAAACCCAAACCAAGTGACCTTATATAAGGATAAATAAAAAATATATATTAATTTTTTTATTAATTATTATTAAACATATGATAATTATTTAATCCATTTGACTAGTGAATAAGGTCTGGATGGCCTAATTAGGCCTAGTTGTACCAAATAAACACTTACAGTCAATATCTAAAGGAAAGAGATTAAGCTATGAAAACCTATAGAGAAGTGAGATGTGTGACTTTAAATAGGTTATATAGTTTATTTCATTAATTATCTTAGTGTTCCCATTAAGGTGTTTCAGTCCTTAAGATAGGAAGAGCCTAATGGCCTATTAGGTGCATTAGGTCTAATAGGCATAAACATGCATATGCACATAAACCAATGGAATTTGCTTGACTAAAGTTGATTTAAGATTTAAAATACCTATTTTGTTAATTTATAATGGTAGAATAAGGTTCTAAAGTGATAAGAGTCTCAATTTTAGGAAAGAAGAGGGTTAATGACCTAACTTGTCATATTAGGCCTAAAACTAATGTAAACAAGCCTGTACATATCAATTGAAGGCTTATACATGCTTCTGAGGTGATATTTAGGTCTAAAGTCATATAATGGGGATTTAAATATACATTTTAATGTTTCATGATGATCCAAAACTCAAAAATCTTTGGTTGAAATATAATTTCAGAAATAAGAACAACACAATTCAAATAATGCTATCTCTGAAAAGAGATGTTTTATTTATCAAAATTGCAGACCCAAACATATGCTTATCTCTGAGAAGAGATGTCTGATTTCCATTTCAGGTTACATCTTCATTTATACATGTTTTTAAGGTGTGGAGAGGATGTTTAAGGTCACCAATCTTGAGGGAGATGACTGGTTCGACTTCCACGATTTACAACAATACAGAATTTGAGGAATTACTATTTTTAGAAACTTACTATTTTTAGACTACACTACTAAAATTTAAATTTGGGACACTTACGTTGGGTTTTAGGGGGAAAAAATTTATCAAGAATATCTTGATGCCATCTCATTATGTTCCCCTCATTATTATCTTTCCAACGGTTCAAACGGTGATTCAATTGGAGCTACGGTGCAAAAGTTATGGCTCCCGGAAGTTCCGCCATCAATTGGGGTAGACCCATCACCCGAATTTTCATTTGGATTGTTGTCCGGATCACATGATGATATAATCTCATTAAAGGCAATAAAAACACTTAATTAATTCTTTAGGGTTACTTAAGCCTAGCTGTGTATAAACCTTAACCAAAAGATGAGAATGTACATAAGTAGGAGTTGATGAAGGAATTGATCTTAAGGATTTTTTTAGGCCCTAATGGAATTTTACATGGTTTTACAATACTCCATAATTTTTTTTGAAAGGTGAAAGATATTACTCAGGTCACCAATACTTAGACTTGGAAGTAGTGAGACTTAAGGTCAAGCCCAAGAAAGAAAGTTTGATGAGGTGGTTTGAGTAGGTAAAAACAAGTAGATGAAATGGAGATTTAAATTAGGGTGATACTATAAAAACATTATGGATATAGAGGTACGTAAATGTGGTTGAATTTTTCAACACCCAATATGAGCATACAAGGCCTAAGGCCACTCCTTAAGGCCTTAAACCCCACCACCACCTTGGGGCATATCCAAATCTCAAAATTATATTGATGGCAAAAATGAGGTGTGGAAAGATATTACAAGTCCTATAAATTATTCTTTAAACTAAGGAAATCAAAGATAAGTTCAACCAAGTCTTAATATCTAAGCCAAGATGTACTATCCTAAGCAGTCAACTTGAGCTTTCATTTCAAGTGATCATATCTTTCATAGAAGAGGGAAACAAGGGAAAATTATCTTATGGGGAATTGGGAACCCATATGTAATCAACATACATGGAGGAGAGAGTGGTTTTTAGGGACCTACCTCTATGAATCATTGTTAAGACTATAGACATGTCTAAAAGGCTTATAGAGAGCTCGAGGCACATCATCTTGAATTCATATCTCCAAACACAAGATACATGGGACCTAAATATTTTAAAGATATTTATAGGGGTATATTCACTAAACTTCCATGAACATAAGTTTAGGATTTGAGGTCTGATCTCTATGAACCATCGTTAAGATGGTAGACCTCAAAAACCATGCTTAAAACCTAAGACACACTTGAATTGGGAAAAATTGAGATATTTATAATAAAAAACCATGAATTTACTTTATAAAAACTTGGATCGCCTATTCCACTTAGAGGAGACCCTAGTTATGGTACTGGTCTATATAGACTATTGCATAAACTTGTTAAAAACTATGTTTTTGTATGGAATTGAGAAGAAAATAAGGTAAAATTCTATTTGAAAGGTTTCCAATCATGAGGTGGGGTGGTTTGGAATTTTTTTTACCTTATTATATCATAAATTTCTCACATTACTTCTTGTAATCACTTCTTCAAGTCTCCTCCAAATAACAAGTCTATAGAAGCAAGTGAAAGTGGCCTAGTCACATAAATAGAATAGAATTGTAGAAGTATATCATTGAAAGAGCACATGTAAAGATATGTAATTTTCATTAATTAATATAACATTCTTCTTTATCAATTATTAAGGCTTTATTCAATGTCCCATGGTTATCCAAACAACAAACACGATGTAACTAGGTCTAGTGGCCTAATAGGCCTACTTGAGTCAACGAAGAGAAATGAAAATTGGTGTAGAGGGGATACTAAGATATTAATATAGGGTCAAATTAAAACCTTCTAAATTATATAATGAAGGCCAATAAACACACCTTATAGTCATCATGGAGGAGGATGTAGTTTCAAGCTTAGTCAACATGCACAAGGTATGGTGGGATGCCTAATGACTCATGGTGGCCTAATTGAGCCACTTTAATGTTGTAACTATTAGGAGAGAGAGGTACTTAACAAAATAATGGAATGATCATGATATGAAAGAGGTCAAACAAGTCTGACCTAGCTTCCACCACTCTACCTTAATGCCTCAAGGGCCTATTTAATAAAACCAATGCATGGAGAGACATATGAAGGACTATTGTAAATATTTTTTAACTGATTATGGAGTGTGTTATAGTCATTTATGACTTCCTATTTTCACCTACATGCCATTTTTACCCTCTTTTAATTATGATTCTTCTATTTATTCAAGCCTTAAGGCCATTGTATCTATCCCTCACTTGGGTATGAGGAGACTCTACCTAGATTTTCACTTTGTAAACCTATTAAACTAATGAATAGACTATTACAGCTTCTTCATGATATATTATAGTGTGTTATTTACTTATTGATATGCATATTTAGTAGGTTTCTCTCTAATTGTAGGCCTTTGTCTCACCTAGATGCTAATAGGTGTTCTACACAGGTCATAAAGCATGCATGAAGTGTTGGTGATTGAGATTGGATTGGAACTTGGTTGTTAAGTGTCTTGAACTAAATCTATCTCTCATGATACTCATGTTCTAACCACATATCATATCCCCTATATGAGACACTATTTCCTAGACACTCTTAGAGGTAGTAATTCAATTACTTATTTGTCTCACTAGTGTTGTTTAAGGGAAATTGAGTGGATAAATGATATTAGTACATCACCACCATTTTTTTAACTAAAAGAGGGGTAAAAATTTATTAAATACGAAAATGAAACACCAGTTACACATCTTTATCTTGGTCCACAAGTTGGACCAATTTCTGGTATAAACCCATAGGAAGCATCCGTAGATCAATAATACTCCATGAAGGCCCATTCTCTGAGGCCCATTTAGCAAGGTAGTCCATAACACTATTCCACTCACGGGGAATGTGTTCGAAAGAAACTAAATTCAAGGAAGTACTTAATTGCATAATCTATTGATTTACTACCTGTAAGTGCCAATCCACCTCACCAAGATTACATTTATTTAGCAAATTAACAACCACTTGCGAATCTAATTCACAGATGATGTTATCCCATCCATTTTGAAAAAATTTAACCACCTCTAGGATAGCCATGGCTTCCATGAGGTTATTTGTCTGATGACCTTTGTAAATTGAAAAGAGAAATTGAATATTTCCATACCTGTCCTAGCTGATTCTGCCTATACCCGCCTCCCCTGGGTTCCCTCGTGATGATCCATCAATATTAATTTTGATGACCCCGTTAATAGGAGGAGTCCAGCAACCCAACCAATTCATAGGTCACATATTCTATCTTTTGTCTTTCACTATAAGGCTATTCAAGCCAGCAACATAGGTCTTGTTCAGATCCAGGCCCAAACGTGAGCAAATGCCGACTGCTTTAGGATCCAAAATGCAACCACTTGCGCACTTCACTTGCAAGGTTTCTTACATTGCACTAGTAAATTTCACCCACAGAGTTCTCATATCCAGCTGGGTGCCCCTAAAGATTCTCCTATTCCTCTCAATCCAAAGATTCTATAAAATGAAAGAAGGACCAACTAACTAGGCATTTTGTAAAAAAGAGACCTTTGAAGGAGCTTGACCCAGTCGACCCCAAAATTCAGCCAATGAAGAAGCATGCCAACAAGGAGAACCCTAGGCGTTCCACCACAGATGCCAAATATGCTTAGCATACTCACATTGGAAGAAAAGATGAGATACAGTCTCCTCATTGCTATGGCACAAAACACAAATTGATGGTCCCTGAAATCCGTGCTTGCAAAGATTATCCCAGGTAAGACACCTATTGTGAGTAAGTAGCCATAGAAAAAAATTACACTTGGGCCAAGCATCCTTGTTCCAAATTTTATTCCCCCATAATAACTGTTCTCCATCAAAGAATTACTTTGTCAAGGCCAATTATCCTGAAGAAACTGAATACTACCCAGTAGCATCACCCCCTAGGTAAGAACATCCTGTCCTTGTAGGAAGCTACATCCTCTGGAGTCAAGGATCTAAGCTAATTCCCTCCTATATTCTTTTGATCCCCCTAGTGGCTAATCAAAGGAATTTTTCCACCTATAACCAATAGTCGTGCCCATGTTAAAATCTTCTTTGTAATGCGCCATAGTATGCCAACTAGTAGAATGAAAAGAGTCACTTAGCGGCTACAAATGCGGGTGTGAAGATAAAAGGGGTGGCACACCATCCCATGAGTCTCTCCAAAATAAGGCCTCTAACCTGCTATTGCAAACCTAGAATAAGCTACTTTTCACCAACTGAGCACCATTCTTGAGAGTCTTCCACACCATCGATCCTCTACCCTCAAGAGGGAGTCTGGCAATATCCTGGGAGTCAATGCCTAGAAAGTACTTCACTGACAGAATTTGGGCCCAAAGGGAAGATTGATTGGAGCACCATCTCCAATAGAGCTTGGTAGCAAGAGCTTCACTGGCAAGAATAGCAAATCATAATTCGAGACCTCCTTCCTGCTTAGGATGACATACTAAAGCCCAATTGATAAGGCTCCATTTTGTACTCTACAGATTACCGCTCTAGACAAATTGTCTAGAAAGGGTGTCAAATTCCTTCAGGAAGTACACAGGGGCAGCCTAGACCATACTGTGGTATATAGGTAGCACTTGAATAACTGATTGAAGAAGAATCACTCTTCCCATAGTAGAAAGCCACTTATGGGTCCAGTGGCTAACTTTTTACCTTAGTTTGTCTAGAACATTCTGCCAGAATAGCTGAGGCTGCCTTCCCACCACAATGGGAATTCCAAGGTAGATCACCAGGATGGTTTGAATCTAAAACCACAATATGGCAGCAATCCTTCTCTGAATAGGCACAGGAGTGCTAAAGAAAAAAATAGAGGACTTATGATCATTAATTTTCTGCCCTGAAGCTGCCAGATAGTTGTCAAGGGTGAGATGGAAAGCTTTCGCTTCCCAAATTTGAGCTCTTCCTGCAAGGATAGTGTCATCAATGAATTGGAGGTGGGTTAGGGTAGTAACCCCATTCCCCCATCTCCACCCATAAAAAACATTCTATGAAACACGAAGTTTGAAGAGTCATCGCAATCCCTCAGCTAGAATGATAAACAGGTAAGGAGAAAGCAGATCCCCTTGGTGAAGGCCTCTAGAAGCACCAAAGAGTTCAGAAGGTGCCCCATTGATAAGGACCAAAAAGGAAGGCATAGTAACACAGCTTAACACCCACCTAATCCACTCCTGATTGAACCTAAATGCCAAAAGGACTTTGAGCAGAAATCTCTAGCTAACTCTGTCATAAGCTTTGGCAAGGTCAAGCTTAATAAACATGGCACGCTCTTGAGATGTACTCATAGAGTGAATTGCTTCCAAAGCAATAACAACTCCATCCAGAATCTATTTGCCTACCACAAAACCCCCTTATTCCTTTGAAATAAGTTTGGGGAGGTACCCTTTAAGTCTCTGAGCAATAAGCTTTGTAATGATCTTATAAACCACATTGCAAAGCGTAATGGGCCTATACAAATCCAGCTTATGAGCTTGCTCCTTCTTCAAAATCATAACCAAGAATGTGGCATTCAAAGCTCTAAGAATTTCTTTGCTAGAGTAAGATTCCTATATCACATTCATCAGATCTTGCTTAATGATATCCCAGAAGTCTTGATAGAATTCAGCTGGGAATCTATTCAGGCCAGGGGCTTTGCCTCTCTTCATGCTGAAAACCGTCTCCTCAACCTCAGACATACTAACTGGTCGCATGAGAAACTCATTCATTTCCATAGTCACCAAAGGAGGTATGCAAGATAAAACTATATTTTCAGCCATCTCATCTGGCTGAAGGTCACCAGCAAAGAGGGCGGAAAAGAATCGAACAGCTTCCCTGTTAATATCTTGGGATGAAGTAAGGTGCATCCCATCCTAAGTAACAAGAGAAGAGATAAAATTCTTGTTATGCCTTGCTTGCACAGAATTATGGAAAAAAGTTATGTTTTTATCCCCCTCTTAGAGCCAATCAATACCAGCCTTTTGTTTCTAGTAGATTTCTTCCTGAAGTTCCCACTCTGCTAGAGTATTTGCAGCTCTAGATTCCTCTAAGTGAAGCACTTTTGAAAAACCACTGTCTCTTATTTTCCTAGTTATCCCGTCAAGCCAATCTTGAGCCTGCTTCTTCATACAATGTAAGTTGCCAAAATAGTTTCTATTCCAGATCTGTAACTTCCTTTTAACATACTACAACTTTTTAAGGAAGGAGTACATAACAGTTCCATAAGTAGGACCCCCTGTCTCCACCACTGACCAATGAAATCATGAAGAGATGGGTCCCGGAGCCACATCAACTAAAATTTAAAGGGGGGATTTTTGGGTCCATCAATATAACTAGTGGAGAGCTTGATAGGCCAATGGTCAGAGCCTCTCCAGTCCAAAATTTTAGAATTAAGAGAGATAGCACTAGACTGCCAAAAACAAGACACAAAAAATCTATCAAGGCATTCAAAAATGGCAACATTACCTATTCTTCTATTACTCCATGTGAAAATCCCATTTGAGGGTTTAACATCGAAAAGGTACAGCTGCTCCACATTATATTGAAGACAATCAGAAGAGGGCCCTAACTGAGTCAACCCACCTCTCTTCCCCTCTAAACTCAGCACCACATTAAAGTCACCAGCTACTATCCATGGGAGGAACGGATGACAATTTCAGACATAATGAATATGCTCCCAAAGTTGTAGTTGTCCATCAATGTCAATAGGTGCATAAACTGTGGTAACCAGAATCAGCTCGCCAGTTTCAAGAGAAGAGGCAACCATTGAAAGAGCCGATAAGCAATAAACCCAATGGATTGGTAAGATTTTCCTTAGGTCCCAACACATGGCTATACCCCCTGAATTTCCCAAAGTGCCAACACATTGACAATGGCCCAAAAACTAGATATTTGGCATACAGGCAAACAGTGAATCTATAGACAATTTGGTCTCCTGGATACATAGAATATTTGGAGAGTGATCTAACACCAATCTACACATAGCTTTTTGTCTGGGGGAGATATTCAAACCCCTTACATTCCATGATAACACAATCATTGAGTGGATTGAGGGAAATTCTCATCTAAGGTTTTAACAACCCTTGATTCCACCAATAAATCACTTGTAAGTTTGAGTCTATCTTGATTCTTTCTTCATCTGGCTTTGGAAGGAGTGGAAGAGGTGACTTTCTTGAAAGGTCACTACACTAAGCCTAGATCTGAGGAAGATCCTTTATCTTTCCTGCCCGCTTCAACTTCCTCCACCAAATCTGCCCATCTAACTTCCTTATCCTGAAGGACACACAAATCCTCCTGTGACTCCTCCTTTGGCCTCATAGAGCTCCCCAAAGTCAGTTGGATCAACATATCCTATACCTCATTAGGACCTAAAATTTGTTTATCTACCTCTAGATCCTCCCCCTAGGTTTCTATTGGAATGCCATCTTTGATGGCCATACTATCAAGGGCTTCAAATCTATTGAACCCCAAATCTACTTGCCTGTCAGCATTCCTATGATTTTGGCCTCGGCCTTTTGTACGGCATCTGACTGGTATAAAACCATCCATACCAGTACCATTTTCATCCCTTGATCTTTCCGCCTCCTTTACCCCCTTTTCAAGCTGGGTTCTTACATTATCATGAAGGGTCGATCTACCAATCCCCTTGCTAGCAAATGTTGTATTTGGCACTGAGGGTTCAAGACCTATCTCAATGTCTTTAGCAAGATGATGTCATTGGCGATGCAAATGTCCATATACATGACAAATTCAGCATCAAAATGAGATGGATTCATAATCTATCTGTTGTATCTAGGATGAGGAGCCCATACAAATCTCCATGGAATCTGGCAGAGGATTATTCAAATCAATGTCCACACAAACCCATGCATATGAAATAACTTTTTTGTCTAGAGATTGATGAGAAATAGTGGTTGGTGTTGCTAGCATGGATGTTATCTGCCTGAGGATGTCCTCCCACCAGAATTCCAAAGGAAGTCGTGGAAGGTGAACCCAGACTAGCACACAAGCTGGCAGCTCCTCAGCCAAATTAAGCCCCACATGCCAGGGTTTGATAAAAAGACCCACACGCTCTTAGAAGTAGGGACCCCCTTCAAAAATTCTATTCTGATCTGAAACAAAAGAAAAATTCACCAAAAAATAACTATTACCTTCCAACATAATGTTGAAATCCCCTTCAATTTGCTAAGAGCGCCGAATCCAAGCTTCCAAGGCCGTCAGAGGGATTCTCATGCCCAAGAATTTGCAAATCAAGGTATGTGAGGAAAGATAATCCACATCTTCCTACACTACTTCAGGGGGAATGACCAGAACTGGTCTATCTTGGCTCCATAATAAACATCCATTCACCTTGCTGAGCTTCGAGCGCTCACTGTTGTAGTACATTTTCTGTCCAGAAGTGTTTGCCCCAGGTAAAGATGCATCCTTCTTGGGGCCTATTGACGGGCCAACCATCATGCCTTCACTCACAGCCCTCATCGCTTTCCACTTTAATTGATAAGTTTCTAACCTCATGCATCACCACCCTTATATTAGGTTTCCTTTATGTATTATTTTTATCCCTTTTCACCCCCATCATTAATTATTATTTATTTTGAGCCTAAATAGATACACCATGGGAGTTATCCCCATAATCTAGAGGTCTAATCTAGTCATAGGTCACCCACATCCTTGGGTTATTCCCACATTCCCCCAACCTTGGAGGTAAGATTTAATAACTTCCTCTTTTGATGAAGGTTGGATATCTAATATTTTTGTCATGCCCAATAGGACTAGATTCAAGCATTAGATCATTGTCTTGCAATACTTGGTTATCTTAGAGAGATTCAAGCACCTTAGTAGCAAATTGGTAGTCATATTTCATGTTGAGAGACATTAGATAGAAGGTCTCCTCTTAAGGGTAAGATCATATTTTTGATTGGTATTTCATCTTATATCATTATGTATAATGGTTACATATGGAGTATACTTCTATCACACACCTCGTCATCAAAAAACCTACCACCCATGCCATCCTTATGGTGCTTATCACCAATAAAATCTTGACCCTTACCCCCATTATGAGTCCTATTCACCTCCTTGTCATCCCTCTTATCCTCCTAATCAACCATGGATTCATCATGATGTTCTTAGTCAACCTAAGCAAAGTGAATATGATTTGAGCTTATAAATTGAGAAACTAAAGGAGGAAAGGGATAGATTGAAAGAATGTCTTAGGTAATAAAAAAAAGTTAAACATCAATCCTTTGTCCATCAACAAAATTTACTTACAAACCAAGATCATATAGCTAAGGTAATCACTCCATATTATTTCCTTAACTCTATGATCATTAGAGACTCCTTGGTCCATAAGTGCTTGTTTGATGATAGAGTAAGCAATTCATTTATTCTTAAACTAGTAGTTGATATCTTGAATTTGATATATGAACCTACTTAAAAATTTAAATTTCAATGGAATGAATCATATAAATGGACTTTTAGCCTCATCAAAAACTTATAACTTACACTTCATGCTTCTCCCAAGCTCTCAATTTCATAAGACATTATTGTTATAAACTTACCACTTTGTTTTGCTCTATTTTTGTCTAATGGATTTATGGCCAAGATTGGGAGGTAATTATATTTTTATTTTTCTTATATGATCTTTAAGATTGATTATGATCTATCAGTCAAAATTAGATCTAGACCACTCTCCAAGTTTTATTTTGAGCCTTGCACACCAAACATCTTAGTTGCAAATTGCCTTCATCCTCCTATTCTTAGTTAGCATCCTTATGTTATAGATCCTCTTTAAGATCCACCCAAGCCTTCTAAAAATCCTATGATGACTTTAACTTAGAGGATTTCATGGATTATAACCCTAGATTATGTTTTGCATGTTATTGAAAGAGAACTTTCTCCTATGCATATTCAAAATCAAGAAGAGGAGAAATGTATGGAAGCTAGTTCAGGAGATGTATTTTTTTCCATGTTCCCCATTTTTACTTCATACTAAAATCATTCATGATGACCAAGGTACATCCAATCTTGATAAGATAATTGAAGAATGGAAGAAGAATAATTTAGTGTCCAAGTTTGATAGCCCAAAGGCTCCAAGTTATAAGAGCACTCTAATAGCTATCAAATAAGATAATGGAGTACCTTTCCCTCCCCCATCTCCTCTATTGAAGAGGAACCAAATGTATTAAAGGAATAATTTGAGCATCCAAGTGTGGGGAAAAAATTATCAAGACTAATTAATAAAGTGACAGTCATTCAATAACTTGATCATATTGCAGTTGTAAATGAGTTTCAATAAGACTTTGAAAAGGATACTTTAAGCACCTTTGATGAAGAGATAATTATTTTTACCACTATTCATCTTAATATATTAGAATTTGAACATGAATGGAAGGTTGATGATGTAGATTAGTCATAATAACATGATGGTGAAGTTGATGAAGATGAAAAATAAACAACTTCTCTTCTAGGAGATAGTCATGGAAATAAACTATAAGAGCCCATTACTGAAACTAAAAGATCTTTAAGTGAGTTAAATGATAATTGGAAGTAACTATACCAAGAATTATTAGGTGATATTTAAGAACTTAGTATGATAACTTGGAATTATGGAATATAGTAGTAGGTTAAGGTCTAACGTTAAGGTACCAGTAATGCTTTTAGGATTGAAGAAAATAATTTAGGTTTAGAAATAAGACCAGATAAATTGGAGATTGAATGGATTGATGATATTCCATTATACATAGAAGGTGAGGATGACCAAGTTTTAATATATCATGATCCTTGTTATAATACTATGGAAGATTTGAAAATATGTGATCTACACAATGCTTCACAAGTGAATTCTAATAATGATAGTAAACTCCATGTATTTCCAATTAATCATGAAGAGATGGCATTTTGGTAAGTGTTTTAGACAAATATTTCACCCTTGGATGATTTTTTTCAAGCCTCTCCAATATTTGGTCAACATGGGATTACCTATAAGACTATGGGTTGCCTATAGTAGAGGTAAACCTCTAGGTTAAATGGATAGCTCCCTTGATTTATCTCTTCAGCTTACACACTATACTATAACAATCACCTAGGGATGAAAAGGGAAGAATAAAATATAAATTAACATATGCTAATGGAAGTGATACACCATATATTAGTCCACAAACACACTTTCATTTGTTCTAAGAAAGGAGACTCCTAAAACTAGCCTTAACTCATTATCCTTCTAGCATAAGTATTTTTCATAAAGGCAAAATGTTATGCATATCTAGAGGTGGGTGAAAATATGATTTGATACTAAACACTAATAATGCCTCTCACACTTCAATACAAACATGTATACTTTATGAAACTTATTAGAAGAGATGCCACTCACACAAATCATGCAATAGTAGTATGGAAGCAAGGAGAATACATTCATCACTTGTCAATCACATAAAACATTTAAAACACTTAATCAATAGGTTATATAAATAAAATAAACTTTATAATCTTATATAAATGCAAAACAAGGTGCCAAACTAGCAAAACTTCACCATTCTAAATGTTTACTAGATACAAATGACAAAAAGGATTGTATATATAGAACTTAGGAGAAGAGAGAGAAGAAGAGAAGTGGAAGGGTCACAAGGCCAAGTATAAATCTATTAAAACTATTTAAAATGTAATATAATGAAGTGGATAACAGGTCAAGAAGTGGTATTGGACAAGTGTCCATCAAAAATGTATCATTCTCCCTCAAGGTGGAATAGAGGTTCTTCACTATCCTTCTTAAATCTATCTTGATGATGAGGAATCCACTTGAATGTCTAAAAATACCATATAATTCCTTGAAAAAATTTCACTAACATGAGAAAGTGGAAACAAGATTGTAACAGTCCTCATATGCCCCTTAATTGATAGCCTTTCCTACACCATTTGTCATTCAATGTCCTGCAACCACTCATTAGCCTTCTAAGCCTCAAAGCCTACACTTGCCACTTAGGTGGCCTATACTTGATCAGGGAGAATCATTACAAAGGATTTAGACATCTCAATTAGACCCTATTTTTCCTCTAGTCTGGCATAGACTTCAAGAATATTCAACATCACTCTTCTCATCTTCACACTAGACAATCACTTCTATTTATCAGTCTCATTTAGACTGCCTATAATGAAAAGTGTGGCAAAGGGATTTTCATGAAAAATTGAGGTGATAAATGAGTGTTAGGGGTTTATAAAAGTCCCCATACACCTTATAAAATGATTTTCATTCAAGAATGATCTTCTACACCTATAGAACAACTTAAATCTTAGAAGAAACTTAGAATTGGGCCTATCCATACAAGTGATAGTATATATAAATTGGATAGAAAGGATCATGGGAGAGTGATATACATTTTACAAACACTTTCATAACCAAATTACCCATTTTTGATGCATAATCCTTAATTTTTTCTCCATCAGGTCTAAATAAGGGTTTTAGGAGGGTTTTTTGATGGTCTAGCTTATTAACAATTATTCATATAACTTGGACGTCTAACCCTAGAACCAATTATAAAAATTTATAGTTTAAGACCCCTTTAAACTCTCCCCATGTTCTTAAGGTCTCATGCACATGTTCTATACATATGTGATCATAATAAGTTGGCCTCTCGAGTTCCTTCTTATATTTTGAGTAGGCCTAAGGGGAAATTCGGCCAAAATGGTCAATCTTGACGTTATCTCTACAAACCAATATTTCATGCCATCCTTATACTTCCATTTTAAGACCCTCAATCATATTGGAAATTTCATATGGTTTTATGACTCAAGTTGGAGGCCATGAGGGTATAAGCCTATTTATAGGTCTAACAGACCTAGACTTTATATCTACATATAGGACCAACTATGGATACTTATAATGACTTTAAGTGCTTATTTACCTCTGATCATATCCAAACTAACTTTATGCACCATTTAATAGTTAATTCAAGGCTTTTTCCTTTATCTTTCACTATTCATGTATTCTACCTACGGACTGTATTACTCATGGAGTGCCCTCTATCTAAGATAAAATAAAGGGAATCTCCCTTATTGAACAGACATAAATGAGACCCTGAATAGATATCTTAGGTCATGTTGACCCTCTATTTCAAGTGTCAAATATTGATCATGTTTCTAACACCCTTAAACCTTCAAATTCTTCAAGATTGGTTTCTAGGAATATGATTGTGTGTAGGGTCTTAGTTGACTGAATGTAGGGTTAAAAACTAATTTATTTATTTTTATGAATCACATAAAACATGATGTCATCAAATTTGAGAATGTATTCTATATGTTTTTACACCCTATACCTCTACCAACCTTTTAAACTAGATTCTCTCCATACATTTGAACTAGTCTATAGACTGTTTTAACTATGTCACCTCTAGGTGGTAATCAGGGAAGAATTGGAAAGATTGCTATAGATGTCACTATGTCTAAGCATTGTGTTTCATCCCTCTATTTCCTTATGAGGTGAATAGGATCATTTATTAGTTTAAGGGGCCCATTCTTACCTTGAGACCATGTTTTCATCTCTTACCAATAATACACTATAGGTCAATGTTACATGTTACAGGTTCATTGGATTTTAGCACTGGGTTTACTATTTATTTCAAATGGAAAAATAACTAAGTGAAATACCACTCAACCATAATTCTTATATAACTATAAGTCATCTTCTTGTGTTAATACATTAATATTATGCCTAGGATACTATTATGAAACAACTATACCTATTCAAACCTCAAGAATCTTCATGAATATAGGTTACATTATGAGGCTAGATCCCTTTCTCAAAGAAATTAAGGTAAACTCTCTCTTTAAGTAAATTTTCAAAATTTTACCTCTTTATGTTGTTTAAAATGGTCTAGGACCAATATTATGAACCCTATATAACTTGATAAAATCATTCAATTCATGAAGTTGAATCCAACCTATGTCTCAGGTTTTGAATGTTCCATCTATCTTCCATACATTGCTATAGATGGTTGTAAGTGATTGTGTTTCTTGGAGTTATAATCAGTCCTTGATCATGGTCTTGGAAACCCATCTCCATCAACCTTAAATTAAATCAATATAAACCTTCCATGGATAAACTAGCTTCCATGATTTGAGAATTTGAACACAAGTACATGACATTTGGATATAAAGTCACTGACAAAGAATAAAACATTGTAAATATGAAAACATATTTTATAGAAAATAATGCATTAAAATTTAGCACAATGAGATGATATTTCCTATCTTATCATGTTTCATACATGAAAAAATAATTTAAAAAAAATAGGAAGATGAATAATATGCTCTTCCAAAAACACACACACTACTTGGAAACATCAAATCATGCAAATAGATGAGAAAACTTAAAGGTGTTGGGAATGTGTAGGAAACTAGAAGGGAATATTAGTCCTAGTGTTTGTTCATGAAGCACAGTAATCTAGTATAAAATCCATGACCATGTAATTATATCCCATTAGGAGTTATAACATTCACCAATTGCATTTATCTTGATTCTACCCCTCATATCCATACTAGTTACAAATTGGTTGACCTTATTGACCTACCAAAGGGAACAAAGAGAGATACAAACCATTTTTCACCATTTTTGGACCTGTCAAAGATTATTAAGAATGTATATGACTTATGGGTATTTAAATGAATCTCCTAAAGTATCCACATTTTCCAAGATTTTTATGAATCCATACAACTAAATAAAGGGAATCTCCCTTATTCATTAGATATAAATGAGACCCTAAGGAGATATATTAGGTAATGTTGACCCTCTACTTAAATTTTCAAGTATTTATCATGTTTATAACACCCTTAAACCTTCAAATTCTTCAAGATTGGTTTCTAGGAATATGATTGTGTGTAGGGTCTTAGTTGACTGAGTGTAGGGTTAAAAACCAATTTATTTATTTTTGAGATTCACATAAAACATGATGTCATAAAATTTTAAAATTTATTATATATGGATTTACACCATACCTCTACCAACATTTTGAACTTGTTTCTCTCCATACATTTGAACTAGTCTACAGACTATTTTGACTATGTCACTTGTAGGTGGCAATCAAGGAAGAATTAGAAAGATTGCTATAGATGTCACTATGTCTAAACATTTTGTTTCATCCCTCTATTTATTTATGAGGTGAATAGGATAATTTATTATTTTAAGTGACCCATTCTTACCTTGAGACCATGTTTTCATCTCTTACCAATAATACACTATAGGTCATTGTTACATGTTACAGGTTCATTGGCTTTTAACACTGGGTTTACTATTTATTTCAAATGGAAAAATAACTAAGTGAAATACCACTTAGCCATAATTATTATATACCTATAAGTCATCTTCTTGTGTTAATACGTTACTCTTAGGCCTAGGATACTATTATAAAACAACTAGACCTATTCAAACCTCAATAATCTTCATAAATATAGGCTAAATTGTGAGGCTAGATCCCTTTCTCAAAGAAATTAACGTAAACTCTCACTTTAAGTAACTTTTCAAAATTTGACCTTTGTATGTTGTTTCAAATGGTCTAGGACCAATATTATGAACCCTATATAACTTGAGAAAATCATTCAAGTCATGAAGTCGAATCCAACCTGTCTCAGGTTTTGAATGTTTCATCCATCTTCCATGCATTCCTGTAGATGGTTGTAAGTGATTGTGTTTCTTAGAGTTCTAATCAATCCTTGCTCATGGTCTTGGAAAACCATCTCCATAAACCTTTAATTCCATCAATACAAACCTTCCATGGATAAACTAGCTTCCATGATTTGAGAATTTGAACACAAGTACATGACCTTTGGATATAAAGTCACTGATAAAGAATAAAACATTGTAACTATGAAAACATATTCTATAGACAATAATACATTCATATTTAACACATGGAGATGATCTTTCCTATTTTATCATGTTTCATATATGAAAAAATAATTTTAAAAAAATATGAAGATGAAGAATATGCTCTTCCAAAAACACACACACTACTTGGAAACATCAAATCATGAAATAGATGAGAAAACTTAAAGGTGTTAGGAATGTGTAGGTAACTAGGAGGGAATATTAGTCCTATTGTTTGTTCATGAATCATATTACACCAATATAAAATCCATGACCATGTAATTATATCCCATTAGGAGTTATAACATTCACCAATTGCATTTATCTTGATTTTACCCCTCATATCCATACTAGCTACAAACTGGTTGACCTTGTTGACCTACCAAAGGGAACAAAGAGAGAGACAAACCATTTTTCACCATTTTTAGACCTATCAAAGTTTATTAATCATTTATATGAATTTTTGGTATTTAAATGACTCTCCTAAAGTATCCACATTTTCCAATGTTTTTATGAATCTATACAACTAAATGAAAATGACCTATTTTTTAGTTAAACACCTTTGTACATTGAACCTATAATTTTTAGTTTCAAAACTACCATCTCTGACATATACATGACATGTCTACATTATACTTCCTCTTGTAACTTTTTTCCTTTGAATTAAATTTTACAATTCACTAAATAACCCAAAAGTTGGCCGTAGATGACATAAGGACAATTTAACAAGCATGACCAAGGTAAAACATCCTATGTGACTTCATTTATGACTATAGTGGACCATTTATAACCTAAGAGACCTTATTAAAGTTTGAACTTACATGTGGGGTTGACCTTAATTGACTTGGGGTCAAATTAATTAACATTTTAGTGATTTCCTAGTGGTAAAAACATTCCTATGCTAAGGACCAGTTCCCTTATCCTATCCTTAGGAAATGGAGTCACCTATACACCACATTTGACACTAAAGAGCCTTTGAACAAACATTAAACTAGACCAAGTAGAAAATAGGAAAAAAAAATAAAAATCAAGACAATAATAAACATGTGTTCTCATGACACTTAGAGAAAACACACACAAATTAAAAAAACTAACTATGGACAAACTAACATGAAGTAAATTTCTCATCCTAGATCAAATTTAAAGTTTTAACCATATATTTGAGTCCATGAGAAGGGAAAGTGCATGAGGCTAGTGAAATTTTGAGCATTGGATTTGATGTTCTCAACTTCTTCATGTTTACCAACCTCTTTGGCATGATCTTCAATGCAATCAAGGCAAATACAAACATATCACCTATGAAGGTGAATTATTTAAACACTTCAACAATATCAATCTTCTCATGAGACTCCTTATTTACAACTTGACTCAATGATGCTTCCATAAAACATATTTACTTAACCTCCATGGTACTTTGAATGGATTCAAATTTCTTATCATCCATAATATCTTCAAGGATATTGGTATATTCAATACATTCCTCATCATTTTACTCTATGAGGACATCTTATTCTATCTTCTTGTGCTCTTGGCCTTCAACTTTGTAAAGTTCTTCAGGTTGTTATAAAAGCTCAATTTGTTAATGCCAATAGTCTTGGATCTCTTTATCTTCAAAAAACACAACACCTTCAAACTCATCTTCTTGGCCATGTTCATTAATGTTATAGTCATCATAGATTGCTCCATGGTGTTCCTCAAGACATGGTTGTTCAACAGGAACCTTACATTCCTCTTAAACAATCTCACTTTTCTCTCCTTCAAGAACTAGATTATCAAGACCTTCATATTCATTGAACATTTCTTGATAATTCTACCACATATCTTGATCAAACTCCTTATGGACAAATGAAACTTCATTCCGATCATATTTTTCTTCTTTTAATAATATTGACTTGGGATTATCTTCACAAAGGGGAGTTCTTATGGTTAACTTTTCTTCATAGTCACTTGAAGCATCTTCTTAATTAGTTACAAATTTATCTTTTTCTTATTTAATTTCCTCCCATAATATGGGTTCTATTTCAAGATGGGAAGAGGTGGGAGGATGGTGAAAATTTTTATGGTTTGGAAGATTATAGGGTGTGATTGATGGCTAATGAATGGGAATGAGGATGGAAGGATACACTTGAAAGAATTCTTGGAGAGAGAGAAAGTTCTATTAAGCAATAGACACTTCATTTCCTTAATCAGCCAGCTCATGATTTTTATTGTCTTCTTGAAGCTCTTCCACATTGTCAACTAAGGATTCATTTTCAAATTGAAAATTTTATTATATAGACCTCCACGATGGAAAAGTTGTAGGTTTTTTAAGAGAAGGCAATGTTGTTTGACCATACACAAAGTTTTTATTATTATCATCAACTGCTTGGTTCCAAGTTAGAACTTTGAGGCTAATAGGAAATTTTAGATATTGAATGGGCTCTTCATGAGGATGAGAGGAATGAGAGGACTAATATGAAATATAAGAAGAAACTTGAGGATAGGAGGGAGAGATTTTATCTTTAAACATATTTTTACCTTCATTATTTTCTTGAAGATCTTCAATATCTACAAGTTTGTTCCCAACTTCTTGGTTTTCCCACCTTGTAATCCTATCAACCCACCATTGGATATAACATATCATTTCATTAAATTATTCATTTATGACATATTTTTCTTCCTCCTTAACCAGGTTCCAACTTCCACTTTTAATAACAAAATGAACTAAATTTCTCATCCTCTCTATGAAATGAATAGGGATCACATCAAGTTATTTATCCCATTTATTCATCAACATTTGTGATTTTAGAATTTTAGGAATGAAATCTAGCATAGATTTATATTGAGGTAGATTTAGGTTAAGATAAGGATAGGATTATGGGTTTTGGTATTGACCTTGAGAAGTTTGTCTAAGAGCTTGATAGGAGAGATAGGGATGTTAGGGAAGATTACCTCTAAGAATATGCCTCTTAAGAGCCTTGATTTCTTCCTTGATAACTTGCATCTTAAGAGACTATATTTATTTATCAAGACCCTTAATATTTTCTCATTGATAGCTTTATTCATAGGCTTCCTCACAATACCACTCAATAACTTCATGACTATATGGAGGACAAATGAGTTGACCATAGGATTGATAATAACTTTGATAGATATGTGTGTCGTAAGGAATCTCAACATATCCAACCATAATAAATTCATTAGTCAAATGAAATACAATAATTTATTAAAATAGTTTATCACAAGTACTTTGGATGTTTACAACTAGATGATGCATTCAGAGTTTCCATTGGTGTTTTTTTGAATGCTTCCAAAAGTTGATAGTAAGAAGAACAAACTAATAATTCTTCTACTCTTTTGGACCTTAGTCCTATAGGGCATGCCAAAACTATTGTATCTAAATAAATTACCCTTAGATTACATTGTTCAATCCTATCCAATACTTGGTCAACATGTGATTACCTTTAGGCATGCAGGTTTCCTATAGTAGAGGTAAACCTATAGGCTAAAGGGATATCTCCCTTGATTTATCTCTTAAGATCACACGCTACACTAAAATAATCACTTGGGGATGAAAAGGGAAGAAATAAATATGAATTAACCTATGTTAATATAGGTGATAATCCAAATATTAGTCCACAAACACACTTATATGTACACTAAAACTAACCTTAACTCATTGTCCTTCTAGAATAAGTATTTATCATATAGGTAGACTACTATGCATATCTAGAGGTGGGTGAGAAGAAGGTATTATACTAGACACTACTAGTCCCTCTCACACTTTAATACAAACTTAAAAAACACATACACTTTATGAAACTTGTTAGAAAATATGTCACTCACATAAATCATGCAAGAGTAGTATGGAAGCAAGGAGAAGATATTCATCAGTTATCAAGCACATAAACCACTTAAAACACGTAAAAAATATATTATAGAGATCAAATCAACTTCATAATCTTATTCAAATTCAAAATAAGCTTCCAAACTAGTAGGGCTTCACCATATTAAATGTGTACTAGATACAAATACTAAAAACATTTGCATGTGTAGAGAATAGGATAAGAGAGAGAAGAAGATAAGTTTAAGGGTCACAAGGATAAGTATAATTTTTTTAAAAACAATTAAAATTTAATATAATGAAGTGAAAAATAGTTTAATAAGTGGTCTTAGACAAGTTTTCATCATAAATTTACCATTCTCCCTCAAGGTGGCGTTGAGGTTCTTCACTATCCTTCTTGAATCTATCTTGATGATGATGAATCTAATTTAATATATAAAATTTACATAAGGGTCCTTAAAATCATTATAAGGTGGAAAAAATATTTTAATATCCCTCATACACTCCTCGACTAATAGCCTCTCCTGCACCACTTGTCATTCACTATCTAGAAGCCACGCATTAGCCTTCTAGGCCTTAAAGCCTACACTTGTCACTTAGGTGGCTTAAACCTACTTAAAAAGACTAATTTAATAGGTTTTAAACAACTCAAATATACCCACTTTTTCCTCTAGTATATCATAGACTTAAATAAGATTCAACATCACTCTTCTTATCTTCACAATACACAATCACTTCTCTTTCTCATTGTCTCATTTAAATTGCCTACACTGAAAAGTGTATAAGAGGAATTTTAATACATAAATTAGGGTATATATGAGTATTATGGGTTATAAAAATTCCCCATACACCTTATACAATGATTTTAATTCAAAAATTCTCTTTTGCACCTATAGAATAACCTAAATCATATAAGAAACTCAAAATTAGGCCTATTTTTACAAGTGATGGTATGGATTGATTGTATGGAAAGGATCATGGGAGAGCGATAGACATGTTAAAAATACTTTCATAACCAAATAACCCATTTTGGATTCATAATACTTCATGTTTTCTCTATTGGGTCTAAACAAGGGTTTTTGGTGGTCTAGCTTGTTAACAATGATTCATATAGGTTAGACATCCAAACTTAAAACCCATTACACCAATTTGGAGTGTATGGACCCCTTTAAATCTCCCTAATTTTTTTATGTCTCTTACACATGGTCCATATATATGAGAGAAAAATAATTTGGCCTCTCAAGTTCCTTCTTGCATTCTAAGTAACCCTGAGAGGAAATTAGGCCAAAATGGTCAATAATGAGGTTCTATATGAAAAATAATGGTTCATGTCAGAATTATAATTCCATTTAAATATCTTAAATTATATTTCAAATTTCACATTGTCTTATGACTCAAGACGGATGCCATGAGGGTATAAGCCTATTTCTAGGTCTAGTAGACCTAGACTGTATATCTGCATATATGACCAACTATGGATATTTATAATGACTATAATTTATTATTTACTTATATTAAAATACAAAGGAACTATATACACCATAAAATAGTTAATTAAATTATCTACCCTTCATCCTTCATTTTTCATGTACTCTGCCTTTAGACTTCTTACTCATGGAGTACCCTCTATCTGAGATAAAATAGAGGGCATACCCCTATTCATCAAACATGAAGGAGAAATTGAGGAGATATCTTAGGTCATGGTGATCCTCTATTTTAATTATAAAATATTTATCATGTTTTTAACACCCTTAAACCTTCGAATTCTTCAAAACTAGTTTCTTGGAATGACTGTGTGTAGGGTATTAATTGACTGAGTGTAGTGTTAGAACCCTATGTATTTATTTCTAAGAATCACATAAAATGTGATGTCATAAAATATTAAAATTTATTAAATATGATTTTCCACATTATACCTTTAACAACCTTACAAACTAGTTTCTCTCCATATATTTGAACTAGTCTGTAGACTATTTTGACTGTGTCACTTGTAGGTGGTAATTAGGGAAGAATTGGAAAGATTATTATAGATGGCACTATGTTTGAACATTGTGTTTCATCCCTATATTTAATTCTGAGGTGAATAGGATAATTTCATATTTTAAGGTAATCATTATTTCCTTGAGGCCATGTTTTCATCTCTTACCAATAATGCACTATAGGTCATTGTTACACATTATAGGTTCATTAGATTTTAGCACTATGTTTACTGATTATTTAAATTAGAAACATAAATGAGTGAAATCCCACTCAAAAATAATTATTAAATACCTATCAATCATATTATTATGTCAATACATTAGTCTTAGGCCTAGGCTACTAGTATGAAACAACTAGACCTATTTAGACCTGTTGGCTAATTTTAGCCCGCATACCAAGCTTGTACCCATATGGATCATGTTACTAATAGATGATTAGATGGATAGGCTAAAAATACCCTAAGGGATTTAAATAGTGATTTTAATGAGTATGTAATTACATGGTATTCATTTGGTTCTTCATTATTCTCATATAGGCATTTTGGGGTTGGTTGCAAAAATTCTAAGTAGGTAGTTTATGGACATTGTCATTACCATGTGTGGATGAATCAGGGAGATTTGGTCACATGGGTCTATTTATATTTGTCCTAATAACATATACACCAAGTTTTAGGTCATATAATTTTTTTTATTATAATATGTGAAGACTCAAAATTGGCCTCTTAGATAAATTTCGTTAAGTTTCCATACTTAGCCAATTTGTAAAGAATCTCAAATAGAGTTGAGTGGGTAGTTTGATAATGTTATATCTCACACATGTGGTAGTATTATGGGAAAATGGTCATATGGGTTTATTTAACTTAATTCCTATTTATGATTTTCTAAGTTTTAGTCCATGCATCTAAACATGACAAAGGTTATGCATGTTCAAAATTGGCTCCTTAGATAGAATTTGTTAAGTTTCCCTACTTAGCCATTTTTTACTAGACCATCACCAGAACATCACATAAGATCAATTGAACTAACCAATTTGTGAATTTAATATCTTCACTCAAAATCCTCACATGACCAATGGATCATGCATAATTTTAGATCTACATTCTAGGAACATGCTTTGAAATTTCCAAGTCTACACGAGCTTTCTAGCTCAAGTTATAAGCTTTTGAAGTTGGACCTATATCATAAGATGTTCACACTAATGTCAAGTTTAAGATCAATCAAACTAAATAATTTTGAGCTTAAATTTTATGATTACATGAATTTTAATTATGGTTTCATGAACATCATTTTATGGTCATGCAAATGTCATTTGATAGTCACGCAAACATCAATGATGGTCACATGAACATCATTTGATGGGATAAGGACGTCATTTTTAAGCTCATGAAATAGTCATTATTTTTCAAATAGTGGGTCCTAGTAGATATAATGATCCTCATTCTATCATACATCTTTATCTAATGGTTCTATATGGGTCAAAAAGTCAAGGAGCTCAAGAGATTGACATGTGGTATAAGTGCATGAGGCTATAGATTGATAGGATAATGAGGATCAATGTATGATTACCAAGTGGTACTAATGGGGATAGATTTGAAATTTCAAAGATAGATTTGAGGTCTCATTTTTGTTTGTAACTAAAAAATCCAATGAAGTGAGGGCAAAGATGTCATATATGGGACCAATAAAATCTAAGAAGCAAATATGCATATGACAAGTGTCTCAAATATATTAAACTAGCATAGGATCCATGGCTCTCTCTCAATCATATAGAGAATGATCAATAGAGCAAGCTGAGTCAAAGGGTTAATGATTTGAGTCATTTTTGATAGAAAATGAATAAAGGACTAAGCTAATACATTTTTGACTAAGGTTGATGGAGCAATTCGACTCAGGCAAAGCAAATGAATGGACCCAAGCTAGAGAAAAATACATTGAACTAAGCTTGAGTTCAACCCAATTTGAACCAAGATAAATAATAAGGACCAAACATTGCCAATAGAGCTCTATAGAGGTAAAATAGGTATTTTAGACATAATATAGGCTAAAAGGGTGGAAACTTATTATAAAATATACTAGGCATCAAATAGAGTGTCATCTATATAGACTATAAGAAAACCAATAATCTTAGATTGGTTTCCTCTATAGTAAACCTAGGTCTAGTTTTCAAAGCAAGGGGAAACTATATGTAATCAATGAAGGAATGTCATAAGCCATGATCTTAATAGATATCCACCCAAAACAAACATAATAAAAGTTTAGTTAGGTGTATAGATGTGAGGGTTTTATCCTTATGTATAATTCAAGTGGAAAGATGCATATAAGATCAAAGATCGAGATATGATGGTTGGAGAAGTAGCATGAGTATTTAATATATTTTTATTACCTAAGGTTCCCTTTCATAAATAGGCTCATGAATCATCATCTTTGTTAAAACTCTTGTCTTCTAGTGTATTGCTCAGATGCTATTGGGAAAAAGGTAGGCTATCTTGTTCATGATGGATTATGTCTTGATTAGACCAAATCATGGTGGGTAATTCATTAAAGATAGTAGTAGCTCATTAACTATTATTGAAACATGATCCCTCTTCTCAATTCTCCTCTTCTCTTATATTATTCCATTCTTTTCTCTTTTTAAATGGCTCTCATATTTTAGAATTTTTATCTTTCTAGGAAATAGGGATACTCTTGAGACTATAAAGTATTCTCCCCTTGATTAGGCTTGACCCTATCAAGCATTTTTTATAAATACCTCTTGATGTAATAAGGACTTTCTTTACTTATCTCTTACCTTGAGTCTATGTTTGGTGAGTTGTGTATGATGGCATTATGTGAAGGAATATCTTCCTCATCCATTTCCCTTCATTTTAACCTTATTTAAGGAGTTTTCAATGTTGCTTGAAATTATATATTAGTGTTATACTCTAAATTTCTTCTATGAAATACTTATGGAATTAGCTTGATCTTGAGGTTATGTGAGATAGTATTATCTTCTACATATCTAGTGTGGGTTCAATATTATAAGAGTTTCCATTTATAATTTGGTGCATCACCTAGTTAAATTTATTAGGATCCCCTATCCCCTTTATAACCCTTTTCCCCATAAATCATTAGCTTATGTTTAGTTTAGGTGAGCATCAAAGAAGAAGTTGGCCTACTCTAGAATTTTAGCCCCAACATAGGTTACCCACAGCCTGGGGTTGTCCCAATATTTTGAATTAATAAAAGAGAGCCTAAATAACCCTCTCAAAGGGTGAACATTAACATCATAACAAGACCTCAATAATCTTCATCAACAGATGTTACATTGTGAGGCATGATCCCTTTCTCAGAGAAATTAAGGTAAACTCTCTCTTTAAGTAACTTTTCCAACTCTAACCTTTGTGTGTTGTTTGAACTAGTCTAAAACCAACATTATGAACCTTTTATGACTTGAGAAACTAATTCAAGTCATGAATCTGAATCCAACATGTGTCTTCGGTTTTGGATGGTATATCCATCTTTTGTACATCCATATATATAGTTGTAGGTAACTTTTTATCTTTAAGATATGATCAATCCTTGATCATGATCTTAGTATCCCATCTATAATAACCTTTAATTCCATTAATTCAAACCTTCCATGGAGAAACTAGCTTCCATGATTTGATAATTTAAACATAGGTACATGACCTTTGGATATGAATCTACTAATAGAGAATAAAACATTGTAATTGGGAAATCATATTTTCTAGACCATAATGTATTCAAATTTAGCACAGGGAAATGATATTACCTATCTTATCATGTTTCATATAGGTAAAAAATATTGAAAACAATAGTAAGATGAGTAATATGATCTGATAAAATACACGCACCACTTGTAAACATCAGATCATGCAAATAGAGGAGAAAACCTAAAGGTGTTGGGAATGTGTAGGAAACTAAGAGGCACTAGTAGTATTAGTATTTATTCATGAAGCACTATCCATCAACCTAAAATCCATAACCATGGAATGAGATCTCATTAATATTTTTAACATTCAACAAATTCATTCACTTTGACTCTACCCCTCCTATCCATACAAACTATAAATTGGTTGACCTTGTTGACCTACCAAAGGGAGAAAAGAGAGAGACAAACTAATTTTCACCATTTTTAGAACTAACAAAGATTATTACACATGGATATAACTTGTGAGGATATGAAATGACTCTCCTAAGGTATCCACATGTGATATGACTATTATGAATATATATAACTAACTAAAAATTTCCTATTTTGTAGTTAAACTCCTTATGTTTACATTAAACCTATAATTATCTATTTCAAAACTAATATCTCTGACATATATTGGACATGACATATGTTATAATTCATCTAGACATTTTTTTTCCTTTTAAGGAAACTATACAATTCATTAAATGACCCAAAATATGGCCTAGGATGACATATGAATAATTTAACAATCATGACCAAGGTAAAACATCATATGTGACTTCATTTATGACCATGGTGGACCATTTTCAACTTAATAAACCTTATTAAAGTTTTAAGTTACATGTGGGGTTGAATTTATTTGACTTGGGGTTAAATTAGTCAACATTTTGGTGATTTCCTAGGGGTAGTAATATTGTTATGTAAAGGACCAGTTGGCTTCTCTTATCTTTAGACAATAAAGTCACCTATACACCACATTTGACACTGAAAAATCCTTTGAAAAAATACCAAAATAAACCAAGAAGAAAATATGAAAAAAAAACACAAAGCAAGACATAAGAAACACACTTGATTTCTAAAGAACACTTAAGGAAAACACACACAACTTAAACAAACTAACTATGTACAAACTAACCTCAAGAAATTTTATCTTCCTAATCAAAGGAAATTTTGCACCATATATTTCTCCACAAGATGGTTAAGTGCATGAGGCAAGATTCCTTTTCAAAATTGGCCTTGATGTTCTCAACTTATTCATGTTTTCCAACCTCTTTGGCATGATATTGAATGCAATTTCGGTAACTACAAACATGTCACCTATTAAGGTGAATTATTCAAGCACTTTAGTAATATCAATATTCTCATGAGACTCCTTAGCTGCAACTTGACTCAATGATGCTTCCATAAAAAATGTTTCCTTAGCCTCCATGGTACTTTGAATGGGGTTATATTTATTATCATTTTAAATCTCTTGAATCTCTTCAAGGATCTTGGTATAGTCAATCCAATCCTTATCATTTTCATCCATGAGGAAATCTTGTTCTATCTTCTTATGATATTGAACTTCAAATTTGAAAAGTTATTCAAGTTCCCGGAAAATCTCAATCTATTGTTGCCAATCATCTTGGCTCTCTTTATCTTCAAGAAACATAACCTCTTCAAACACATCCGCTTGGCCATTTTCATTAATTCAATATTCTTAATATATTACTCCATGATGTTCCTCAAGACATGGTTGTTAAATTATAACCTTACATCCATCTTCAATAATCTCACTTTGCTCTCCTTCAAGAACTAGATTCTAAAGAACTTCATATTCATTGAACATTTCTTGATAGGTTTACCACATGCCTTGATCAAACTCCTTATGGACACCTACAAATTCATTCTAATCATCTTTTTCTTCATTTAATAAGATTTACTTGGGATTTTATTCACTAAGGAGAGTCTTTATGGTGAACTCTTCTTCATAGTCACTTGAAGCATATTCTTGATCAACTATAAATTTAGCTTGTTCTTATTTATTTTCCTCCCATAAGATGGGTTCTCTTTCAATAAGGGAGGAGTTGGGAGGGTGGTGAACAAGTTGATAGTTTGGAGGAGTATAGAGTGTTATGTATGGATTATAATGGGCATGGGGATGGAAGGAGACACTTGAAAGAATTCTTGGAGATAGAGAAAGTTTTGATTAGATATAGACACTTCATTTCCTTTATCAATTATCTCATAATTTTCATTAACTTCTTGAATATATTCCACATTATCAACTAAGGCTTCCTTTTCACATTGAAACTTTTATTTGATAGACCTCCAATATGGAAAATCTATAGGTTTTTGAAGATAAGTCAATGTGGTTTGATCATACCCAAAGTTTTCATTCTTATGATCAACTTCTTAGTTCCAAGTTGGAACTTTGAGGTTATTAGGATTTTTTTGAGATTAAATGGGCTATTCATGAGGATGAAAGGCATGACATGAATGATATGAAATATAGGAAGACACTTTCTAATAGGAGGGATATAATTTATCTTCAAACATATTTTTACCTTCTTCATTATTTTCTTGAAGTTTTTCAATAACTACAAGTTTGTTCCCAACTTATTGGTTTTACCACCTTGAAAGACTATCAACCCACCATTGGATAAAACATCTCATTTCATGAAAGTATTAATTTATGAAATATTTTTATTACTCCTCAACCAACCTCCACTTATTCATAATTAAATGAACTGATCTTATCATCCTCTATTTGAAAAGAATAGGGATCACATCAAGTTCTTTATCCCATTTCTTCATCAACCTTTTTGATTTTAGTATTTTAGGCATGAGAGAAATCAAAGATTTAGATTGAGGTAGAGTTGGGGTAAGATAAGGATAGGATTATGTGTTTTGGTATTGACCTTAAGAATATTTTATAAGATCTTGATAGGATGGATAGGCTTGTTAGGGAAGACTACCTCCAAAAATCTACTTCTCAAGATCTTTGATTTCTTCCTCAAGAACTTGCATCTTAAGATCTTAGATTTTTTCATCAAGATCCTTAAGATTTTTTACTTGACATATTTATTTATAGGCTTCCTCACAATACTTCTCAATAACTTCATGACTATATGGAGGAGAAATGATTTGACCATAGGATTTACAACAAATTTGATAGAGATGTGCGTAGTAAGGACTCTCAACATATCCAAACATATTAACTTCATTAGTCAAATGAAAAAAAATAATTGATTAAAATATTCTACCATAAGTACCTAGGTTATTTACAACCATATGATGAATTTAGAGTCACCATTGGTGTTTTTATTAAATACTTCCAAAAGTTGGTAGTAAGAATAACAAACTAACAATTCTTATACTCTTTTGGACCTTAGTCCCACTAGGAATGTAAAAACTATTGTATGAAAATATTTCACACTTGTATGAGGTTTTCCAAACCTCTCCAATATTTAGTCAACATGGGATTACCTCTAGGCCTGTGGGTTGCCTATAACAAAGGTAAACCTCTAGATTAAAGGGATAGCTCCCTTGATTTGTCTTTTAAACTCAAAAACTACACTAAACCAATAACTTAGGGTTGAAAAGGGAAGAAATAAATATAAATTAACATATGATAATGGAGATGATACACCAAATATTAGTCCACAAACACACTTACATCTGCACTAAGAAAGGAGACTCTTAAAACTAAACTTAACTCATTGTCCTTCTAGCATAAGTATTTTTCATAGAGGTATATTGATATGAATATCTAGAAGTGGGTGAAGATATGTTTTGATACTAGACACTACTAGTCCCTTTCACACTTAAACACAAACTTAACAAACATATACACATTATGAAACCTATAAGAAGAGATGTCACTCACACAAATCATGGAAAAGAAGTATGGAAGCAAGGAGAATACATTCATCACTTGTCAAAAAAATAAACCAATTAAAAAACTTAAAATATATATTATAGATATCAAATAAAATTTATAATATTATTTAAATGTAAAACAAGGTGCCAAACTTGTAGGGTTTTTCCATACTAGGTGTGTACTAGATAAAAATGCCAGAAGGCTTGCATATATAAAGCATAGGAGAAGAGAGAGAAGAAGATAAGTGTAAGGGTCACAAGGAAAAGTTTCAAGATGTGAAAAATAGTTAAAATTAAATATAATGAAGTGGATAATAGGTTAAGAAGTGGTCTTGGATAAGTTTCCATTGGAAATGTATCATTCTACCTCAAAATGGTGTAGAGGTTATTCACTATCCTTCTTGAAATTATCTTGATGATGAGGAATCCACCTTACTATCTAAAATTTCCATATAAGTCCTTGAAACATTTTTTATATCATGATAATGTGTCAAAAATATTTTTACATCTCTCATATGCCCCTCAACTAATAGCCTCTCTTACACCACTTCTCATTTACTGTCTAGTAGCTACTCATTAGCCTTATAGGCCTCAAAGCCTACACTTGTCACTTAGGTGGCATATAAATACTCAAGGAGAATAATTTTATGTGTTATAAAACTAAATTAGACCCTATTTATCCTTTTTTATATCATATAATTTAATAATATTCAACATCACTCTTCTCATCATTACACTAGAAAATCACTTCTCTTTCTCACCATCTCTTTTAGATTACCTACAATGAATTGTATAATAGAGGGAATTCCATGCACAACTGAGGTGATAAATTAGTATTATGGGTTATAAGAAATCCTGATACATATTATACAATCATTTTCATTAAATAATTCCCTTTTGTACATGTAAAACAACTTAAATCCTGAAAAAAAATTAGAATTGGTTATGTTCATACAAGTGATAGAATGGATCAATTGGATGTAAAGTATCATGGGAGAGTGATATAAATATTAAAAACACTTTATTTACGAAATAACTAATTTTGGATGAATAATCCTCCATGTTTTCTCCATCGGGTCTAAAAAGGGTTTTAAGAGGGGTTTTGGTGGTCTAGCTTGTTAACAATGATTCATACAGGTTAGACATCCAACCTTAGAAAAAATTAAACAAAATTGGATTTTATGTCCCCATTAAACTCTCCCAAATTTATTAATTTCTCATGTACATGGTCCATATATATGTGATCAAAATGAGTTAGCCTCTCGAGTTCTTTCTTATATTCGAAGTAGGCCTGAGAGGAAATTAGGCTAACATGGTCAATATTGAGGTTATTTATACAAAAAAATGGTTCATGTAAAAATTTTAATTCAATTTTAATACCCTAAATTGTATTAAAAATTTCATATGGTCTTATGACTCAAGTTGGAGGCCATGAGCGTATAAGCCTATTTTTAGGTCTGGCAGACCTAGACTATATATCTATATATATGATCAACTATGGATAATTATAATTAATGTAAGTTTTTATTTACCTATTTTAATATCCAAAACAATTTTATACACCATAAAATATTTAATTCAAGGCTATATAATTCATCTTTCACTGTTGAGGTACTTTATCTATAAACTTTCTTACTCATGGAGTGACCTCTATCTGAGACAAAATAGAAGGAATATACCCTATTCATAAGATATGAAGGAGACCCTACGGAGATATATTAATTCATGGTGATTATTTTTTTCAAGTATAAAATATTTATAATTTTTATAACACCCTTAAACCTTCAAATTCTTCAAGACTAATTTTTAGGAATGTGACTGTGTGTAGGGTCTTAGTTGACTGAGTGTAGGGTTAGAACCATGTTTCTTTCTTTTTGAGAATCACATAAAATGTGATTTCATAAAATATAATAATTTATTAAATATGTTTTTAAACCTTATACCTATATACCTTCCAAACTATCTTCTCTCCATACCTTTTAACTAGTTTATAGATTGTTTTGGCTATATCACTTGTAGGTGGCAATTAGGGAAGAATTGGAAATATTCTTGTATATGTCACTATCTCTAAGCTTTATGTTTCATCCCTATATTTCCTTTTGAGGTGAATAGGATAATTTAATATATTAAGGGACTCATTCTTACCTTGATACCATGTTTTCATTTCTTACCACCAATGCACTATAGGTCACTATTACATGATATAAGTTCATTGGCTTTTGGCACTATGTTTACTAATTGTTTCAAGTGGAAACCTGACTAAGTGAAATCCAATTCAACCATAATTATCCTAGACCTATTAATAATCTTGTTATTTTAATACATTAATTTTAGACCTAGGCTACTAGTATGAAACAAGTAGAGCTATTCAAACCTCAAGAATCTTTACCAATAGAGGTTACATTATGAGGCTAGATCCCTTTCTTAGAGAAATTAAGGTAAACTCTCCCTTTAAGTAATGTTTCCAACTCTGACCTTTATATGTAGTTTTAATTAGTCTAATACCAACATTATGAACCATTTATGACTTGAGAAACTCATTCAGGTCATGAAGTTGAGTCTAACATGTGTCTCTAGTTTTGGATGATCCATTCATCTTATGTGCGTCCCTATAGATGGTAGTAGGTGATTGTGTATCTTGGAGCTTTAATCAGTCCCTACTCATGGTCTTGGAATCCCATCTCCATCAACCTTGAATTAAATAAATACAAACCTTCCATGGATAAAATAGCTTCCATGATTTGATAAGTTAAACATAGGTACATGACCTTTGGATATGAATCCACTAATAGATAATAAAATATTGTAACTATGAAAACATATTAGGTAGACCATAATTCATTCACCTTTAACACATAGATATGATCCTATCTATATTATCATGTTTCACATGTGAAAAATAATTTGAAAAGATTATGAATATGAAGAATATGTTATTTCAAAACACACACACACCACTTAGAAACATCAGATCAAGCAAACAGATGAGAAAACCTGAAGGTATTGGGAATGTGCAAGCAACTAAAAGGTACTTGTAGTCTTAGTGTTTGATCATGAAGCAAAATCCACCAATAATAAATCCATGACCATGGAATGACATCTCATTAGTAATTATAAAATTCACCAAATTCATTTACCTTGAATCTAGCCCTCTAATCCATACCAACTACAAATTGGTTGACCTTGTTGACCTATTAAAGGGAGTGAAGAGAGAGACAAATTGAGTATCATAATTTTTTGACCTATCAAAGATTATTAATCATGTATATGACTTGTGTGGATATTAAATGACTATCATGAAGTAGACACATGTGCTAAGAATATTATGAATTTGTATAACTAATTGAAAATGGCCTAATTTATGGTTAAACTCCTTTGTACATTAAACTTGTAATTGTTAGTTTCAAAACTACCATATATGACATATACCTAACACGGAATATGTTATACTTCATCTTGACACTTTTTTCCTTTGAAGGAAACCATACAATTCAATAAATGACCCAAAAAATGGCTAAGGATGACATAAGGACAATTTAACAAGTATGACCAAGGCAAAACATCATATTTGACTTTATTTATGACCATGGTGGACCATATACAACCTATGATACCTTATGGAAGTTTTAACTTACATGGAGGGTTAACTTGATTTGACTTGGGGTCAAATTAGCTAACATTTTGGTGATTTCTTAAGGGTAATAAGCCTACTATGCTAAGGACCAGTTGCCTTCTCCTATCCTTGGGAAATGGAATCAACTATACACCACATTTGACACTAAAAAGACATTGAAAAAAAACCAAACTAGACCAAGAACAAAACATGAAACAAAACACAAAATAAGATAACAAGAAACACACTTGTGTTCTCAAGAACACTTATGGAAAACAAACTAACTATGTATAAATTAACCTAAAGCAACTTTCAACTCCTAGATCAAAGGGAAATTCTACACCATATCTTACTACATGGTATGTGGAAGTACATTAGGTAAGCTACCTTTTAAGCATTCGCCTTGATTTTCTCAACTTGTTCATGCTTGCTAACCTATTTGGCATGATCTTCAATGCAATTATGGTAATTACAGACATATCACCTATGAAGGTGAATTCTTCAAGAAATTCAACAATATTAATCTTCTAATGAGACTCCTAAACTATAACTTGAGTCAATGATGCTTCCAAAAAACATGTTTCCTTAACCTCCATGGTACTTTGAATGGGGTTAGATTTTTTATCATCTACAAGCTCTTGAAGCTCTTTAAATTGCTTAGTATAGTCAATATAGTACTCATCATTATCCTCCATGAGGACATATTTCTCTATATTCTTATGCTCTTGACCTTCAACTTTGAAAAGTTCTTCAATTTATTAGAAAATCTCAATCTATAGCTGCCAATCATCTTGTCTCTCTTTCTCATCAATAAACACAACCTATTTAAAATAATCCTCTTGACCATTTTCATGAATGCCATATTCATCATAGATTACTACATGATGTTCCTCAAGACATGGTTGATTAATAATAACCTTACATTCCTCTTCAAAAATCTCACTTTGCTCTCCTTCAAGAAGTAGATTCTTAAGACCTTCATATTCATTGAACATTTCTTGATAGGTATGCCACATACCTTGATCAAATTCCTTATGTATAGCTACGAATTCATTCTAATAATATTTTTCTTCATTTAATAATAATGACTTGGGAATATATTCACTAATTGGAGTCCTTATGGTGAAATCTTCTTCATTGTCACTTGAATAATATTCTTTATCAACTACAAATTTAGATTGTTCTTCTTTACTTGCCTCCCATGATATGGGTTCTATTTCAAGAAGGGAAAAGTTGGGAGGGTGGTGATCAAGTTGATGGTTTAGAGTAGTATAGGGTGTGATATATGGTTAATTAATGGGCATGGGTATGTAAGGAGAAATTTGAAATAATTATTGGAGAAAGATAAAGTTCTATTGAGTTATAGACACCTCATTTCCTTCATCAACCAACTCATGATTTTCATTGTCTTCTTGAATATCTTCCACATTCTCAACTAAGGATTCCTTTTCACATTGAAATTTTTATTAGATGGACCTCTAATATGGAAAACTTATAGGTTTTTTAAGATAAGTCAATGTGGTTTAACCATACACAAAGTTTTCATTCTTATCATCAACTTCTTGGTTTCAAGTTAGAACTTTAAGGCTACTAGGTTCTTTTGGAGATTGAATGGGATCTTCATGAGGATGAGAGGCATGAGAGGAATGATATGAAATATAAGAAGACACTTGATTATAGGAGGGAGAGACTTGTTCTTAAAATATCTTTTTACCTTATTCATTATTTTCTTGAACCTCTTCAATATCTATAAGTTTATTCCCAAATTTTTGGTTTCACCACCTTGTAAGCATATTACCCACCATTGTATATAACATCTCATTTCATGAAAGTCTTCATTGATGACATAGCTATATTCCTCCTCAACCAACCTCCACTTGTTCATAAATAAATGAACTAATATTCTCATCCTCTATATCAAATGAATAGGGATCACATCAAGTTTTTGATCCCATTTCTTCATCACACTAATGCATTTGCCTCATGAAAATATTACAATGACATAATAATCAATTATCTCACTATTGACAATTTGGCCTCCTAGGCCAAATGTTAACCCCTACAACTAAAAACTTCCCCATGACATATACCCAAGCTTTCATATGGTGATTTTCCTACATGGTGATGTCTTCTTTGGTCTCATTTTGAGCCTTGTTATCATTTATTAAGGATTCATGTATGCGTTCGAACTTGTTACAGAGATCATCATATGTCATGATTTTCTCATGTCCTTAAGTGATGTACTAGGTCCTCATGATGAGATTTGAGTCAGAAAGAGTGTCAAAATGTATTGAAAGGTCTAGAAATTGGTATTTTTTGTTGTTTGAAAAGATTAAGGTTTCCTAGTAGAAGTTAAGGTATTTTGGAGATTATAAGGTTGTTAGTTCTGATGATTTTATGTCTATTTTAATCCTTTTATTGAAGAGTATTGGCAAGATGTAGGGGTGTTCACACCTTGTTAAAAGTCATTATATGAAGGTATAATGATGTATTTATATCATTATTCATGGTTTATTCATTAAAATAGTTTAAAGACTTCATAACCCCCTCATGTCATAAAGTTACCCTCAAATACCTCATATAAGCCTATTTTCATTATAAACCTTTGAAGAGGGGGAAATTTTTAATGAAAATTAGATTAAAAAGGTCTTAAAATGGTACCATTCTCATCATAAAGTGATCACTAAGTGGTTTCATATCCATGAAGGTCCATTTTAGGACTTAAATTCACTCCCCACTCATCAATTGGGTCCCACACATGGGAAAATATGTTTTTTCAACTCCCCCAAATAATACCACTAGGTTTGAAATGTGATTTGACTTATGTTTTCCATCCTCCTATCCTCTAATGGCATCCCAAGATTAGAATATTGAAGAAAAAATTCATAAAATATGGGGGGGGGTTAGGAGTTTTGTAGGTTATACAAACTTATATAGTCAATTCCATATAAGGGAGGTCAAGAAGTACACATAGATCTCATGTAAGATGTCTCGGAGGAGTTTCATGAATAGAAGATGCAAACTAGGCCCACAATTAACCTATCCCTTCCATTGTCCTTCTTGGAAATTTTATCACCAAATATTTCACCATATAAGAGGGTTTTTTATCCTCTTCTATATTTGGGCAACATGGGAACACTTCTAGGTATGTGGGTGTAACTATAGTGGAAGTGAGCCTCTAGGTTTAAGGTCTAGTTACTTGAATGTAAATTAAAGTTATTATCACCTAAACTAGTTGATTTATTATGGGGAAAATGGATATAAGTTGTATTAAATGAAAATAATCTAAAGTGGAGACATACCAAGATGATTTACATATGATCATTATACTTCCTACACTAAGAAACAAGGCATACAAGCTAACTTCCAAGTCCTAATAGATTATAACATGAGTGTTTCAATGTGTAGGTGAGATTCATGAAGGATATCTAAGATAAGTGAGCCATAGGATAGTTTAAGACACTAAGGCTCATTGTACACTTAAAATTTAGACCATACACTTGACACCACTTCATATGACCTGCTAGAATAAGAACTCTCGAATAAAAATGAGAGGATAAGGAGAAAATGGATAGGAGATTATCACTTTTCATCACCATATATCACTTTACACACATAAAATTATTCATGAAATCAAAACCAAACTTTCATTAATGATCAAATACAAAATACAATGTCATTCTAGTAAGGCTTTTCTATATATATAATGATATTAGAATACAAGGTCCAAAATGGTTGCTACCTATAGAACTAGAGAGAGAAGTATAAGAGTCACTAGGATAAGTTTCATTATAATAAAATTAGTTATACATGTAGGATAATTAGTTTTAGATATACCATTCAAGATTTTATAGGATAAATGTCCCTCCAAAGTATGCAACTTCATGAAATATGGTGTAGGATTCCTCTTGCTCAAAAAATTGTCTTCATCATTTAGCCCTTTTGTAATGTCCCATATCTAACTAGGGATATATATCATGATTTAACTAATATGTAGGGGTTTTATAAATTTTCCACCATACATTGGATTCATCCCTAATCATTTGGATTCTTTTGGAGGTGAGCCGTCACTGCCTACAATCCAAGAAAATCCTCTTTCACTCACCCCTCACACTTGACCTCAAAATTGGATTTATTTTTTCATAAAAATACATATATATGAGTTAATTACACCTTTTATGACACCTCATGGCCTTATATCCTTTAGGCACACCTTAAAATCCTTTCCTCTTGAAGTTCTCACCCTTCTCACTATCTTGCTCACTTTGTTAGTTTTGATTGGTTGAAATGAAGCTATTGGTATAAACACTTAGTATACTTTATAAAGAATTAAATGGTCATAGCTAGTTATTTTAAGTCCCAATCTCCCTCTCTTGAAGTTTATTTAATCCTTTTAAACCTCATATAACCTGCAAAACATCAAAAATAATCATGTAAAGATAAATTCCCTCCTATTCATACAAGTAGGGAACACCTCAGAAGGATGGAGGGAAGCCTTGGATATTATTATATATCATCCAATAAATTTAATCATAATTATAGTCTATTAGGATATCTCTTCTCCTTCATTTCCTTCATTGGGTCAAGAACCAAGGTTAGAGAGGGTTTATAGATGTTTTGACCTTAAATGATGTTTCATATAGATTTGATGTTGGATCTATAAAAAATTCTACAAAAACAATTTTCAATGCCTTATTCGTCATCACTAAACTCCTTTGGCTTCCATGTACAACCTCCAAGAATATGTGATCATTTTAAATGAGTCTCTCAGGTTTCTTCTTCCATTCCCTATAGGCTTGAATTAGTATTAATTAAAAGTGAGGTTTGCTATGATCTCCCATATATTATAAGAGATTTTATATGTATATAATATCCATAAAAACATTTTAAAATAGGTTATAATTTTCATATAATCCTAAAAATGATATTATCACTCCTTTAGCCATTAGGCCTAGCCAAGGCCTAGTAGGCTCAGCCTACATCCTTATAGATTTTAAACACCCTAATGAATTTTAGTCACCTATGGATGGTTTTACCTATGGATACATGTTTATCACAACCTTAAACACATTTTTTAAGGTTCATCATTCTTTAAAATAACATTATCATCTTCCTTTCTCAAAACTTGTAGGCTTTGTGTTCCTTGAGTACTCTTTATCTGAGATAGAACATAGCCTCTAACTTTTTGGGTAACTTTGGGATATGGAGAGATAAAAAAATTAATGATGGTGATATGTAAAAAAATTTATCATTATTTCACACTTATATCACTCCCAAACCCTTATAACTCCAAGACAAACTCTTTAAATACTAATTGACTGTGCAAGGTTGCAACATAGACTATAGGTGGATTATGAAAAACTCATTTACCCTATTCATATGCCATAATAATCATTATATATTAACCATAAATATGTATATCCATTAAAACACATTTATCACTTAAGCCTTTGTCAACCTCTCTATAACATACCTTACTCAACTCAGACTTGAGTGTGTTTTACCTTGGTAAATAGGGACCTAACTAGATGTGGACTATGTGTCTATCATTTTATATATGTATTAATAAATCCTTTGGGTATTTGAGTAAACTTCACATTCATATAGGTTACTTTATTCAAGTTTAATCTATGTAACCTTTAATAATCATAGCACCTTATCTCATTGTTATGTCACAGTCAATTGTAGTTGACTGTGTGAGAGCCCTATAGGTGTACCTACACATTTGAGGTTTTGTGTACATGTTTAATATCATCCTTGAAATTACCTAAACCATAAAATAGTTAAAAATGTTCACCTTATGCTTTTATTGAGGCCCATCATCAATATTGTCTATCCTATTCTTCATGATGACCCTGCATCCAGCCTATCGATATCCATTTTGTGATGAAGGAGAAACTATAGGTGGTATTGTGAACTCATATTATATATTTTAACTTTTTTAGATGACCCTTGAACACAAATGGTCTCACTTAAAACATTAAGGACCTCTTATCATTAATACATGACCTATTTTCACTTTAATATGCTAGATTCACTTTAAATTCTAAACCATATAGACATCACTGTCTAAAATTAGTGGCCAAAAGTGCATGTTGGACCCCTTAAAAAACTACATTACACCAATTATTCACCTCCAAAAATTTTCAAAGATATTCTTATATGTGGGTCATACAAGGTGAGTACATTTGGAATCACCAAGACTCTTGATAACCTTATCATGTGATATAAAAAAAATGTCTTAGGCCTCTATTTTTCATGTTTTAGGGAAATGGTCCCTCAACACAATCATTTCATCTTTGAACATGGTTCATCACTCCAAATTTCCAACCCTATGTCTTAAGCATGTTTTTCATACTATAATTCATTTCCACAAACCCTATTATAGATTCCAAACATATCATATCTCCTCTAATTATCATATTTAACTCTCTACTAATGCCACATGTATATATATATATATATATATATATATATATATATATATATATATATATATATATATATATATATGTATATGTGTATATATATATATATACATATACATACATATATATATATATACATACATATATACATATATATATATATATATATACATATATATATATATGTATATATATATATGTATATATATATATATATATGTATATATGTATGTATATATATATATATGTATGTATATGTATATATATATATACACATATACATATATATATATATATATATATATATATGTATATGTATGTGTGTGTGTGTGTGTGTATATATATATATATATCACTCTAAAAATATATAAAAATTAATTTTAAACACTTTTAAGGATTTAAAATAGGCATCAAGGCTCTAATTTCAACATTATGTTCTCCTGAGAGACCCCTGTGTATGTTCATCAATGGTGGAAGACTGAGTCTATATTGGAACTTGTCTTATCATGATCTTTATGTCATTTAGGGCTTAACTTGTTTTTTCATGTTCCAAGATCATTATAAACACCTTAAATATATTCATTACTTATCCATTATTGTTATATAGACATGCATTATACGTAACTCACCATAACTATGAATAAACCTTCTACAAGAAACTTGGTCGTATAGGAGGTCTAGTTATCATAACTACTTGTATACTATTTGGAGGACTCAAGTTTATTTTTAAATTTTAAATGATATATTCAACATATTAAAACTATTTATGACCTCATGAATGTGTTAAATACCCTAACTTAGCTCACTCAGTTCACTATGCATGACAATCATGGGATAAATTGATTGTATGGTATATCTCTTGGCTACTACTCCATGGTTATTCCTTTGAGGATGAATTTTAATGGATAAGGGACTATGAGGAGATTATAATAATTAATAAAAACCTATCACCATCCTATAACACCATTACCAATACATGAACACATTGGAAGTGGTGGAAACCTATCTACAACATAGAAAGGTGTCTTTATCTATAACTTGAGATGATTAGTCTATCAAAACACTTTGAAACATGAAAAAAAGCATGGGAAACATGAGGTAAATATATACATATCCTTTAGAGTCAATTACATCATATATTTTATATGAAATTGTCCATATGAGAAGGAAACCTATAGGGTATGGGAAATAGTAAGGAGAAAAACATAGTCAACTTGTAAAGGATGATTCATTAATAATAATTAACCAATCCTTGAAATATTATTATGAAAATGAAGTTTACTGAGTTTAATATCACATTCCAAAATCATTTATTTTGAAACTTCTTCAATTGACCATACTAAACACAAACCTATTGACTGGTTCTTCATGTCTAGAAGAGTGATGAAGAAGTAGAATGGTTTTTTACCATTTTTATCACTTATAAATTTAATAAAATTCTGATATGAATCTAGGTAAGTTTAATAGTCATAACACAAGGTTTTCACATGTGTCATACTCCCTTATAGGTCATACAAGTGTCAAACTCCTCTTTTTCAGTTATTTTCTTGATTTTCAATAAGAGGACCTACAAGTTTTAGATTATATTGACATTACTAGTATTTAATCTGAAATCTTGGATGTTGGAAGGAAAACTAGAACACTTATACATCTTGAAAACCATGCCACTTGCATTTAATGCTCTAAAATGGCCCCTAGGTGACTCAAAATGACATATGGACTAATTAGACCATGACCAAGGATAAAAAAATAATATATGATATTAAATACACCATATAACATTATATTATACCCATATATAATTTTTTGACAATAGGTGGGTTGACCCATTTTGAGTTGTGGTAAAAAATGGTCAATAGGTAATCTAAGCAAGCTCTTAAGTTTATGCTCCATCTATGTAGGAGAGAAAAAATGAGGATCTAAGACTTTGGGTACATGAAGGGGTATATTTAACTTATAATTAATTTAATTTTTCTATATATTCATCACCTATTATTTATGAACAAACTCTAACAATATGGGCACTAAAAAAGCCTTCTTCATTTATGCAAGGGTTAGAAGTATAATGATTTTACTGCATCCTTGAAGTCTTTTTGAAAATAAATGCCTAATTCCCGTTAAATATGCCCTTATGGTCCTTAAATGATATTAAATACCCCTATTTCACACGTTTTATGGTGTGGGATCAATAAAATCTTCATTTCCCCCCATTTATAGGATGCAAATAGAGTTTTTCATGTTGCAGAGTCTTTGGTGCATAAGATAGAAGTGTTTGATGATATTTCAAGTTTTAGTGAGGTTTTAAATTACTTGGGGCCCACTTAAATATCCTATTTTTTCTCCCAAATAACTAAAATGAGTTATCATATCAATTAACCCCTTCAAGTCATGCTCTAAGGTAACTATCATAGGTGCATTGTGTGATCTCCTGACAAGCATAAACAAGGTGTCAATGTAGTGTCTATAAAGAATTATCAATTCAAGTCAAAATACACATAATATAATTCATTTTATACTCAATAATTTTTTTTTACCCTCAAATCCACTCACTTCCCTATGATCAAGCACCTTTTTAGCTTTAATCCTAGAAAAGTAAACCTTCATTCAAGCACTTATAGGCTTTCGGCAAACCAGTTAGATGAAGGATTGTTGGAATGAGGACTTGAATACATTGAGAGACCTAATTCAGTCATAATTATATATTTATTAACATGGAATATTAGTTAAACAATTCCAATAAATATCAAACCTTCATCTTCATTCCCTTGAGAGATAAGCACTCATAATAAATATAGGCCTTTCAAGGTAGATTAAGCAAGTAAAATGGCCATTTTTTATTTGAGATGTAGAAGATATTAAATAACCTTTAATAATAATAAATACATATAATATATGCATGTAGATGTATAAAACATGGTTTGGCAAGGATGGGCACTTCTAATTCACTCTTAAAAGCATATGCACAATTAAGGCTCTTGTAGAGCATACATAGGACTATAACTCTTTTATTGGAGGAGTAATGAAGGTTTATTAAGGTCAAGAATATTCAAAAAGGTTTTAATAATATAAAATTATAGGTTATCAATATAAATAAAACCCAAGTAAATAGTGGATCAGTATGACCACCTCTCAATTGAACCTCCTTCATGTAGTCAAGAACATCTGCATCATATAGACCAATGATGAGGAGTCAAGGTTATAGTTACAAATATGTGTAAATTAAAGGTGAGAGGAGTGCTTGATATTGATTAGCTCATATAATATTCAATAATTTTTGATAGGTGAGGAAAATACCTTCAATATAAGAAGGCATCCTTTAGCGAGCTCACACATCCAAGGATCCTCATCTAAACAACTATAGGCCTAACTATATATGTTGGATAACTTAATAATTAACCCTATTTTAGAGTTATTTAAAGGTGGAGATGGTGCATTGAGGCTTAGAAACATCATTAAAATGATGATTAAGTCTAGTGAGTGGAGGAGAGTTAACATGAAGGACAACTTCTTACCTCTCACTAACAACATAGTCAAGGCCCTAGCTATCTCCTACAGATAGAGTCACATGAAAAGACCAAACCAAGGGACCCTATATAGGGATAAAGTGAAAATATAAAGAAATATATTATTTTTTTAAAAAGGATTCTTAACCATTTGATAATTCTTTAATCCATTTCATATGTGAATAAGACCTAGATGGCCTAATTAGGCCTAGTTGTGCCAAATATGTACTTATATTCAATATCTAAAGGAAAGAGGTTAAGTTATAAAACCCTATAGAGAAGGGAGATGTGTTATTTAAAATAAGATCTATATGTTATTTCCTTAATGATCTTATGTTCCAATTAAGGTGTTTTAGTCCTTAATATAGGAAGATCCTAATGGCTTATTAGGCTCATTAGGCCTAATAGGCCTAAACAAGCATGTGCACATAAACCAAGGACATTTTCTTGATTGAATTTGATGGAAGATTGAAAACACTTGATGGGGTAAGTGATAAAGATGTATTAAGGGTATCAAGTGATAGGATTCTTAGGTTTAGGAAATAAGAGGGTTAATGACCTAACTTGGCCCATTAGGCCTAAATTGATGTAAACATGAATTTACATACTAATTGAAGGATTATAAATTATTTTGAGGTGATCTAAAGGTTTGAAGGCATATAATGAGGATTGAAAGAGACATATTAGGGTCTCATGATGATAAGATCTTAGTTAAGGCAATCGAATCACTCAATCAAGCCTTTAGGGTTACTTAAGCCTAGGTGTACATAAAACCTAGGCAAGAGATGATAATTTACATAAGGAAAAGTTGATGAATAAATTAATCCTTAGGATGTTTTTAGGCCCTTAATGCATGTTACATTGTTTTCCCAAACTCCATCACTATTATTTAAAGGTGAAAGATAGTACTTAAGTCACCAAGTCAACTTGAGCCACCATTTCAACTATTCATATCTTTCATAGTAGAGGGACTCAAGGAAAATTATCTTAGGAGGAGTTAGGAACCCTTATGGAATCAACATCCATAGAGAGAGAGTGGGTTTCATAGGCTCAACTTTATGAATCATTGTTAAGACTAAAAACATGTTCAAAACACTTGCAAAAAGCTTGATTCACATCATCGTGCATTCATATCTCCACACATAAGATACATGGGACCCAAAGTTTTTTAGGAGATGTAGGGAGTCTATATAATAAACATACATGAGCATAAGTTCAAGATAGGATGTCTGATATCTATGAACCATCATTAAGATGGTAGACATCCAAAACCCTACTTAAACCCTAAGATAGACCTGACTTAGAGAAACTTGAGATATTTTCAATCAAACATCATGAATTGAATTGATAAATACTTTGATTACCTATTCCACTCAGTGGAGACCCTACTCATGTATTGATCTATATGGAGTACTATATGGACTCATTAGAAACTAGATATTTTCAAGGGATTGAGTAGAAATCAAGGTACACAATTATTTGTAAGGTTGTTAATCATAGAGGAGGTGGTTTTTTACTTATTTTACCTTCTTATATCATAAATTTCTCACATTACTTCCTCAAAACACTTCTTTAAGTCTCCTCCAAACAACCAATCTATAGAACATAGTGAAAGTGGCTTAGTCACTTAAATGGAATAGAATTGTAGAAGTATGTCATTGAGAGATCATATAACATGATATTAAATGTTAATTTAGGTCTTTAACATGATTTTTTGCCTATTCTTAAAGCTCTATTCAATGTTCCATGGTTATCCAAACAAAAAACACCATGTAACTAGGTGTAGTGGCCTAGTAGGCCTACTTGAGTCAACAAGGAGATAAAAAAGTTATAATAGAGGGGTTTTTAGGAGATTAATACATGGTCACATTACAACCCTATAACTTCCATCATGAAGGAAAACATCCACACCTCATATTCATCATGGAGGAGGAGTCAGTTTCAAGCTTAGTCATTATGCACAAGGGATGGTGGGATACCTAATGACTCATGGTGGCCTATTTGAGCCACTTAAATGTTTTAACTATCAATAAAGATAGTTAATTGACCAAATAATTTCATGATCATGATTTGAAAGAGGTTAAACAAGTTTGACCTATCCTCCATCACTCCACCTCAATGCCTAAAGGTCCCATTTAAGAAAACCAATGCATGGAGAGACATATGAAGGACTATTGTTATTAATTTTAACTAATGATGGAGTGGGTTATGGTCATTTAATACTTCATATATGTAACTCCACACCATTTTTTATCTCTTTCCAATCTTATTATTATATTTATTTAGGCTTTAAGGCCATTACATCTATCTTTCACCTAGGTATGAGGAGACTATGCCTACATTTGCACTTTGTAAACCTCTTAGACTGATGAAAAGACTATTATATATTCTTTATGATGGATTCTAGTGTGTTATTTTTTTATTTATATGCATATTTTGTAGGTTTATCTCCCATTTTTGGTCCTTTTCTCACCTAGATGCTAATAGGTGTTATATGTAGGTCATATAACGTGCAATAAGTATTGGGGAATGAACTTAGAGTGGAACTTGGTTGTTAAGTGTCTTGATCCATACATATCTATCATCTCCCCAAATTTATAGCCACATATAATAGACCCTTTATCAAACATTATTTCCTAAACACTCTTTGAGGTAGTAATTAAGTTTCTTGTTTGGTTCATGTTGGGGTTCTAAATTTCACCCTAGCTAAGCAAGGGGATTATTTAGGTCCTCTGCTCAAATCTAGACCAACATTGGATTGATCCTAGGATGTGGGTATCCTAATAATGGATTAAACCTTTGGATAAGGATTTATTCCTTATGGATCTATCGCCTACACTAAACCCAAACTAACACTTGTTTGGAAAAGGGAAAAATAATTGACAAAACTTATAAAAAAATATGAAAAAGTGGTGATGAACCAATGATTTGATCACTCTAACTCACACAAAAACACATTATGAGACACTTGTTATACCAAATAACATCAATCTTACATAAATATTTTAGAATAAGGCATTAATTAGTTATCAAATTAGTAGGAGAGGGAAATAATCCACTTTCAAGATAGACAATAAACTATAAATTACTCTTATAATGACTTGTGAGAACTATTAAGCACTTATTCAAAGTGAGAAAAACTCTATACATAAGCAAGGAACATACATTCACTTAACTATAATACATGAATTCATATAACACACTTCAATTTGGCTTAGAAAATGATGGAATTCAATCTTTATTCATTCAAAAGGGTGTCACAGTATAAATTTTGGTAGAGTTTGGTCATACCAAAAAGAGGGATATATTGATCAATATCAAGGCTTAGAATCCTATATTTATAATAGAGAGAGAGAGAGAGAGAGAGAGAGAGAGAGAGAGAGAGAGAGAGAGAGAGAGAGAGAGAGAGAGAGAGAGAGAGAGAGAGAGAGAGAGAGAGAGAGAGAGAGAGCCATGAATTAAAAAAGGCCCAACCACTTTTAATGGATTAGTATTCTTGAGGATGTTGATTTAGATATTATAAACAAATAACCAACTTTGGTAAAATAATTAAAATTCCATTTCCCTTATCCAACTTCCAAATATGTTCTTGGAATCATGTCATCATTTACTTGATCTAATGATGAGGATTATGTCTTAGAACTGGATAAAAAGTGTTGCATCTATATTAGGTGGCCATCTAAACTTGAAAATGTGAACCATGATGAGGTGAGAAATAGGTCGACTATATGTGAAAACCAATCTTAGACTATTAGTTTTCACATAGTCACTAGTCTATCTTCAAATTTTATATTGGACCTAAAGGATCTATTTCACCTATATGGAGCTTTTATTGATGATGTTTGGTTTTTGAGATGTGGCCCTAGCTTAACTCTGGTTTTATTCTAAGTTTGACTCTTCTATATTTACTTTGCTTGGGTCCAAAATAAACTCTTTGACTTTATTCAAAAATGTCTTGAGATCTATTCTTCTCAATGGTTTTTTATTTCTAACTTGAACTATCTACATCATGCTTAACTATATTTATGCTTATTGGTTCCATAGATCCTTTTCATTTATTAACTCTACTCATGCCATTAAATCTAGATGTATAAATTCATATGAGTCTTCAATATTCTACTAGGACCCTTTGACTTTGGACACTTGTCATCTTTATATTCATCATCAATATCCTCTAACCTTTTTTGAATTGTCTCACTCTGTTGCTCTATCTATGCATGGATGCTTGAGATCCATTGATTTCATACCAACTAAATGTGCTTATGCCACTTGTCCTTAGATCATTATCTCCTTGGATTTTCTAACCAATTTGAATCATGTGTGTCATCTAATTTAGATTTATAAATAAACATATACCATTGATCCCCATGGTCCCACTTTATTGTCAGTTTATGCACTCCATCAAATCATTGGCATGATTAAGAATGAGCCTTTAGATCTACCTAGGACCCATATTTTTATCGATGATTTCAATCTATTAGATCTTGGCTTGATCATATCACACCACTGGATCATTTCCAACTTTTATATCTTTAACAACTTTAACTTGGGGACCTTTTGACTTAGTTGAGTTAACTTCACTCCCCGATCAAGATGTGTCAGTATGAAGGCTCCCATAGACTGTTAGATCTCAACCAACTTCAAAACTTTTAAGGACCTTTTAAATTCAAATGTCTACTTGACTTGATTAAAATTAACATTTGCATAAATGTCATTTGATGTTTGTGTGGTTATATTTGATGTTCCAAAAACCATCAAATTTAAGCACAAATAGATCTTTACCCAAGCTTCATTTTTACATTAGTGCAAACATCTTATGTTTCATATCCAACTTTAAAGGCTTGAATCTCAAATCAAAAAACTCATGGAGGCATGAAACTTGTAGGGGATGATCTAGGTAATAAGAACAACATGTCCATGTGACTTGAGGGCTTGTAAGGCTTTCTAAGAATACTTATCATATGTGCAAACAAGTTGACCAATCTATTTATTAGTGATGTTCTAATGATGGTCTATATCCTATACTTGTTATTTTGAGCTTTTGTTAGATCTTTGGAAGCTTGAATGAACTTTTAAAGAATAAATAAACTTGTCTATGACTTGTACTACAAGATTACCTGTGCAAACTTATCTAGATCCTCCATTTACTTTGTAGACCTACTTATCTAAGATAAATATAATTACACTTTAAGAAATATTATATTTCTCCTTTATCATTGGATCTTTATCCCAATTAAGAACATTGCTCAGTCCTTGAAAGTTTTGTATGTAGGCCAAAAATGTCCAACATCTTTAGCGACTTAACTAGGAAACATACCTACTATGATTGAGAATTTGGACCATATATATAAATTCTTGGATCATAATATACAATACATGGGCCATTACATGATTTTAAGATAGCCTCTTGACTTATAAAGATAGAAAAATCCCAATAATAGGGAAATAAAATAAATTGAAAGGGAAACTAACCTAAAAAACAAAGGCAACTAAACTACTCAATGATTATACAAGAAAGAAATACTTATTTAGAATAAAATAGAAAGGAAACTACCTAATGTGTTAGAAAAAAATTGAAGACAAGAAAAACTATGTACAAGGGACTTAACTTTCCTTAATAATAGTGTTTGAGATGTATCCCATTGACTGGGATAGGAAGTTTTTCACCATTCATATTTTTGAGTTGAAAAGCATTATGGGATTTGTAATTGGAAACTATATATGGTCCACTCTAGAGAGAATCAAATTGTGTTTGTTCCTAGATTGGCTCTATCCTCATCCCACTTGAGGACCAAATCTCCTTCTTGAAAACTTCTTCTAGAAGTTCCTTTATCAAAAATATCTTTGTCATTGCTTGATGGGCCTCCATAGCCAACATGGCCTGATGCCTTATCTCCTCTAGCTCCATGAGTTCATCATATCTTATTTACATTGGCTCACTCTCCAAAATCTCAAGCTGATGCATTAAATCCAAAGTAGGGAATTTAAGAGAAATATGCATTCTTGCTTCCTTACCATATACTAGTTTATATGGAGAATGGGTAATCGATCTTTTATAGGTGATCATGTTAGCCCACAAAAATAATTTCAATTTGAGATACCATGATCTCTGATTCTCTTTTATAGTCCTCTTGATGATATTTAATAAATTATTATTTGTAGACTTAGCAAGGCCATTGTCTTATAGATAATAGTTTGATGAGGTACTGCGAAAAATACTATATTGAACTACCCACTGGCTGATCTTAAATCCTAAAAATACATAGCATTATCAAAAATTATAGTTTAAAGGACCCCAAATATAGTAAGTAAACCTTCATAAAAGTCTTAAACACTAGTCTCATTAGCTTGTTTTAATGCTATTACCTCTATCTATTTGGTAAAAGAATCAGTGGTAGTCAGGATCCACTTGTGTCTTGAGCTCGATGGGGGGTTGATAAGACCAATAAAGTCTAATACCCATTAGACAAAGGGTTGATTAACTAATATTAACTGGAGAGGTAAGGTTGCAAGTCTCACTTTTCCAACAAACATGGTGCACTATCTACATTTTTTGACCCGTGCATAACAATCACCAAATAAACTTAGCTAGTAATACCACCTCTCATGATCTTGTGAACTATAATCCTGGCTGAGTAATGTCTTCCACCATGTCCATCATGGAAATGATCAAGTAACTTCTATGTTTGACCTGGTTCTATGCATCTTAGTTGTATACCATTGATATCCTTTTTAAATAATACATTATCAACAAGGAGAAAAGGAATTGACTGTAATCTAAAATATCTCCTCTTTGAAGGCATGAAATGAGAAGGATAAATACCATCTTGTATATATCTTACCATATCTTGGAACTAGCTAGAATTTGAGGCATAATTAATTTTAGGCTCTTGATCATTTGACACCATATCCTATTCATTAGACTCTTGCAAGTCTTGGGCTAGATGTTCATAGAGTCCTTTACCTCTAACCAGCTTTGTGAATTTAGATAGTGAATGACAAGTGGTGCAGGAGAGGCTATTAGTTGAGGAGTGTATGAGGGATATTAAAATATTTTTTCCACCTTATAATGATTTTAAGGACCCTTATGTAAATTTTAGATATTAAATTAGATTCATCATCATCAAGATAGATTCAAGAAGGATAGTGAAGAACCTCAATGCCACCTTGAGGGAGAATGGTAAATTTATGATGAAAACTTGTCTAAGACCACTTCTTAAACTATTTTTCACTTCATTATATTAAATTTTAATTGTTTTTAAAAAATTGATACTTATCCTTGTGACCCTTAAACTTATCTTCTTCTCTCTCTTATCCTATTCTCTACACATGCAAATGTTTTTAGTATTTGTATCTAGTACACACTTAATATGGTGAAGCCCTACTAGTTTGGAAGCTTATTTTGAATTTGAATAAGATTATGAAGTTTATTTTATCTCTATAATATATGTTTTACGTGTGTTAAGTGGTTTATGTGCTTGATAACTGATGAATATCTTCTCCTTGCTTCCATACTACTATTGCATTATTTATGTGAGTGACATATTTTCTAACAAGTTTCATAAAGTGTATGTGTTTTTTAAGTTTGTATTAAAGTGTGAGAGGGACTAGTAGTGTCTAGTATAATACCTTCTTCTCACCCACCTCTAGATATTCATAGTAGTCTACCTATATGATAAATACTTATTCTAGAAGGACAATGAGTTAAGGTTAGTTTTAAGAGTCTCCTTTCTTAGTGTACATATAAGTGTGTTTGTGGACTAATATTTGGATTATCACCTATATTAACATAGGTTAATTTATATTTATTTCTTCCCTTTTCATCCCCAAGTGATTATTTTAGTGTAGTGTGTGAGCTTAAGAGATAAATCAAGGGAGATATCCCTTTAGCCTATAGGTTTACCTCTACTATAGGAAACCTGCATGCCTAAAGGTAATCACATGTTGACCAAGTATTGGATAGGATTGAATAATGTAATCTAAGGGTAATTTATTTAGATACAATAGTTTTGGCATGCCCTATAGGACTAAGGTCCATAAGAGTAGAAGAATTATTAGTTTGTTCTTCTTACTATCAACTTTTGGAAGCATTCAAAAAAACACCAATGGAAACTCTGAATGCATCATCTAGTTGTAAACATCCAAAGTACTTGTGATAAAATATTTTAATCAATTATTGTATTTCATTTGACTAATGAAGTTATTATGGTTGGATATGTTGAGATTCCTTACGACACACATATCTATCAAAGTTATTATCAATCCTATGGTCAACTCATTTATCCTCCATATAGTCATGAAGTTGTTGAGTGGTATTGTGAGGAAGCCTATGAATAAAGCTATCAATGAGAAAATATTAAGGGTCTTGATAAATAAATATAGTCTCTTAATATGCAAGTTATCAAGGAAGAAATCAAGGATCTTAAGAGGCATATTCTTAGAGGTAATCATCCCCAACATCCCTATCTCTCCTATCAAGCTCTTAGACAACCTTCTCAAGGTCAATACCAAAACTCATAATCCTATCCTTATCTTAACCTAAATCCACCTCAATATAAATCTATGCTAGATTTCATTCCTAAAACTCTAAAATCACAAATGTTGATGAATAAATGGGATAAATAACTTGATGTGATCCCTATTCATTTCATAGAGAGGATGAGAAATTTAGTCCATTTCATTATTAACAAGTGGAAGTTGGAACCTGGTTAAGGAGGAAGAAAAATATGTCATAAATGAATAATTTAATGAAATGATATGTTATATCCAATGGTGGGTTGATAGGATTACAAGGTGGGAAAACCAAGAAGTTGGGAACAAACTTGTAGCTATTGAAGATCTTCAAGAAAATAATGAAGGTAAAAATATGTTTGAAGAGAAAATCTCTCCCTCCTATCCTCAAGTTTCTTCTTATATTTCATATTAGTCCTCTCATTCCTCTCATCCTCATGAAGAGCCCATTCAATATCTAAAATTTCCTATTAGCCTCAAAGTTCTAACTTGGAACCAAGAAGTTGATGATAATAATAAAAACTTTGTGTATGGTCAAACCACATTGCCTTCTCTTAAAAAACATACAACTTGTCCATTGTGGAGGTCTATATAAGAATATTTTCAATTTGAAAATGAATCCTTAGTTGACAATGTGGAAGAGCTTCAAGAAGACAATAAAAATCATGAGCTGGCTGATTAAGGAAATGAAGTGTCTATTGCTCAATAGAACTTTCTCTCTCTCCAAGAATTCTTTCAAGTGTATCCTTCCATCCTCATTCCCATTCATGAGCCATCAATCACACCCTATACTCTTCCAAACCATAAAAATTTTCACCATCCTCCCACCTCTTCCCATCTTGAAATAGAACCCATATTATGGGAGGAAATTAAATAAGAAAAAGATAAATTTGTAACTAATTAAGAAGATGCTTCAAGTGACTATGAAGAAAAGTTAACCATAAGAACTCCCCTTTGTGAAGATAATCCCAAGTCATTATTATTAAATGAATAAAAATATGATCAGAATGAAGTTTCATTTGTCCATAAGGAGTTTGATCAAGATATGTGGTAGAATTATCAAGAAATGTTCAATGAATATGAAGGTCTTGAGAATCTAGTTCTTGAAGGAGAGAAAAGTGAGATTGTTTAAGAGGAATGTAAGGTTCCTATTGAACAACCATGTCTTGAGGAACACCATGGAGCAATCTATGATGACTATAACATTAATGAACATGGCCAAGAGAATGAGTTTGAAGGGGTTGTGTTTTTTGAAGATAAAGAGATCCAAGACTATTGGCATCAACAAATTGAGCTTTTATAACAACCTGAAGAACTTTACAAAGTTGAAGGCCAAGATCACAAGAAGATAGAATAAGATGTCCTCATGGAGTAAAATGATGAGGAATGTATTGAATATACCAATATCCTTGAAGATATTATGGATGATAAGAAATTTGAATCCATTCAAAGTACCATGGAGGTTAAGTAAAAATGTTTTATGGAAGCATCATTGAGTCAAGTTGTAAATAAGGAGTCTCATGAGAAGATTGATATTGTTGAAGTGTTTAAATAATTCACCTTCATAGGTGATATGTTTGTATTTGCCTTGATTGCATTGAAGATCATGCCAAAGAGGTTGGTAAACATGAAGAAGTTGAGAACATCAAATCCAATGCTCAAAATTTCACTAGCCTCATGCACTTTCCCTTCTCATGGACTCAAATATATGGTTCAAACTTTAAATTTGATCTAGGATGAGAAAGTTACTTCATGTTAGTTTGTCCATAGTTAGTTTTTTTAATTTGTGTGTGTTTTCTCTAAGTGTCATGAGAACACATGTTTATTATTGTCTTGATTTTTATTTTTTTTCCTATTTTCTACTTGGTCTAGTTTAATGTTTGTTCAAAGGCTCTTTAGTGTCAAATGTGGTGTATTGGTGACTCCATTTCCTAGGGATAGGATAAGGGAACTGGTCCTTAGCATAGTAATGTTTTTACCACTAGGAAATCACTAAAATGTTAATTAATTTGACCCCAAGTCAATTAAGGTCAACCCCACATGTAAGTTCAATCTTTCATAAGGTCTCTTAGGTTATAAATGGTCCACTATAGTCATAAATGAAGTCACATAGGATGTTTTACCTTGGTCATGCTTGTTAAATTGTCCTTATGTCATCTACGGCCAACTTTTGGGTTATTTAGTGAATTGTAAAATTTAATTCAAAGGAAAAAAGTTACAAGAGGAAGTATAATGTAGCCATGTCATTTATATGTCAGAGATGGTAGTTTTGAAACTAAAAATTATAGGTTCAATGTACAAAGGTGTTTAACTAAAAAATAGGTCATTTTCATACAGTTGTATAGATTCATAAAAACATTGGAAAATGTGGATACTTTAGGAGAGTCATTTAAATACCAAAAATTTATATAAATAATTAATAAACTTTGATAGGTCTAAAAATGGTTTGTCTCTCTCTTTGTTCCCTTTGGTAGGTCAACAAGGTCAACTAGTTTGTAGCTAGTATGGATATGAGGGGTAAAATCAAGATAAATTCAATTGGTGAATGTTATAACTCCTAATGGGATATAATTACATGGTCATGGATTTTATATTGGTGTAATATTCTTCATGAACAAACACTAGGACTAATATTCCCTCCTAGTTACCTACACATTCCTAACACCTTTAAGTTTTCTCATCTATTTCATGATTTGATGTTTCCAAGTAGTGTGTGTGTTTTTGGAAGAGCATATTCTTCATCTTCCTATTTTTTAAAATTATTTTTTCATATATGAAACATGATAAAATAGGAAATATCATCTCCATGTGTTAAATATGAATGTATTATTGTCTATAGAATATGTTTTCATAGTTATAATGTTTTATTCTTTATCAGTGACTTTATATCCAAAGGTCATGTACTTGTGTTCAAATTCTCAAATCATGGAAGCTAGTTTATCCATGTAAGGTTTGTATTTATGGACTTCAAGGTTGATGGAGATGGGTTTCCAAGACTATGAGCAAGGACTGATTAGAACTCTAAGAAACACAATCACTTACAACAATCTACAGGAATGTATGGAAGATGGATGAAACATTCAAAACCTTAGACATAGGTTGGATTCAACTTCATGACTTGAATGATTTTCTCAAGTTATATAGGGTTCATAATATTGGTCCTAGACCATTTCAAACAACATACAGAGGTAAAATTTTGAAAAGTTACTTAAAGGGAGAGTTGACGTTAATTTCTTTGAGAAAGGGATCTAGCCTCACAATGTAGCCTATATTTATGAAGATTATTGAGGTTTGAATAGGTCTAGTTGTTTTATAATAGTATCCTAGGCCTAAGAGTAATGTATTAACACAAGAAGATGACTTATAGGTATATAATAATTATGGCTGAGTGGTATTTCACTTAGTTATTTTTCCATTTGAAATAAATAGTAAACCCAGTGTTAAAAGCCAATGAACCTGTAACATGTAACAATGACCTATAGTGTATTATTGGTAAGGGATGAAAACATGGTCTAAAGGTAAGAATGGGTCCCTTAAAATAATAAATTATCCTATTCACCTCATAAATAAATAGAGGGATGAAACAAAATGCTTAGACATAGTGACATCTATAGCAATCTTTCTAATTCTTCCTTGATTGCCACTTATAAGTGACATAGTCAAAATAGTCTGTAGACTAGTTCAAATGTATGGAGAGAAACAAGTTCAAAATGTTGGTAGAGGTATGGTGTAAATCCATATATAATAAATTTTCAAATTTTATGACATCATGTTTTATGTGATTCTCAAAAATAAATAAATTGGTTTTTAACCCTACACTCAGTCAACTAAGACCCTACACACAATCATATTCCTAGAAACCAATCTTGAAGAATTTGAAGGTTTAAGGGTGTTATAAACATGATAAATACTTGAAAATTTAAGTAGAGGGTCAACATGACCTAATATATCTCCTTAGGGTCTCATTTATATCTAATGAATAAGGGAGATTCCCTTTATTTAATTGTATGGATTCATAAAAATCTTGGAAAATGTGGATACTTTAGGAGATTCATTTAAATACCCATAAGTCATATACATTCTTAATAATCTTTGACAGGTCCAAAAATGGTGAAAAATGGTTTGTATCTCTCTTTGTTCCCTTTGGTAGGTCAATAAGGTCAACCAATTTGTAACTAGTATGGATATGAGGGGTAGAATCAAAGATAAATGCAATTGGTGAATGTTATAACTCCTAATGGGATCTAATTACATGGTCATGGATTTTATACTAGTGTACTATGCTTCATGAACAAACACTAGGACTAATATTCCCTTCTAGTTTCCTACACATTCCCACGATGGACAAGTTGTAGGTTTTTTAAGAGAAGGCAATGTGGTTTGACCATACACAAAGTTTTTATTATTATCATCAACTTCTTGGTTCCAAGTTAGAACTTTGAGGCTAATAGGAAATTTTAGATATTGAATGGGCTCTTCATGAGGATGAGAGGAATGAGAGGACTAATATGAAATATAAGAAGAAACTTGAGGATAGGAGGGAGAGATTTTCTCTTCAAACATATTTTTACCTTCATTATTTTCTTGAAGATCTTCAATAGCTACAAGTTTGTTCCCAACTTCTTGGTTTTCCCACCTTGTAATCCTATCAACCCACCATTGGATATAACATATAATTTCATTAAATTATTCATTTATGACATATTTTTCTTCCTCCTTAACCAGGTTCCAACTTCCACTTGTTAATAACGAAATGAACTAAATTTCTCATCCTCTCTATGAAATGAATAGCGATCACGTCAAGTTATTTATCCCATTTATTCATCAACATTTCTGATTTTAGAATTTTAGGAATGAAATCTAGCATAGATTTATATTGAGGTAGATTTAGGTTAAGATAAGGATAGGATTATGGGTTTTGGTATTGACCTTGAGAAGGTTGTCTAAGAGCTTGATAGGAGAGATAGGGATGTTGGGGAAGATTACCTCTAAGAATATGCCTCTTAAGAGCCTTGATTTCTTCCTTGATAACTTGCATCTTAAAAGACTATATTTATTTATCAAGACCCTTAATATTTTCTCATTGATAGCTTTATTCATAGGCTTCCTCACAATACCACTCAATAACTTCATGACTATATGGAGGACAAATGAGTTGACCATAGGATTGATAATAACTTTGATAGATATGTGTGTCGTAAGGAATCTCAACATATCCAACCATAATAACTTCATTAGTCAAATGAAATACAATAATTGATTAAAATATTTTATCACAAGTGCTTTGGATGTTTACAACTAGATGATGCATTCAGAGTTTCCATTGGTGTTTTTTTCAATGCTTCCAAAAGTTGATAGTAAGAAGAACAAACTAATAATTCTTCTATTCTTTTGGACCTTAGTCCTATAGGGCATGCCAAAATTATTGTATCTAAATAAATTACCCTTAGATTACATTGTTCAATCCTATCCAATACTTGGTCAACATGTGATTACCTTTAGGCATGCAGGTTTCCTATAGTAGAGGTAAACCTATAGGCTAAAGGGATATCTCCCTTGATTTATCTCTTAAGCTCACACACTACACTAAAATAATCACTTGGGGATGAAAAGGGAAGAAATAAATATAAATTAACCTATGTTAATATAGGTGATAATCCAAATATTAGTCCACAAACACACTTATATGTACACTAAGAAAGGAGACTCTTAAAACTAACCTTAACTCATTGTCCTTCTAGAATAAGTATTTATCATATAGGTAGACTACTATGCATATCTAGAGGTGGGTGAGAAGAAGGTATTATACTAGACACTACTAGTCCCTCTCACACTTTAATACAAACTTAAAAAACACATACACTTTATGAAACTTGTTAGAAAATATGTCAGTCACATAAATCATGCAAGAGTAGTATGGAAGCAAGGAGAAGATATTCATCAGTTATCAAGCACATAAACCACTTAACACACGTAAAAAATATATTATAGAGATCAAATCAACTTCATAATCTTATTCAAATTCAAAATAAGCTTCCAAACTAGTAGGGCTTCACCATATTAAATGTGTACTAGATACAAATACTAAAAACATTTGCATGTGTAGAGAATAGGATAAGAGAGAGAAGAAGATAAGTTTAAGGGTCACAAGGATAAGTATCAATTTTTTAAAAACAATTAAAATTTAATATAATGAAGTGAAAAATAGTTTAAGAAGTGGTCTTAGACAAGTTTTCATCATAAATTTACCATTCTCCCTCAAGGTGGCGTTGAGGTTCTTCACTATCCTTCTTGAATCTATCTTGATGATGATGAATCTAATTTAATATCTAAAATTTACATAAGGGTCCTTAAAATCATTATAAGGTGGAAACAATATTTTAATATCCCTCATACACTCTTCGACTAATAGCCTCTCCTGCACCACTTGTCATTCACTATTTAAATTCACAAAGCTGGTTAGAGTCCTTTTCCTATGGGTAGTGAAATTTGTTTGAGAGAGGCCTTATTCAAGTCACATAAGTCAACACATAGCCTTATTTCACCATTATTTTCTCTATAAGAACAATATTTTCTACCCAAGTTAAGTGTTTAATTGGAAATATTATGATTGACTCAATGAGGTTATACAATTTAGCTCTCATTAAAGGTTTAATATTCAGATTTATTAGCCTTTGCCTTTTTCTAACTAGCCTAGTCTCATCTTCTACCTCAATGGTATGTTGAGATAGACTTGGATCAAAATCCTTAAGGTCAATGTACTGCCATACAAAGACATCTACAAAATTTGAACATAACTTAATAAAATCTTCTTTCTATAAAGATTTGAAAACTTTACCTAGCTTTAAAAAAAATCTAGTTTCAATCTCTACATTTATGTAGTGTTCTTACTTGATTGATAAAGAAATTTTTTCTTTTTTTATTTCATCATCTCTACTGAATATATTTTCCAGGGTTACCAGTCCTTTAGGCAACTTATTTATCTTTAATTGCACAATCTGATCATCATACTATTGTAAATTCTATCTAGATTCCTTGAGGATAATTTAGCTTCCTCTTATAAGAATCTGATAATCTGGATGTCATCTTTAAATACTTGACAATCATCATAATTGTCTACAATAGAAGGTCTCACAACTACTTTTATGAATGATTGGACTTTGTCCCTTTTTATATTATCTAGGATACTAAAATATGATTTAATAACATCTAGCCTATCTGCATGCTTATTCTAGTTTATTGGTATGGCCTCAATATTGAAGCCTTGAAAGTCTACAACTAGGTCCCATAATCTATTTTTATAAGGCCTACATAGTGGGTTTTTGCATAAATTAAGTCCCCTTACTTGTTAAACTACTAGTTCACTATCTCCAAAGCCTTGTAAGGAATTAACCTTCATCTATCTTTCCCATTACAAAACATGCACTAGTGTTCCATATTCAGTGACATTATTGGAACAACCAAGCTAAAACTTAAGAGAAGAGAAATACATTTGATTATCTAGACAAATTAACATCATTCCATCTCTAGTGCTATGTTTGTTCCTAAATCCATCAAAATATAACTACCATAGTCCATCACTAGGTTGCTCATCTTTCATTAATGTTGGAATTGGTGCATCATTTTCATGAAGATAATAAACACCAAGTCTTTTTTGTTCAATTAACTTGTCGGGATCATGATCATGTAAATCAAAGGCCCATTCATCAAGGAAAAGATCTAAGACTCCATCTAGAGGTGATTCAAATTCAACCTAACTATTTTCTAACATTTTATCTAAAATAACATAATTAGTGTTCACCATGTTTGGCATGTATGGCTCCAAATGAAATCTTGCAATAGGTTCAGAAAGTATTGTCACCTTAGTTTCATACCTAGTTATGAACATTAGATAGGTCCAATCAGCTGATAAATATCCTCCAATTTTTGAAGTAAAATCTCTTGATAGACACATGGAAAAATAGGGAGGTAGCTCTAGTACAACTACATCTTGATGAATAATAACATTGGGGCAAGCATGTAATGTTAGCTTTATGCATTTTATCATGCATACTATTTTCATTAGTGAGACATATAATTTTAATACGCCTTTAGTGTTTGGCTCATAAACAAGACCAAGTTTGTCTATAATTTTTTTGGGCATGATATTTAAACTAGATCTACTATCTACCATACAATTATGGACTAAACAGTCACCTATTATCAAAGAGAGATAAAAGGGAGGGGTCTTGATTGACTTGATATTGGATTTATCCACCTTTATCATATTATGTATCTACTAATTAGGTTGATTGATTTGTTGGTCTGAGTTGGCCAAGACACCTTGTTTCTCAGTTGATTTTATAGATATCATGAGATCTGAAAGTTATTGAATTAACATGTATTTTTTCCTTGGGATGGCAAGGGAATCCCACATGTTGATACCAACGTTTGATTTCTTCATTTGATCAATAATGTTAAAATATGTTCCACTAACCTTTGGCTACAACTCCTGAACCACTAGTTATTCTCTAGTTAGGGGCATTTAGGGAACTTTCACTGTCTCTATGTTCTAAATCATCTATGCTATAAGAACAACAACTTGATTTTTGACATTATTTGACACAAAATTAGGAAAACTATAAGTATTTCTCACATCCTAAGCTTCTTTAATTTCTCTTATTTTAGTTTTAGTCAAAGATACCATTTAACCCTTTGTGTTGTTGGTTTCACCAACTTGGCTAAATGCAATGTGATCATCCAAATGCTAATTAAAATTGATAGCATCAGGTTATCCTGGAACTTGTTGAGATTATCCTTGTATTTCCATATATATGTCTTGATATTAACTAACTTGAAGATGGAACTCTTCCTATGTCATTTGTGTCATGGTAATATCTTTTGATACCAAAGTTTGATTCTAAATGTCATTTGAATTAGAAGGCTGCCAACCTAGATCTTGCATCAAATTATTTTGGGGAACAATATCTTTTGATCTAGAAGGCACATTGGCATCAAGGATTGCATATGGCTTACTTTGGGTTATAGCTTATTGATTTTTATAAGGTTTCCTATTATCTTTGAAACCTTAATAAGGTGGTATTTGGTTATTGAAAGACTTATAAGTACTCTAGTTTTGCTACTGATAAGTTCTACCTTGGTACTATTATCTCTTGAGTGAAACAATTTCATTTTCAAAAGCTTGTAACATGCTTTTAAAATCACCAATATCAATAGATTGATTAGGAGGGGCTACAACTTGGAATTTTAGAGATGGAATAGGGGCTATAGATGGAATTTAAGGAACTTGAGGGGGAACAACAAGTTGTAATTTCATAAAAAAAAGGGCATTAGAGGCATTGGATCATGTTTAATACTTAAATAAAGTTCTTTACTTTGATATCAATCTAATAATCATTTGGCAAGTTATTACCACCCATAGAATATATCATGACACTTATATTAGAATTAAGGGCCTTAAAGAAGTGCAAAAATGCATACTCTATGGATGTTCTAACCAATGCAAGGATCTTAATTTATGTTTTTTAGAATCTGAGATTAAAGTTTGACATGAATTCATGGGGATACCTTTGTATTGTAGTCAATTTTTCAACCAAAGACAAATGATCAGACTTTTCTTCAAATTTCTTAATAAAGCTATACCTGACCCATCCAAAGTAGAAATGGAGGTCAAAGGAAGATTATTATACCATTTTAATGCTTTTCCCTTGAAAGAGGCAACAAGTAATCTGATAGCCACATTATCTTGAGTTACATTATGAAGAAAACATAAATTGGCAATATCTTGGATATGCTCAATAGCGGTAGCTTTATCACATTTTACAGAGAAGAAAGGGACAATTGCTAGAGAAAACACAAAAATGCCATCATACTAGGCCAAATTTAGGGGACTACCCCTGTTAAATGGGATAAACACTTGATTCTTAATAACCATTTGGGCAAAATAGATTTGACTTATGGGGACAATAGATTAGACTAAAATAATAGATTGACTAAAAGGTAAATACTAATTTGGAGGATAAGGTCTTGTACTATTGAATCTTGATCTCTTTTAATAATTTTGAGGTAATTCAATATGTTCAAAAGAAGTATCTTTACTTGCTGCTCTTATTGTAACCTTTGACATGAAAGCTTTGTTTGAAAGATGTTATGAGCTATGCAACCTGAAGGATTTTCTACTTTTAATGATGGTAGATCTCTCTTGCTAATATGAATATTTATTCTCAATCTTCAAACTTAAATTATACCAAATAACCTTGGTGTCCCACTGGGCATGCCAAAAATTTTGGGGTTTTAAATTGTACGCTACCTGAGCAACGGGATTGTTCATGTCCTCTACTCAAATATATACCAACATGGGATTGATCCTAGGATATGGGTATCCTAACAATGGATCAGACCTTGAGATAAGGATATATTCCTTATGGATATATCACCTACACTAAACCTAAACTAGCACTTAATGGAAAAATGGAAAGAGAATTGATAAAACTTATAAAAGCATGTGAAAAATTAGTGATGCACCAATGATTTGATCACTCCAACTATACAAAAACACACTATGGGACACTTTTTAGACCAAATAACATCAATATTACATAAATATTTTAGAATAAGGCATTAATCAGTTATCAAATTAGTGGGAGAGGGAAAATATCTACTTTCAAGCTAGACAATAAACTATAAATTTCTCTTATAATGACATGTGATAACTATTAAGCACTTCTTAAAGGTGATAAAAACTCTAGACATAAGCAAGGAACATAAATTCACTTAACTATAGTGTATGAATGCATAAAACACACTTCAATTTGGCTTAGAAAATGATGGAATTTAGTCTTTATTACATCAAAAAGGTGTCAGTATAAATTTTAGTAAAGTCTAGTCATACCAAAAATAAGGATAGATTGATCAATATCAAGGCTTAAAATCATGTATTTATAATAGAGAGAAAAAAATAAAGAGAGAGAGAGAGATAGAGCTATGCATTAGAAAAGGCCTAACTACTTTCAATCGATTAGCATTTCTTGCAGATGTTGACTCAGATCTTATCAACAAAGAACCAAATCTATAAAATAATTAAATGTCCATTATTCTTATCCAACTACTAGATATTTTCTTGGAATCGTGTCATAATTTACTTTATCTACTGATGAGGATCATGTCTTGGAATTGGATGAAAAGTACCACATCTGCATTAAGTGGCCATCTAAACCTAAAAATGTGAACCATGATGAGGTGAGACATAGGTCTACTATATGTGAAAACCAATCTTAGATCACTAGTTTTCACATAGTCATTTGTATATCTTTGACTTCTTTACTAGACTCAAAGGAACTATTTCACCTATATAGAGCTTTTATTGATGATGTTTAGTTTCTAAGTTGTGGCCCTGGTTTAACTTTGGTTCATCTTCAAGCTTTGATATTCTATATTTAATTTATTTGGGTCTAAAATAACCTCTTCAACTTTCATTGAAAATGTCTTAATATCAATTATTCTCTTTGGTTGTCAATTTCTAACTTTAACTATCTACATCATGCTCAACTATCTTTATGCTTATTAGTTCTGTAGATATTTTTGACTTATCGACTCTAATCTCACTATTAGATCTAGATTTATGAAGTCATGTGAGTCTTTGATCATCTTCTAAGACCCACTGAATTTGGAAACTTGTCTTCTTTGTATTCATCATTGATATCCTTTGAACATTTTTGACTTGTCTCACTCCATCAATCTATCTATGCATGGATGCCCATGAGCCATTGATTTCCTACCAACTGAATGTGATTGTGCCACTTTTCCTTAACTCATTATCTCCTTGGATTTGCTAACCAATTTGAATCATGGGCTCCATTCAATCTAGATGTATGAATGCACGTGCACCATTGATCTCCCTAGTCCCACTTTCCTATCAGTTCTTGTGATCCATCAGATCATTGGTACGATTAAGAATGATCCCTTAGATATACCTAGGACCCATCTTTTTATCAGTGATTTCACTTTTTTGGATCTTATCTTTATCATCTTTCACCATTGGATCATGTCCAACTTGTAGATATTTAACGGCTTTAACCTAGGGACCTTTTAACTTAGTTGACTTCACTTCACTCCATCTGATCAAGATGTGTCAGTAGGAGGGCCCTTGTAGACCATTATATATTGACCAACTTTAAACCTTTTAAGGACCTTTTAGATTCAAATATCTATTTAACTTGATTAAAATTGGCATTCATGTAAATGTCATTTGATATTTGCATAGACGTGTTTGATGTTTCCAAAAACTATCAAATTTAAGCATAGATAGATCTTTATCTAAGCTTCATTTTGACATTAGCATGCATGTATTATGTTCTAGGTCTAAATTTAAAGGCCTAAATATCAAATAAAAAAACTCATGGAGTCTTGAAACTTGTAAGGGATGATCTAAGTATTGAGAACAACATGTCCACATGACCCAAAAGCTAGCAAGGCTTTTCAAACATACTTGTCAAATGTGACAACAAGCTAACTAGTCTATTTTTGAGTGATGTCATAATGATGTTATAGATCCTAGACTTGTTATTTTGATCTTTTTCTTGATCTTTGGAATCTCTAATGGACTTATAAAGCATAAAAACCTTGTTTATGACTTGTATTGCAAGATTACCTATACAAACTTATCTAAATCCTCCATTTACTCTATAGACCTGCTTCTCTAAGATCAATAGAATTACACTTTAATAAATATGATCTTCATCATTTATAATCAAATATTTCTCCCAATCAAAAATTTTTTTCATTCCTTGAAGGTTCTATATGTAGGCCAAAAATGGCCAATAGTTCACTAGTGTTGCTTGAGGCAAATTAAGTGGATGAATGATATTGGTGCATCACCACCCTTAGTTTAGGTTTACTTTATGCCATATTTGTATCCCTTTTCACCCTAATCAATAGGTCTTAGTGATTTTGAGCCTAAATAAATGCACCAAGGGAGTCATCCCCATGATCTAGAGGTCTAGCCTAGTCACAAGTCACCCACAGCCTTGGGATATTCCCACATTTCCCCAACCTTAGAGGTAGGATTGAATAACCTACTCTTAGGGTATAAGTCTAGGTTGGAGGTGTGGATGTGAATTGTTGTTACCAATGGGTACAAATATCTCCCTAAGAAACATAAAACCAATGGTAATAACCATCATTTCATGAAATCCAGATATATTCCTATGAATTTGGGCTTATACTACTACCATTTCTTGTTTTATAATTGTTGAAATTGTATTTACATATAGTTATTATTAGTTTTTAACCATTTTTATATCATATTCTAATATTTTTATTATCTATTTTAATTAGTGTGATATTGGATTTTAATATAGCTATTATTGGATTCCCAATTCTAGTGTGGAATCAAATTCCAATTATATCTTAAATGATTTTTCACCTTTAAATTCATATTTAGGAGAAATTTCCAATAGTTGAGCATGGTTCAATATCTAAAATGGGTTCTAATAATTTAAATAATGTGACCCCATAGTTGTCATGTTATTTCCTAATTATAGTTATTATAGTAATGTCTAATATTTATCCAAAATTTACCATATATTAACCAATCACATCATGACATGGAATATTTAAAAATATTAGTGAAACATTGTAAAACACACTTACTATCACCATGTACAAGTATTATAAAACACTTTTCATTACCCATGTGCCCCATGTAAAACATAATTATTGTTATTCTTAATAATCTTGTGTAGTATGGGGAAGTGCCCATTCTACACTAGGTAAGAACATAGGACTTTGTTGCTCATATTATTGATTTAGAGTTCATTATTATTATCTCAATGTGTAGAATGGGCATGTTCTTATAAAACCAAAGATGGTTACTACATACATTAATCAAAATTTAAAAAGTTCACACTTTATGTATTAGTATATTCTTAGAAATAATTAATCATTTTGTATCCACACTGATGTGATTTAAATGGTTTAAATATTATATATGTATTAATTAATAATGTGTAGGGAATACATTGATGTGAAGGATTTAACTAGCTTTTGTAACTTGTTTGATCTATGTTTTAATATCCATCAAAAAATCTAGATACAATGCTTCACCTTATTCTCTTCTATAAGGTTTCAAATTTTTAAACCACGCCTTTTTATCCACATGCACATCCATTAATGGATTGAATTCTTGTATAAATAAATTTTGAATAAATTTGTTTTCTTTGTGGAAATATCCTGATGGTTTAACTTCCCAGGGTTTTGAGATGTGGAATGCTACCACTTGGTAGCTTCTCAAGTCATCAAAACCTTAGTGGCATGATAGGATTCAACCCTAATTTATTAATGCTTATGGGGTCTCAAGGTATTATGAATTTAATAAGTGGTAGCATCCTAGAGATTAGAAAGCTAGGGGGCTAGGTATATAGAATTAGACCCAGGGTCCCATAAATGTGACAAGTGGCACTCCATAACCTTGGTGGAATAGGATTGAATAGACCCAAAGTATCCATGTGAAACTTTACTAAATCAAAAATATATTGGAATAAATTTGATGACTGATAAGTTAGCATTATAAAGACATAATCTTGTGCTTTGACTAGTATATTAATCCTTAACATTCATGGTTGAATGATGGGAACTATTTAGCCTCTTATATTGTGGCACATGACTAGTAATTTAATTATGGTAATTGGTAGGAATAATTATCACTTAGATATATTTTAAATAAAGGTTTATAAATTTAAATTGCATGCCACATTGTACATGATATCTTCTTGATTAATGGATCTATTCACAATTTAATGTGAAATGCATAAACTCACTTGTCCATGGAGGCCCCCTTTATTTAATAGTTATCATCTAATTCCAAACATGTTAGAATATAATTATGAGCATGGAAATATGTAAATATGGAGAGATAAATTGGACCAAAAGTTTAATTAGATACACTCATTTTGTTGATTCCACATTGAGAACAAAATAGACCTTGATGACTCCATGGATTCCTAATGACCCAATCCTAAACTCGAAATAATTTCATTGTATTTTAACACTTCATAAGCCTATACTCTTCATATCACCAAAATATGTTGTGTTTTTCAAACACATACCATCAAATTAGTATGACATAACCCCAATAATTATAGTGTTTCATCATTACTAGTGCATCTCCCATGAACTTAAGAAGAATAATGCTAGTAAATGAAAACTATTTTGATTAAATACTTAAAATTAATCAAAATATTTTATTAAATCTAAAAATTTATGAAAAATAATATTCTAAAATAATTATTAATATTATATTAATATTTAATAATAAATATGGTTACTTCATTAATGTTTCAATAGTAATACACCTAAATGGAAGTTGGGATAAAAATATTGAATAAAAGTTGGTCAAATAGAAGAAATCAATGCCAATCTTCAATTCATATTTAAAAATTATGGTACAAATGTAAGGATAAGTTATTGGAGACTAATTTGGAATATAAATATCAAAATATCCACATCCTAGGCCAAGATGATATCACATATTAATCTATGACCTTTAATAGTTTTACCTTAGTATTCATTACCCTATTCACGTAGTACAAGGTATGTTTCAATGGCCTCATGTCCTTTTTTATGAATCTTAATCGATCCAACTTTACATTTTTTATTTGGTTTCCATAACCAAATTATTATATCCACATTAATGTCATTTTTTATTTCATTTGATTTGATACATGTTCTACTAGGTATCGAATAATATCGATACAATGCTTCACCAACTTTTCTCCATAAGGGTTTCCAATATTGAATCCTTTCCTTTTTAACCATATTATCACCTTTTGGTTAAGGTAAATATCCCCATACACCCTTCCCATCCATATCTTTTAATTTTCATTTTTTGGTCGGACTAGAAGCATCTATCCCACATACGCATTTACTGCACACAACTATTATAGTGGTATTTGACCTTTTTCAGTTTCTTGATATTACCATTTAATGCATGCCTATGACCATTTATCCAATCTAATTTATGACTATATAAGTTTATCCTTGGGTACCCATAAGATTTTCTCCATGTATTTTGATAGACATCCATTCCTTCAAATTTCATTTTAATCACCTCCATTGATTCATTGACCACATTAAATATATAATTTATTGTTAATGCATCTAACACAAAATTATTTTTTGTATTTTTATTCATGGCTCTAATTTTTTACCATATAAATGTGACTAAATCTAATGGAATTTTTTTGAGATATATTTACAAAAATTAATTTTCATTTTCTCCACTTCATCCAAAAAAATTGAGCATTTTATATCTTCATCAACATTTAGATTTGACAAACTAGGCAGAGAGGGGCACTAAATTTTTGACATTTTTTTAGCAATATAGGGTCTTCTAATCACTTTTTTGGAATGATTATAATTAGTGGCATCAAAATAAATTGGTTATACCATCTATAGTTTTTATTCTTATAATACATCCCACATATTTATCTCAACCTCATTTGGGACTTATTTGAATCTAAAATATAGAGGAGAATCATTTATGTTGGCCAATTGCCTAATGGCTATTGTATCAGAGATCCTTCAAATAGGGAGCATCATTTACAAGGAGGTTTGAATACTTTATCAATATGCACACCAAATTTTTTGGTTTCCAATCCCTTAAATTATACCATGTCTCTTTCAAGTACATTTCACATCCTCTCCACATGATGACCCCTTATAAGTCCACATGATCATCTTATCCAAATGTAAGAGAAATTTATGATATAGTACAAAGAATAAATGTGACATCAAAGTTAAAATCTATAAAACCCTATCAAATATAAAAATTAAACATAAATGTGAGATGAATGAAAGCAAAAAATTATAATAATTGTCAAATTCAATTTAAGTCTTATGTACTAAGGATCTATATGTTGCTAGGAATAAATATGTAATATATAAAAATAAGAACATGTGAGCAAAGTGATATGTTAAAATAAATAATACTCGATGCAAATATGATTTAACTGTACTATCATAAAAATAATGGGACATTATCATCATTAATTATCAATAGCTACAAATATATTTTAATTTTTTTTAAAAATTAAGTAACAACATATTTATTGTTAAATTTGGTGGACTCCTTATCAGTAAAAACATGTTTTTTGGTAAATTGAGAAAAACTATACCCTCTTGGTTTATCCAAAGATAAATTGAGGATGCAAACAGAATCTTACAACATTTTTAAAAAGTATCAATATCACATATTTATAGAGAAGGTAATAAAAGGGTGGATAACATAGATAATATTGGTGTTTTTATCCCCTCTTTTAATCAATGGTTGAATCTACAAGACTTGCCAAGCCACATAATCATAGTCATTTCAAAGGATGTGGAAAGATTCATAACCCTTAGGAAAGTAGGGTGATCCAATGATGGAATATAATTAATGAAAACCCTCATAGCCCATAAAATATCATGAAATTATTTCCTCACTCATTTCAAGGTAAGGAAGCCAAGCATGAATCATGGTAGGAAAGGACCTAACTTTGCCATCATTAAGACACTGGTCAAAATGGATTTATAATGAAAGGAAATCAAGACAAAACCAATTTATAGTAAGACCCCAAGAAGGAAGAAATGACCAACCATGGGTGGTGATCATGAAAAATTTAAATCTATTTATTAAACTTAAGTCAAGGAATACCTAGTGGTATGGAACAAACTCTCAAAAGGGGGGCTCACTAGTTTTATGACAATAATTATTGGCCATGATATTGCCATTTTTAAGTATTTTTCAAGAGGCTGGGAGGAAGGTGTTGTCAGAATGAGAGGCTTAAAAATAAGCATCATCTAGGAAATCATCTAAGAAGTAATGGGTATGGATTGTCAAGGAAAGAAGGCCTTTAAGGATAAAAAATTTAGGGATGAAATGATAAAGACTTTTTTAAAAATAGATAAACCCATTTCCCATAAGTATAAGGGCTATCCTAGATTGGACCGACTGAAGAAATGGCCCAAAATTTTCATTCAAATCATGAAATACATTATGTTTGAGGGTAATTTCAGTGTAATTTTCTCACACCACTTATTGCATATGAATCATTTTAAAGGGAACAAAATTAGTCTTCCATTATTTTACTACACTAGGGACTCATTTTTTTAATAGTCAAGAGGGGTGAGCCCTTGTGTAGAAAATATGTTTTTGAATCCATTGAAGTGAAAAACCATGAATATGAATTAAAAGACATCATTGGGGAGGAAAATTTATCTCAATAGGATGATGACTCCTTATCCTAGGAGGTGAATTCAAATGACAAGTCCAACACACTTATTGAGAAATAAGATAAGATCAAAGTAAAATCCAAGGAGAATGATTCCTTGATCATGTTATAGGAGACCCCTATTACCACCCTAAGAGGGAAAGAGAGAGAGTTGTGAATAAAAGGAAAATTCTTGAGCCCCTACTCTAAGAATTAAAATAATTATGTAATTTGAAGAGGGCATGGATAAGATGGAAACAAAAATTAATATGTAATAATTTATATGCATTACGATGATAGAGCGAGGAATATGGGTTCCAAACTATCACTCATTCAAGCTAAAATAACAATCTTCAATAAAAAATAAAAATAGGAAGAGAAGGAAACAAGTAATAAAGGGGAGGTGGGGGAGGCCACCCAAAACAAGAAAAGGAAATAGGATAAGATCACAATAAACCAACATGTCTCGACCAAGGAAAAAAAAAACTAACAAAATACTGACTAGGAGGTATAAGAATGAATCAAAATACTTTGTATAGGTCCCTAGTAAGATAAATCAGGGCCATCTCTAGAAAGATGAAAGAAAAAAGGTGGATACCACTACACTGGTTGAATAATCTAACTTAGAGGAGTCTTACCATTAACCCCCTACCTTATAATTTTATTGTTTATTTTTTGTTATGATATATTTCTTGAATCTTGGTGGTAGTTTCTTGTTAGTCTATTATGTTAATAGCTAAATCTAAATTTTTATGTTTGGTAGCTCATGGGTATTTTCCATATGTATGTTTTTTTCATTTTTATGTTGAATATATTTTGGTGTTTTAATGGGAATGAGACCCTTTAAAACCCATATTTTAAACTTATCAAATAGAAAAACATAAGATAATGAATGCATGTCTGTGTGTGTATTTGTATATGTATAAACATTTTCTAATATTACTTAATCAAAGGATGTTTATAGAAAGTCTATCAAAGGATGTTTTTAGAAATATTAATATGAATCCTTTAATATAAAGATGTATCCATTGATCTATAACACCATGATAATTTATCCATGGACTAAAAAATGTAATAATTTATCATTAATATAGGGTTGATTTATTTTCTAATAAATCATGATAAATTGACACTTCTCAAAGAAATCTCCTATAAAGCCACCGGTCATAAAATCAAATTCAAATGGAAAGTTTGTTGTCATAGACCATTAAAAAGTAATTAATTCCCATTATTTGGCCATGACTAACCTTGGATTGCTACCTCATGACTATTATATGGTATAAAAGTAGTTTTAAATCCATTTTCAAATATAATACAATAAAAATTGAATATCTATCATTCTCTATTCCCTCAGCACTTGAATCTAAAAATTCCACTATCTCTAATCTTTAGACAAAAATGTTCCTTTAGGATAATTTCATAGGTTTTTCATGTATTAATCTATTGGTTTCATCTTCCCACCAATTAATAACTAATTTTCTAAATTCTAATTCATCTTAATGGCTCATTTCACATGTTTCTCTATCTTAATTTGAGAAAATCCCCAAAATTTCACTATATAAGCACATTTTATACCTATTTGTTCACCTGAAGCTTATCCTCCTATTTTCACCCTCCTCCAATCATTTTCCATCTTCATTTAGCCTTTCCCTAACTTGAATACCTTTTTAACAGTTTTAAGACTATGTTGGCTGGGTTGACCCTATATCATTTTAACAATCAGCCTATATTGTTGACTTAGTTCATATTTAGCATGGTTCATTATCAAAAATGGTACTAGGTCAATTGGGTTGACCTTGTCATCTATAATTTTTGGAAGGCCTATGTTTAAATCCACCTATATATAGAAGATATTTTTTCCATTATTTAGAGAAGAGAAGAAGAAGTAAGAGCTATTATTCATCTACTTATCCACCATTCTACTTGAGGAGAAAGCTTAGGGTTTCATACTTTATTTGGTGATATAGATCTTATCTTGTAGAGAAGTCTTTTAGATGCATTGATAGGTTATGTAGCCTAGAGATGATTTATCCTTGTCATCCTTACAAAAATAACCTTTTGTGAAGCACCTTGGCCAAGGGAGAGATTTAGGCTCAGTTGGTTCATCTTCAAAGGTAAGTATTCCTAACTTTGTTCCTCCTTTGTAAGAGTAGATAGATATGCATGTGTACATGTCTTCCATGCATTAGGATTTTATATACATTGATGTGAGTATATGTGTTGTATTCATGTTTACTTTTATTATTTCTAACCCCCACTTTGTTCCACAAGCTCTGGTGAGCACTAGATTAGACTTTGCTTTACTTTTTATTAGTTTAGTGAATATAAAACATAGGACCTAACTAAGGTTATTGAATTATTATGTGTTATTGGAGGATTTATAACCCTCTTTAGCATCATTTATTATGATAAGAGATCCCCTTATTAGGTCTAATGGATCCCCATATTGGTCATGTTCCTGATTATCTAATGTGTCTCCAATTGGAAGTGTATGGTATGATATATCTTATTCGAGTTAGGATTAATTTATAGACATTATACATTTCTAATTGAATAAATTTTGGTGAACCTGAAGTGAATTTAACCCACAAAAGTTTTATTTCACATTTTTCATTATTTTATCATTTTATGTTTCTATATTTATGATACTAGGTTGACAGTGTGGGTATAGTTATAGCTTCTATGCGTAGGTTTAACACATATTCACATCAATATGACTCTATTCTATTTGTATAATTTTTCATTAGGTATATGCTACTAGGTCAACTATATCAACATTATACACTTTTAGACATTAGATTGGGCTATTATGTTGACCCTGTCGATATAATACACTTTTAGACTTCCATATCAGGCTACTAGGTTGACCCTATCGACAAAGTACATTTCTAGACTTATAAAAAACATAGTGGTTGACCCTATCAACATAGTACATTTTACAAGTTCTATTTTAGAACTAGGTCAACCTAGTCAACCCAATTGGTATAATTTGCAAGTATAAATTAGGGTACTTTAATATAAATATCATTTTCTTATGCATCCTCCAACCCACCAAGTTTACTTTATCTCCTCTATCATTTATGTTATTCATTATAGTTCTATTTTTCATAGTTTACAGTCTTTAACACTACCCCTATATAGTCAACTAGGTTAACCCTATTGACATAGTTCTATATTCTATATTATGTCTATAAAATTAGGTTAATATTATCGATGTAGTTATTTTTCAGACCCTTGCTTCAATAGTATAGTAGTGACACTATCGAATCTATTCTATAATCTCTACATAAACTATCATCTAAAATGACACTATACTATGTTTCAAAGTTAGAAATTCACACGTGTATGCTAGTAATTAGCTCACACTTTCATTTCTTATTCCTTACATGCTTAAAATAGATCACATAGTATAATTATGTTGTTTTTCAATATACTATTTAGTTGTAATATCTTTCTCTTTTATGCACACATTACCAAATCACAAAATTTTAAAACAAATTTTAACAATTATATACCCAATACTTACTGTAGACATTATAAAACCACACACCATGGTTCTAGATGTTGAAACACTCCTAAACCACCTCAAACCCCCCAAGGACCATATTCACCCATTTTGATTGCAAACCCAAGTCAAAATGACCGACTGACTAACCCAACTTGAAATTTGAACCTCAACCACTGATGGTCACCCTAACTATCAATGGTTACGCTTGACTACCAATGGTCAGGATCCCATAGCCTAAACCACTAAAATACCACATCACTCCACCTTGATTTTTTTATAATTAGCTTGTCTATTATCTATGTGCAGATCAGTGCATGTCTGAGTTAAAATTAGAAAAGCTAGTTTAACCTATCTTGAACCTACACTTACACTTCTTCCTTTTTCTTATAAAAATAGAGAAGTGGAAGGTGAAAAAAGATCCACAAATATCAAGATATTCTTGTATCAGAATTTATTTGGTAAATCATTCACCTAGTGAACCAATAAACCAACAATTGTAATAGAGATCTGAAGTGTTACTATCTATCACCCTGTAGCCAAGTACATTACTCTACCAAAATCACCCTAGACTCTACCAATTAGTTTATCAACCAACTACTTCAACAATTCATCAGATCAATGACCAATAAGTTAAGTATCTATTTTCAATCATTTAGTTACTTTGTTTTTATTTTGAAATTAACCTAGCCCAAACCCATCTCTCAAAATTCCATTCTATTACCTTATCTAAACAACCTTTTTGTTGACCAAACCCAACCCATAGTAACCACTGATAGTAACTTTGACCATCAATGGTTACCCTAACTACTAACAGTCACCCCAACCACCAATAGTCACTATGTGACAAAATAACAACAAGCTATTTTCACCCACCAAATCTAACTTTTCCCCTATGTCTAATCATAGAGCCTTAACCTATTTTTTAAACCATATCTAACCTATTTAACATTAATACTAACCTATTTATTTCTATAATTAGTCAATTTAATCTATTTTTTATCAATCACTTCTTGTATTTGATTTTAGTATCTTTTATAATATATGCAAGTAATTTATATTTCATTTTCAAAACTTGATTATTTAAAAGCATGGATTGATAGCCTCTAAGGAATTTTGTGCTTATTGAATCTAGCTTGTTAGGCAATCCACCCTAATATCTACCTAATAAAACCATTTCTTTGATTTCTTTCTTATCTCTAGGTCGTTTCCTCAAGCTAAAGAGGAGTATCTATAACCCTCTAATTTAATGCATGCACAAAATACTAGGTTTTTCAACCATACCCTTCTCGAGTTTCTTTTCCCTTCCTTCCAAAAAACATAAATGAAATTTCTATGAAACATTTTGGCATGATCGGTGGGACCCTTGAGTCTTTTTTTCAGTTCATAGTTGCATCTAGGTGATTATTCTTATCTCTCTACTCAAACAATGAAATCAAAATTTCTTTTTGGGCTTAAAATTGACCACATCCATTATCTACTTGCTTATTTTAGCTCACATAGCTTAATTAAATAAAATTAATCAACCATAGTCTTACTCTTATCACACACAAAAGACCAAACCACTTAAATCTCAATAAGCATAAAACATTGACCTAAGGCCTGACTAAGATTTTATTACCTAGCAGTCACCTTTTTCGACTATCCTACTTAGATTTAACCACCAAGGGGAAAACCAACTCAACTTTATAATTGAGTATAATCTCTGGTAATTGGTATATCTTGGCTAAGAACTTGACAACTTTATCATTATGGTGTGTGAAGTAAGGGGGTAGGCCCCAATATTAATCCATGTATTGATTCCAACATAAATCCCTTTTAGAGCCCAAACACAACCTGAAACCAACCATAGACTTATTTTCTAGTACCCGCTCTACAATCAGATTTTAGTCACATAATTCTTAAAAATTAAGGCATAATCCACAAAAGAGACTAAAAAACCTTATGATATAATGTGATTTAGTGTGTGTTTTTCTTCCTTAACTTTTTTTATCTTCTCTTTGTTTAAGTTGTGAGATTATTTTGTATCTTCTTCCTTTCCTTACTTTCATGGTTTTAACTAGGCAATAACCAAGAAACCAAACAAATTAGAACCCACACCCTAATCATCCATATTCTTATTTTCCCTCATCCATGAAGTATATCTCAAATGCAAAGTGTTCTCCTCATCCTTCTAATAGTCCTCTCATCCCTTAGATGGTTGCCCAAGGTGATGTAAACATTTCCACCTTTCTAAATAACAACCCCATATCCATTTAGCATTACCTTAATGCCATATCTCACTGTACCCTTTATTTAGTTCCACATGTTGACCAATCCTATGGCATTCCATCCCACTTTATGGGTGACACTTCTATAGACACCATATCCACCCAACTTTTGGTCACCTAAGCATCATCATATACCAATAACCCCACTGATACTACCAATTAAAACCAACCCATGTAACTAAGCAATACACAAACACCTTCTTCCCTAACTAATAACCCTCCTAGCATAGGATCAACCCAACCTTTAAGCACCAGTACTTCCCTTACTATAGGATTGCCCTCTAATAGTTCCACCACCATTCTTCTCACTTCCAACCTACCTACCTCCACACCATTTTAGATTTTTGTGGTTCTCATACTTTCCACCTTTCTACCCATCAGTACCAAAGTAACCACTTACCCTATATCTACTAACCTAACCATTCCTCCTACCTAACCTATGTTGATCTCTCAACATGTACCCATCACACCAAACATGAGCTACATCCCTAACCCATAAGGGTATGTGCCTCTACCTTCCACCCAATCACCTATCTCCATGTATTCATATTGGCATCATCCCAACCACCCATGACCACATACTAGTATGTGGTAGCTTCTCAACCCCCCAAAAGCTACCCATATGTTCCACCTACCCAAACCCAACATAACCTACCTTAAAACTATGGGGGTGAATAACCCCAAACTGACCTTGTCAAAATGTTAATGGACAAATTGACTACTTTAGAGTCATCCATTTCCATAGTCCATAATATTTTTTCATATGACCAAAACTAAAATGAACCAATTCACCCATCAATCCCAATTCAACCATACCCTCCTCAATGGGAACTTTTAAAGTTTTCAAATTTTTAAAGCAAGGAGGACCCTCAACAATACCTAAGATCATTTAGGCATTTGTGTTATATGATTGCCTAAAATTATGCTTTCCTTCTCCAGACCTTCCCCATGTATCTATCAAGTCCATCACTAGATTGGTATAGTGATATTACGAATCACTCCCTCTTTTATTTAGCTCAACTAGCTCAAATTTTATTAGATCACTTTTCCATTAACATCTCTAAGAAAGTCTCCATCATTGATCTCTACTCCATTCAAAAATTTGATGATGAATCCATTGCTAACTTTGTGGCCCATTCAAGAAGTCTCATAAACCAATTCTTATTCTATCTACCCCAACCTGATCTAATTGAACTATTTGTCTGAGCTTGTGTCAAACACATCTCCTCTACCTTATGGGCTCAAAGCTTCAGGTCCTTTGATGAAGCCTTTACCATGACATGGAAACTAGAGAATAGGGTAAGGACATCGATTAAGGAAAGTTGAAACTAAGAAACAAGCATTATACCTTCAAATCAAATGAGGGTTTCCCCTCTAGACCCAATAACCAAACCAATACAAATTCCAAAAAAAAGGAACCATGAATGTGGTTATCCTCAGGACCACCCCTCTGCCCATTTTCAACCAATCTAACTCTTCCAACTCCTCCACTAAAAACACCAAGAACCCAAATCACAACACTTAAAAAACATTTACTCTACTTGGGGAGTCATATGCTTCAGTCCTAGATAATTTTTTAAAATACAATATCATACATCTTCCCCTAATCAAACCTCCATAATAATTTGATTCTTCTCATCCTACACCTAGTTTGTATAAGGAGAACAAATTATGCACCATCCATCAAATCATTATATATGATGTTAGTAGATTTAATACCTTTAATAACATTGTCAAAACTCATAGTGGCAAGGATAACTTGTGTTGGATAACCCCAATTCACCCTCAAACCAATCACTTGACATCTTTAGACAACCATTCCCTAATCACTCTCCTTCAACCAATAATGAAAACAAAGCAAAATCCTCTCATACCCATGATGCCCATACTATCAATATGGTTCTTGGTGAACTCATTCCTAAGGAGACCATAGACCAAATCACCTCTTCCCCCACTCCATTTATTTAGTTAGTGGAGTCATTAACCTCTCCTTTGATATTCACATAAGAAGAGGAAACCCTTCCAACTTTATCATTTTACTCAATCATACAACAATCCACTCTTCCTCTAGAAATAATTCCTAAAGAAGAAACCACTTTGCATACACCTCCCACCGAGGAGTCACCCTCCCAAATATTGGAACCTCTTGATCAAGAAAAGGATAAGATAATCATTCTTGCCCCTAAACCCCTGGGTCTATCCTTTGCTTCCACTACTGGGGGATTCAGACCCATCTATAAACCTTTCTCAAAAATAGTCAAAAACTTAGAATTCATATCTAACCCTAACCTAGATTAGGTCACCTTTTTGAAATAGCTTGGAATCTCATATAAAACTAATAAATATCCCTCTTTGTTAGGACAACATACCCATTCCACTATGAAATCCACTACGACCACAACCCAACCATCAAACACCTCTACCCATCACACCATTACAACACCACCAGAACCAAACTCACTCAATGTCACCAAATCACCTTTTTCCATTCTAACCAAACCCACTAAGAACCTTAAAAAATTTCCTACCCACAACATTACTCACCCATCAATAAATTTGGACCTAAACCCTAGGCTAAGATAATAAAGAAGGTAAAACCACCTAGGATCCATAGAATCAAAACCCTACCTCCCCTCTCCACTTTTCCCTCTATATTGGGACCTCATCCCTCTACCTTAATTGAGAAACCAAACATCCCAAAAAAAACTAAACCACCACTTTTGGTTACACCATCACTCCTAATTTCATCCACATCTATTTTCATAGTATCACCTATGGACAGACCTCCTATCTCCTAACTAGATATAAATAAACCACTTATCTCCCAAACATCTACCAAAAAAATTTCTAACCCTAAATCCTTAAACTCTATACCAAAACCCCAACCATTCACCAAGGACACCCCTTCACCCAAGTCTTTAATCATCAAGACCACTTCTAAAAGGGATCCCACCCCCATTACCAAACCTAATCCCTCCATACCTTCGCCACCATTATCTGATTCTTACTCCACCATCCTATAGAGGCTATTGAAAGCATCTTTCTTAACCTTTCCACCTATAAAAAAATTTGATCCACATAGTCCTAAACCATCTTGGTATAATGAAAAACTAGTATGTTCATACCATAGGACACCTAGGCATGACATAGAGAACTACAAAGCTCTCAAAGTGATAGCTCATCAACTATATCATGAGGATGAATTATTATCAAATGAGACCCCTATGAGCCCCACATTGATCCAAGAACTAATAGCCATCAACCAACACCTACCTACCCCTCCAATCTCACCTTAGAGTGAAGAGGAATCAAATCAATCACCTATCTTGACCACTCCACCAATCCATACCATCCATGTGGTCACACAATCACAAGCCCAACCAAATGATAAAGGAAAGGCAAAAGTGTCCATTCCATGGATATATCCCTCCTCCTCCACCCAACCATATGGATAACACCAAACACCTTTGCCTTGAACCAAACCCAAAGTGTCCATATTTAGACCCTCTCACCCTAATCCATCTGAATCAATCCAATGATTAGTTCTAAAATAGCTTTACTAGACACCGATGAAGATGAGTTTATATGAACTAATAAATACCTGACCCCACCACTACCAAGTAATGATAGAAGTGTTGTAATCTATAGAATTTCAAGTGGAAGACCTAAAACCTTTATCAACCTTTATTATATCTCTTCACATTTCTAACCTTGTTACCTTCAAGGATTTATAAATACCCTCTATCCACCTAGATGATCTAGATCCTCCTCTATTCATTACTACCTATATCAACTAGACCCACATCAAGAGGGTTATGATTAATAGGGGAGATAGTATCAACATTATCTCCTCCCATACATACAATCAAATAAAATTACCTAAGAACATCATGTTATAAACCTTAGTAGTTCTCTAATAATTAAATGATACCATGACCATTACTTTAAGAACTATTATCTTTCATATTCACCTAGGACCTCACACACTTCCTAGTATATTCTATGTAGTACAAGGTGAGTTCTAGTAAAACATCTTGTTGGGATGCCCTTGGATTTGTTCCATGGGTTGTGTGCCATCCACCCTACATAGATATATCAAATTTGAACATGAAGGTCAAGTTATTACCATACAAGATGACCCGAGCCCTTTCACATAATGTAACATGATGTATCAACCTAATGATAGTTTTCTTCCCCCATATAACTAGCCTTCACTAATAAAAAATGAAACCCCATCTTCTTCTACCAATGAAGAATCCACCAGTTCTTCTATCCCTTCCACCCAAATACCCATAATTGACCCTTTTGAATCAACCTTCCAACATCTTTCATTTGGGGAGTATCACCTTCTGACCCTTGATGTTTTCCCTACTCCCTAGGAGTATGGGAAAATTGACCACCAACCTAATTATGACCCTAATATTGGAACCATTTTTCATTTTGTACCCTCAACTTATCAAACCAATTTTAATTGTGTGGGATTTGATAAACCATTTGACACTTCCACCACCAATTTTTTACCTCATTCACCTCTAACTTCTCTTACTTGGATAAACTAGAGTTTGTCAAGACATACCTCTATAAGTGTGCTTGGAAGGTATTTGGCTTAGGTTGGTGTGAATAAGGGAAACATGAGTTATTTCCAATAAAAAACCAAAAACCTCACAAAAAACATGCCCTTTGCTTCATGCCACATAGAAAACAAACCAACCCACCTCTCATTACCATCATTGATGAGGTACTCCCATCCTCACCATCCACTCCACCATTGATAGCTAAGAATTTTGACATCATCCCCCGTAAATGTTTTTCAATTAACATGATCAACCTTGGACCCATAACTTATCAAAAGGAGGGGGAAACCATAACCATCCCTCTGACCCATCTTGAGATGATAGGAAATGACTCTCCTATCGTTAATACTATTTAGTGTCAGGATGATGACTCTATTCTCACCTATCTTGGTGTACCAGATATTTCTATCCACAAATATGTTCTTACTAAGACTTCAATAATGTTGAATGAGTTCACCATGGATATCAACTTGGGTACTTTGGACCACTTATGTATCATCAAAATTGGTCAATCATTAAATTTCAAATAACTTCAAGATTTCCCTTCCTTCTTACAAGACCATAGCATAGAATATGTTGGGTTTTACAATGATGTGTTAGGAATTAACCCTCCATCACTACCCATAACATAGTCACCAACCATGATGCTAAGCCCATTATGAAAAAACTTCAATGAATGTACCCTCACATTACTCTTCTCATTAAAGAAGAGATTCAATGTCTCCTATCCATCAATTTCATTTAACCCATTGACTACCCCAAATGTGTCTCAAATATCATGCCTATAACCAAAGCCATAGGGGGACTACACATTTGTGTAGACTTTCATGACCTCAAGTTTGCTTTCCCAAAGGATTACTTTCCTCTACCAAGAATTGACTGGCTAATTGATCTTATAGGTAGCCATGAGATGTTATCTCTCATGGATGGATTCTTGGGTTATAATCAAATCCTAATTACCCCTGAAAATCAACATAAAAATGTCTTTTTCACCCTGCAAGGGACTTTCTACTATAAGGTCATGCCTTTTAGAATGAAGAACGCTGATGCAACCTACCAACATGTTATGACCTACATCTTCCATGACCTTATCCACAAAATCATAGAAGATTATGTTGATGACTTTCTTGGGAAATCCAAATATCATAAGGATCATTTGACCATTCTCAAGATTATATTTGAGCAACTCATCCATTACCATGTCTGCCTTAACCCAAAGAAGTGTATTTTTAGATTTTTATTAGGAAAACTACTTGGATTCATCATCTCCTTTCAAGGAATGAAAGTCAATTCTACCAAAATAAAATCATTTGTTGACATGCTTCCTCTAATCAACCTCAAGTAACTTCATATTTTGTAGGGGAAGATCCAATCCATTTATCATTTTATCTCCCAACTCTCAGACAAATGCTAACCCTTACATCACCTTCTGAAGAAGGATGTCTCTTTAAAGTGGAATAAAAATTGTCAAAAGACTTTTGATTCACTCAAAGAGTACCTTTTATCTCCACCTATCCTCACCCCTCCTAAGGATGACCAACATCTCTACCGCTAACCATTCCTTAGGAGAGAGCATGAATAAAAAAAAGAAAAAGTTGTATACTACATCAACTACATACTTATAAAATATGAAACTTAGTACACCCATACTGAGAAGTTTTACCTAGCCTTAGTCTTCATGGCCACCAAGATTTTTTAGTAATTTCTCAACCACAAGACCTATGTCATAACCAATATCAACCCACTCAAGTATATGCACTCCAAGTCATACCAAAACCAACATATGGCCAAGTGGCACATGGTCTTAGCTAAGTTTTACCTTGAGTTTCTTTATAAGAAGTCAATTAAAGGGAAATTAATTATGAACCAATTGGACAATGTACCCTTAGTAGATTATTAATCTCTTCCTCTTGAATTTTATAATGATTCCATCACAACCCTCTCTTAGGTAGACTTCACCTATCAAGTAACCATGTTCTTCGATGGATCAAAGTGTTAATGTGGTGGGGGATCCATAATTATCCTTATTACCCTTCATGGAGAACCTCTTCCTTTATCATTTGAGATAAATTTTTAATGTATCAACAACATGGTTGAGTATGAATCCCTAGTGATAGGCCTCTAAACTACATTAGCCTTAGGAATCAAAATGATTAACATTTTTGAGGAATCTCAACTTATGTTCAATCAAATAAATAGATCTTACCATTGTAAGAATGATGTTTTGAAATATTAAAAACAATTATCCAATGTATTCTTAGCCTCATTTCAACACTACCATATCCAAACCAATATGTGATATGCAAACAAGTTTACCGATACCATGGCTTCCCTCACCTCTCAGATCTTGTCTACATCCTCTTAGTCTAAGTTATCTATCATTATCCATAGACTTATCCAACCCTATTATATCAAATTAGACTCTCTCACCATATTAAATGTGGAGGATACTCAACCTAACCTTTGGTATCAGCAGATCTTTGACTATCTTAACCTTACCATCATTCCTTCTAGTCTTTCCAAGAATGTTCAAAGAGGGTTTATCCAAAGTACCTCAAATTATAACATATTGGAGTGAATTATTTATAAACACAACTTTGATGGCCTCCTCTTCCATTTTCTACATAGTCATAAAGCCTCCCATGCTATCAAGTAAATGCATGATGGGATCTATGGGGAACACTTTAGTGGTCTAGTTGTTGCTAAATCCATCATTCACCTTGGATATTACTAGCCTAACATTAACCAAGACTACTATGATTATGTGAAAAAGTGTGTTAAGTGTTAATAACATGATAATTTACATCACATACCTAGCCATAGTCTTTGCATATCCACATATTTTTGGCCCTTGTCATAATGGGGTTTGGACCTTATTGGTGAAATTAACCCCCATTCTTCACAATGACATCATTCTATCATCATTATGACCAAATATTTTACCAAATGGGTAGAGGCTATTCCTCTTGTCTCAACCAAAGATGAAAATATTATTGACTTTATCAATCATCACATCATCTGCCATTTTGGTATTCCTCACAAAATCATCATCAAAAATAGTAAATATTTCAAAAACAAATAAGTCCAAGGTATTTATGATGCATTTGGTATCAATTTAAGTTTTTCCTCACCCTATCATCCTCAAGAAAATGGATATGTATAATCCTCTAACAAAACCCTCAACAACATGCTAACTAGAATGGTTAATGCATCTGGTTAGGATTGGCATTTACACATCCCCTTCACCTTATGGGCATATTGTACTAGCATTCAAACCCCTATGGGTGCTACCCCTTTGTATTTAATTTTTGGAGTAGAGGCTATCTTTCCTCTCAAATTCCAAATTCCTTCTCTTCACATATCCTTTCAAAATCTCATCTCTAAAAGTGATTATCATCAAGAATGTTTAGCCCAACCTGAGATACTTGATGAGCACCATTTAATAGTACTCACTCACCTTCATTTCTATCAAGAGTGAATCAAATTAACTTATAACAAACACCTTAAAGTGTAAGAATTCAATATCAAATACCTCATCCTAAAGGAAAATAAACTTGCCACCAATATAGAGAAAAATAAGTGGGGAAACTTTGCTTTCAATTGGCTTAGACCTTATATCATAACACATAAGTATGGATCAGGATCTTACCAGTTATCCTCTCTTGAGGGAAACCTAGGTCTTGAGCCCCTCAATTCTTCGCATCTATTCACTTTATTTTATTAAAAAGTATCAAACTCATCTTTGGTCTCACTTAAGCTCATCTCCTAATTTCAAACCACCTTCATCTCCCTATCTTAGGGGAAACTGACTAGAATTGAATCATTTGATTATCTGCCACAATCATAGCCTAATCTTGAATAATGGGAACCATAACTCTACCCATGGCATGTTTCTCATGGTAATTTTCACCCTTTTTCTAAGATGGATTCCCATGGTCATTTTCACCTAAACCTCCTTCATACCTACTCAATCTTTTTATGCTTTTAGTCTTGCCTTTATAAAAGGAGAACCTTTCAGCATATATAAACAACTCTATGTCAAGCAAAATTAAAATCAAAGTCATAACCAAAAACAATCATGGGTCATTCTTAACATCCATAGATTGCTCCCTTAAAGGATATCTACCAAAAACATACCAAAATTTCTCAATATAAGGTAGACTGCTCCATTTAAAGATAGCTATCACAATCCTTAAATAAAGCACACAAATTTAGACCACACCCTTAAAGGATGGTTTAGTAAAGCATTTTTCAAAGCATATAAATTTCTTAGAAGCTTCATATATCTATTAGCTTCCTAAACCCTCCTTAACAAGAAAAAAAATAGGAAAATACCCAGTATCAAACATCAAAAAAAGAAAAACAATTTTGAAAGCCACAATCAGCTCTCATGAGTAGTCTTATTGCATCGATCAGTCTACACCTTATATGATATGGACTTGTTTATAATAACTCTTTGGTAATATCTAGAAGAGGCCTACTAGTCTCACAAGAAGGTTCCATTTCCATCCATCTCCTCTTTATGCACTATAAACAAGGGATTTTGAACTTACTTAACAGTATGTGGTCAAGACACCCTTTTAACCAACTAACAACTTCTTTTTGTATTAGTCCTTTTCAAAGAATAAACATTGTGCCATCTTCTTATCCTCTCATATTGGTTTATATATTCACTTAGATGTTTTTATCTTGATTATTTTCTCTTTCTCACATTTGGTTTTTGTTTAACTTAATTTATTCACTTTAATTTAAACAAAATGACCATAATCATAACCAAACCACATAAACATCATCACAATCATCATCAAAATATATAACATCAACATCATATTAACATCATAATACCCATCAATAAATAACATTAAAAAAAATTTCACCACATGTCTAAATCTAAATGAGGAATCATATACTCATCAACTTTTAACATAAACATCATCATCATATAAAAATCATAAACATGATCATCTCAAACATGAAATTAAATCATCACATCCATAAACAACATCATCAAGAACCATAGTCATTAATTTTATAAACATCATCTTAGTCACCAACAACATAACATTCTCATCTTAGTTGCATAAGATAACATCAAATCCATAACCAAACATTATCACAAACATTAATAAAGATACATATCATCACATGATTGGATAGGTGAGTCCACATTCACATCATCATGAGCATAACCATAATCAAAATACTCAACATGAACATCATAAAAATCAACCATAATCCATATGAAAAAATCATATCTATAAATTATGAGTCTATAAAATACATAAACATCATCATGTATAACAATATACATATCTCTCTCAAAAATATGCATCTCACTTCATCAACTCGTAGGTCGATATCAAAAATCATATACATAATAAGTATACTATTTCATAAGAAACCTAAGAATCTAGTGCACCATTACCTTTTGATGCCCCATTACCCATAGATCATGTCTTCCTATACCTACCTAACCACCTACAGATGTAGCCCACTAACCTAGTGTTGTTATACGTACACCACCTACAAGCCCAAATTTATACTCACCCCATCAAAGCTAATCTAAATAATACTTGAATACTATGGCCTCATAATACCATATCTCTTCAATTATATCTATGTATCTCTACACATGAATAGTCCTTACTAGTGCCACCACTACTGGTACTCCACCCCCTACCTGTTAGAGATAATCTCTCTCCTATGTAACCAAGGCTATTTGAGCTCTAGATTGATCTCTCTCACCTATGATTGTAGCCAATTGACCCTGTGCTATTGTCAATGATGTTTATAATTCCATCATAACATCTTGTGCTATGGATAGTACTAGTTGTGCTTCATCCCTCTAACCAATCACTACCTACATATCTAGGGCAACCCTTTATCCCTATTCCTATTGACCACCTCCTCTAGTTGGGTCAACATTCATATCCTATTAACCACCATCATCACCACCAATATTAGATGCATCCTATAGTGCTTGGTACCATGTAGGGTAACCATCCATAATTCCTATATCATCTATCTCTAGCCTTGTTAGGAGCTCCTCATGATCAATAAAAATGTGAACTATCTATGGAGTAGATATTAGGAGCTCTACATCCTCCCTCTTATACCTTGGGAATACCCTATACCAAGCCAAACTATCACCACACCCTATCAAAAGGTCTCAACTCTATCTCACCATCCTACTTACCATATATCCATCGGTAGCTCTATAGGGATAGTGTGTGTCAGGCATAGTGTACCCCTCTTAGAAACCTAACATATGGCCTCCAAATCACATCTTTAATAACTAAGGCATGTAGTAAGCCTCTGAACCAATCTATATCATAAACCCTTCTACCTAGTCCTAAGAGGGAAAAATCATCTCTCCACCTCATAAATCCTACTTGAAAACCCATCTAGGCATAACCCTCACAATAACCCCATTAGTCATGACACCTAGATGTGCTCATACACCTAGTAATGCATAACAAACCCTACATTGATACGATACCTCCTATGGACTCAAAATTCTCATGGATACTTGTAAATTTATACCAATAAAGTAGTTACCCATGCAAACTCTATGCAACCCAAAAACATCTCCTCCAATACAACCAACAACAAATAAGGGAACCTCCTACTTCTTTAATCAAGCAATTCATAACATGTCACTACTATCATCATAATGGTTAGTAGTTACCTATCATATCTAGCCTTATGGTATAATGGAGTATAGATGAAACCTCTTACATGACACCTCATAAAATTAAGGTCATCCCCATACAATAACTCCATAAAATCATCATGCTTCTCCTTATCAATATGATAAATTGGCTCACCCCATATGGGTAACCATGTAATCTTGTGTATATCTTTAGGTAGGATAGTTATCTCACCTGTCAGAAGTAAAAAGGTGTTATTATAAGGATGCCATCTCTTGATGAGTGTCACTATCATCACCACATCCTATGGCATGTTTTGGTAATGCATCATAGCACCAAGGCCCACCTCTTCTATATGATCCCACTTGGTTATAGTCATCCCTTGATGAATCTCAACAAATATCTAGGGCACCTAGTTTTGCATCTAGATCTACTCCTATGCTTGCAATGTTTGATAGCAAACAAACTTAGTTATTGATATTATTTTTGACTATGAACTCTACCTATTACACTTACCTCATCCACCATTTAACTCACAAACATTTAACCTATCTTATCTAAAACCTAAACAATCACCCTTTTTGCCTAAAATACCTAGCCCCAATCTAACTACTACCTATCACCCTACATCATTTAACTATCTCCTATACATTCACACTTTGACCTTAACTATTCATACCATTAACTATTAATGACATTACCTTCAACTTAAACCTCAACATTAACCTTGACCTAAATTTTTTCAAACTTTAACTAAAAACTTTAATCTTTAAACATTTTTTCAAAAACAAATCCACCTCTTATCGATCACCAATACTCATGGTGACCACTGATGGTCATTTATCCAACCAACAATGATTATCGACCATTTAATATTGAATATGACCACCAATAGTCACTATGGGTGCCTACTAGTGGAATATCCAAACCCCACCCTCCCCAAATAACCACCCAAACACAATTATAACCTAAACATTTTCACCTATACCTACCCCTACCCTACTCAACCTACCCTATCCTTACAATTTCATCTTCACCCTCAAATTCACCACAAAATCTAAACACACCCTAAACCTAAGTTAAAACCCTAAAAAACTACATCTACAATAGAAAATCAATCAACAAATAACCAAATTCTAATACAAAATACATTCACCAAAATCAACCTACTCTATCAATTCAAAAATAACCCCTACCTCATTCCTTGATCATCATCAAGGAGGAACCCTAGGGACCACTACTTGGCCTCATGTCCTACCATTCCCACTCTTCATCCTCATCATTTAGCCTCTATCCCACTCAATCAACCTCACCCAATCAATCACCCTCAGCTACAAGCTCTTCTCATAAAAAAATGCCAAAATCCTCTTGCCAAAAGTCACATACTTAAACAAGCCAAATAAGACCCCCAACAGTCTTTTTGACCATGCCATTTTAGTGTTGACACCTAACCACTAATGGTCAATGTGACTACTGATGGTGGACCCCAAGAACATCAATCATTGATGGTCAAAATAGTAGGGTTTTACCTCTTTTCTAACCAAAAACTTTTCACCTACAAATTTTTGACACACACCCACACCGAGTGTGGACCCATGGAGATTAGCTTATCCACCTACCTTGACAACCACCATGTTACCCTACTAATAGCCATTTTAGCCCAAACTATCACATATTTTTTTGGCAAACCTACCTTGTTCCTTTTGACTACACCAATTACTTGCCATGATGAATAGTTTTTTGATTTTGTGCTACCTTGCACAAACCCAAAAAAATTTGTCTTCTCGAGAGTACTTCTTACCTTGGATACCCCCAAAAACACTATCATTATCTAGGATACTTGAGTTTACAAGTGTATCCCAACCATCACATATGGTCACATGGTCCACTTATCACTTGTCCTTATAGTACCAACCTTATTTTTACCAACAATAGGAACATACTCAATATGTGATCTTGGCTATCACACTTTTTTCATACTTTATGCACATGTTTTTGCTTTAGTGCCTAACTTATCAACCACCTCCATCACCAATTTAACCATTTATCACACTCATACCTAATTCTATTTAACCTCATTGACTCTTAATTTGAGGGGGAACACCTCCTCCCATACTCAAGAAACCAAACCTTCACCCTATAATTTATTTTTGTTTTACCACTTATTGATACAAAGTGCATAAAAAAGGGGCAAAATGTAAATATTAGAAAACCACACACCATGGTTCTAGATGTCAAAACACCCCTAGACCACCTTAAACCCCCTAAAGACCATCCATACCCATTTCAACTAAAACCCAAGTTAGAATGACCCACTGACTAACCTAACTTGACCTTAGACCCTTAACTACCGATGGTCACCTTAACTATTGATGGTTAGACTTGACCACCAATGGCCAGGTTCCTACCACCTAAACTAATGGTGATAGGCCTCTATACTACATTAGCCTTAGGAATCAAAATGATTAACATTTTTGAGGAATCTCAACTTATGTTCAATCAAATCAATAGATCTTACCAGTGTAAAAATGATGTTTTTCAATAGTACAAATAATTAGCCAACATATTCTTAGCCTCATTTTAACACTACTGTATCCAAACCACTATGTGATATACAAACAAGTTTACTGATACCATGGCTTCCCTCACCTCTCAGATCTTGTCTGCATCCTCTGAATCTAAGTTATCAATCATTATCCATAGACTTATCCAACCCTATTATATCTAATTATACTCTCTCACCATCTTTAATGTGAAGGAGACTGAACCTAGCCTTTGGTATCAGCAGATCTTTGACTATCTTAACCTTACCATCATTCCTTCCAATCTTTCCAAGAATTTTCAAAGAGAGTTTATCCAAAGTACCTCACATTATACCATATTGGAGTGAATTATTTATAAACACAACTTTGATGGCCTCCTCTTCTATTGTCTGCATAGTCACAAAGCCTCTCATGTTATCAAGTAAATGCATGATGGGATCTATGGGGAACACTTTAGTGGCCTAGTTGTCACTAAATCCATCCTTCACCTTGGATATTACTAGCCTACCCTTAACCAAGAATACTATGCTTATGTGAAAAAGTGTGTTAAGTGTTAATAACATGCCAATTTACATCACATACCTAACCATATTCTTTGCATATCCACATTTTTTAGCCCTTGTCATAATGGGGTTTGGACCTTATTGGTGAAATTAACCCCCATTCTTCATAATGACATCATTCTATCATCATTATGACCAAATATTTTACCAAATAGGTAGAGGCTATTCCTCTTGTCTCAACCAAAGATGAAAATATTATTGACTTTATCAATCATCACATCATCTACCATTTTGGTATTCCTCACAAATTCATCATCGATAATATTAAATATTTCAAAAATAAATAAGTCCAAGGTATTTATGATGCATTTGGTATCAATTTAAGTTTTTCCTCACCCTATCATCCTCAAGAAAATGGATATGTATAAGCCTCTAAAAAAACCCTCAACAATATGCTAACTAAAATGGTTAGTGCATATGGTTAGGATTAGCATTTACACATCCCCTTCACCTTATGGGCATATTGTACTAGCATTCAAACCCATATGGGTGCTACCCCTTTATCTTTAGTTTTTGGAGTAAAGGCTATCTTTCCTCTCAAAGTCCAAATTCCTTCTCTTCACATATCCTTGCAAAATACCTATCTCTGGAAGTGATTATCATCAATAATGTTCAGCCCAACTTGAGCTACTTGACGAGCACCGTTTAATATTACTTACTCACCTTCATGTCTATCAAGAGTGAATCAAACACACTTATAAAAAACACCTTAAAGTGTAAGAATTCAATATCAAAAACCTCATCCTAAAGGAAAATCAACTTGTCACCAATATAGAAAAAATAAGTGGGGAAACTTTGCTTTCAATTGGCTTAGGCCTTATATCATAACACACAAGTATGGATCAGGATTTTACCAATTATCCTCTCTTGAGGGAAACCTAGGTCTTGAGCCCCTCAATTCTTTGCATCTATTCCATTTATTTTATTAAAAAGGATCAAACTCATCTTTGGTCTCACTTAAGCTCATCCCCTGATTTCAAACCACCTTCATCTCTTTATCTTAAGGGAAACTAACTAAAATTGAATCATTTGATTATCTGCCACAATCATAGCCTAATCTTGAATAATGGGCACCATATCCCTACCCATGGCATGTTTCTCATGGTAATTTTCACCCTTTTTCTAAGATGGATTCCCATGGTCATTATCACCTAAACCTATTTCATACCTATTCAATATTTGTATGCTTTTAGTCTTGAGTGAAACAAAGGAGTGGGGCTACATCATCAAGTTATAAAGCATAGCCTACCCTGTTAGGATCAATGCTCAACCCTACTAGTGGAGGCATTAGAGGGCCACCCCCATTACAAACACAAGGAGGGTAGGTGAAATAAAATCCCATGTCACCTCCTTAGAAAATTTATTATGAGATGGCCATGCACTTACCTAAGTATCAAAAATTTGAGAGCATCATGGAAAATGTGATAAAATGTGAACTATAATGGCATACTAAAGGTATCACTCAGCCTGAGTGTAAGGCAACACAATTTGTGACTACTTTACTGGATCACACCCATACATGGTATTAGAAGTTTGATCCAAACTAGGCTATGGTTGATTACAATGTGATGAAGGAGGCCTTCTTAAAATAATTTTATATCCTTGAGTTTGAGTAGTAGAGTATCATAGTGCTCAAAGAGATTAGTTAGGGGTTATATGAGATCCTATGCCTATATGATGCATGATCCAAAACTCTGCCCTCTTAGCTTCCATGTGACATTCATCCCTCCCAATACACATAATGGTTTGTTGGTGTCCTATTAGTGCCTTTTATATGTGTGTTATTTATGAAAAATTTCACAAAATCTCCATGAAGCACTTAAAGCTACACTCTAGGCTATGGTGGTAAGCAACTTTGATATCGAAGTCAGTCCATTTATGGAGGTGTAGATTGCATCGATGTCCTCTCAGTTACAAAAATTGACCATTGGTAAAGCACATGACACTCATAGTGGGTTATGGTGCACTAATTATGAGATAGAGGGTCATAACAATAACAACTTCCCACACAAAAATATAGATGCACTTCTTCTTAACTATGAATTTTGTCATGGAGCACATGATCCCATGAACTATCCTTTATTTTAGTGTGTTGGGTAAGTAAACACTATGGTTTACTACAAGATGTGTGATTATTGTTAGGACCCGGGAGGCACAATTGATTACCATGTACAAGCAACTAAACATGCAAAATTAACCAGAAGCAATAAGTAACTAGAATTTAGAAATAACACAGAATATGAGAGACAATACCCAATTATATTAATACTCTTCCAAAAAGAAATTACAATGAAGAGACACCACACTCTTCCACACCTTATAGGCTTCCCACACCAAGTGTACAGTAATTCACTTTCAAGAGTTCACTCTCTCAATTACAGTCCCAACACACAACTCAAACACAGAGTTGGTGTTCACCTCCAACTAGTCAGTATCACTACTACCAATACCACCAGTCAGTATCACTACTACCAGTACACAAGTAATCCGCGTACTCCACGATCGAGTACACACCGTACTCCAAGTACATAATGTACTCCAAGTAGATCTCCCCTGATCTTACTACTTGTTGTGTTGCTGATCTCCCTGATCTTGCTGCCTATTGTAGATTAACTTGGTTTTACAACACTTGCAAACCTAGACCATGCACACACACACACCCCTACAAATCAATGATCTTACTTACCACATGTAGATCTCCTTCTTGATCTTGCACACCTGTAGATCAACATGATCTTACATACTCAGATAGAACCCTTGTCCTTGCCTCACCAAGTCCTTATGATTCTACCATACTAGCACCCCTATGGATCTCTACCAGATCTTGCTATCCCATAGATCTACCTGATCATACACACTCAGCACCCCTGTGGAACTAGGAGGAACACACCTTGCTCTCTTCACTCTGAAGGAGCTAACCTTGCTCTCTCTAAATAGCACCCTTTACAATATAGCCCATGAGTCTATTATATAGATCTCATGCAAACAATAATTAGACATATAATTACAATAATTAGATCCATAGCTCCAAGACTAAAATTAGCCTTTTACATGCAAACAATCAGTTCGTCAAACTAACTATTTGTCAACTAGAAATTTTGGAACCGCACAGGCAACTGACGTCTATCCCTATCTAGCTGGAGATGACTGACATCAGTTGATACCTAACTGATGTCAATTGCTCTACTCACTAGATATGACTAACATCAGTTGATCAGATCAACGTCAGTTGCTCTACAACTTAGCAACCTCTTAACAACCTCCTCCATGTCTGCATCATTAAAGCTTTTAGCTCCACAACCTAACAATCTCCTACTTGGAGATAAATAGCTACACTATACCTATACCTATACACTGTTTAATTTGTTTCTTGGCTTGTATCGCTCTTCAAGCTCAATATTGAAGACCAACCACCACACATCCTATGGTGCAACACTTGTCATCCAAGTAACCTGGCATATCTGAAGTGCCTAACCCTACATAGCAAGAATCCCTATTGTTGGTCCCTCTCAGATACTTGAGAACCCACTGAACCACTTTCCAGTGCTTCCTTCCTAGATTGACTAAAAACCTGCTGACAACTCCCACTACTAGAGCAATATCAGGGAGTACACATGTACTCAACCTCATCATGTGATTGGGGACCCTGTTCTGTGAACTGTCCATCCATAGGTGTGCTACCCTATTCTGCATCCTGCACTACCTTCACACAATCATCCTATGACAACATCAACTTGTGATGTTCCCTATCTCTAGGATACTCATGCCAAAGAATTTCACTCCTTCAAATTCTTCATGACACACCTATGAACTAACTTTACCTTTAGCTCAAAAAAACCCTACATGTGTGACCCTGCATCAAGCAAACACACAACATAAAATAACAGGATAATGTCACGACCATCATTCACCTGGTAAAGAAACCACAGTAGTTATAATGGCATTGACTAAAGCCATGCTTTGTCATACACCTATCAAACATGTACCACTATCCTGGAGCTTCCTCAAGACCATATGACCTAGCCTTCCATCTCATATGTCCATTCTCTCTATTCTTTAACCAAGGTATCCATTCATCTTTTAGTGCTTTCTTGCGGCTGGTAACCCTACCAAATCTCTCATTTGGTTTTGCATCATAGGAATCAAATTCGTCATTCATGCCATGCTCCCACTATTTCCTAGATCCTTCTTACTCTGTAGTGAGTAACGAGTATAAAGAAGAGGAATAATAAATTTGAGGCTTACTTACCCTTTCAGTCCTCTATATGGGCATTTGAGACTCCTTGACAGCTTGTTGTCCACCCAAAATCCATTCCAATGACCGACCTCAGTCACCACACTATCTGCATCTAACTGACGTCAGTTCCATGCGACTGTGCTAACTACCAGCACCAGTTTCCTAATCGACGTTGGTGTCTACCTATCACTGATGTCAGTTCCCTGACTGACATTGGTCTTACCCTGCTTAACACCACTGGCTCTGGTCTGCACATGACCGACATCGGCACCTATCTGTTCGACACCAGTTCCTCCTAACCAAAGCCAGTACCTGTGTTCTCCTGTGAGTGATGACTTTTTACCCATGATCTCTCTTTGGATCAAAACCCTATCCAAACTACCCTACTCAGAGTTACTCAGCCTTCTCCACTGATCTCTATCCATCATCTCCTCCATGAACACCAAGGCTTTCCAGTTCTTAAGTCTGTCAAAGACATCTGACTTCCTCTTAAGAACATGCATCTCCTTCTTACTCATGTGACCAAGCTTACTATAAGTAGATAGATAAAGGATACCTACTTTCTTACCACCTGCTAATTCAAATGCATCCTTAGTAACATTCTAAGAATCTGCTATGAGAGTTACTATGCATCTCTCATCACCTAACTTTCCTAGAGAAATTAGCCACATCTTCAAGACTGGGACCTGCATGACCTTCTTCAACACCCATGTGTTGGCTGTCTGCAATTTTAGCTGCACTTCCCCTTTGCCAAAACTTTGACAAGGCACACCAGCCCCTAAATAAATCTTTCCAAAGTCTCCAAAGACCTTAACATGGAAAAATACTCTATTTTGGGCTGCGTGGAAAGAGGCAACAAAATCTATAAAACAAGATTCTACTTTATCCAAGGAACATCCCAGAGCATCCTATGCAACAACCCCTACAACATCTGCTTCTTTAGTTCCTTCATGTTGATCTTCTACCAACCAATAATTTTTCTTTACCTGCTCTTTCTTTCCATAACACCGTAATTGACCATTCTTTCTTTTCAATTCCTCCATTCTTAGTGTACTTTATTTTGCCATTGTTATACTCCCACTCAATCAAAAAACCCCTGAGAGTGACCTATAATCAAACACAAACTTGCTCCCTACAATCTGGCTGTGATACCAACTATTAAGACTCGGGAGGCACAATTGATTACCATGTACAAGCAACTAAACATGTGGAATTAACCAAAAACAATAAGTAACTAGAATTTAGAAACAACATAGAATATGAGAGATAATACCCAATTGTATTAATACTCTTCCAAAAAGAAATTACAATGAAGAGACACCACACTCTTCCACAGCTTACAGGCTTCCCACACCAAGTGTACAGTAATTCACTTTCAAGAGTTCACTTTCTCAATTATGGTCCCAACACACAACTCAAACACAGAGTTGGTGTTCACCTCCAACCAGTCAGTATCACTACTGCCAGTACCACCAGTCAGTATCACTACTACCAGTACACAAGTACTCCATGTACTCCATGACTGAGTACACACTGTACTCCAAGTACACAACATACTCCAAGTAGATCTCCCTTGATCTTGCTACCTATTGTGTTGCTAATATCCCTAATCTTGATGCTTATTGTAGATCAACTTGGTTTTATAACACCTACAAACCTAGACCACACACACACACACACCTACAAATCAATGATCTTACTTACCACATGTAGATCTCCTTCATGATCTTGCACACCTGCAGATCAACTTGATCTTACATACTCAAATAGAACCCTTGTCCTTGCCTCACCAAGTCCTTATAATTATACCATACCAGCACCCCTATGGATCTCTACCAGATCTTGCTATCTCATAGATCTACCTGATCATACACACTCGACACCCCTATGGAACTAGGAAGAACACACCTTGCTCTCTTCACTCTGAAGGAGCTAACCTTGCTCTCTCTCTAACTAGCACCCTTTACAATACAGCCCATGATTCTATTATATAGATCTCATGCAAACAATAATTAGACATCTAATTACAATAATTAGATCCATAGCTCCAAGACTAAAATTAGCCTTTTACATGCAAACAACTAGTTCATCAAACTAACTATTCGTCAACTAGCAATTATGGAACCACACAGGCGACCGATGTTGGTCCCTATCTAGCTAGAGATGACTGACGTTAGCTGATACCTGACCGATGTTAGTTTCTCTACTCACTAGATATGACCGACGTCGATTGATCAGACTGACATCAGTTGCTCTGCAACTCAGCAACCTCTCAACAACCTCCTCTATGTCTACATCAATGAAGCTTTTAGCTCCACAACCTAGCAATTATTGTACACACTCTATCAAAAAGTATACTATAGGGTCATTGATGAGATGCACTAGAATATGGAAAGAGGTACAAGGCAAACAATAATGTTATTTGGTAGCTAGGTAGGTCAAGAGAATCAAGGTTATGGGTAGAAAAACATGGGTTCTTAAAACCAAAGAGGTGCATGTGGCCAAGGAGGTGGATGTGGTGGAGGAATATTCCCACCACAATCATATTATAAGTGTGGGTTGACTAAACATTACAATCATGACTTCCCCACACACCCAACATGTGGGTATTATTAGGGACCACATGCAGTCAAGGAATTACTCAACTTGTACAAAATGTTAAGTCAAGGATGGCCTAGCATAGATAGAGGTGACATGATTATTAGGTGTGATTTCAAGAGGGAAAAGTGGGACCTTAAGCCCTAAAAAACTCACAAGCATCCACCCAAGGTATAGGCCATGACAAGAAGTGAGTTTACAACTTAATCACCCAATGTGTCACCCTAAGATATATGCTTGGATTATGGTGAATCAAGCCACACACCAAGCACATGACTTAGCTAGATCCAAAAGATATGCCATACCCTAACCCTACACAATAAAAGGACATCTTGAAATAAGCCATGATCATGATACAAGACTTGTAGGGTGAGCTTCAATTGGCTAGAAATTTAGAGGTAAGGGCCACTACTTCATGTAAGAAATAAGATCACCAGGAAGTTGAGGTATAAGATTTGACCAAGATCTTGCACCTCCTACAAATTTAAGGGATGCTACCACTATTGAAGGACTTGATTCAAAATCATGCATGAGAAGAACCAATGTAAGAGGTTGCATCTCAAGTGGTATAAGTTATAGCATTACATATGGAGTAGGCATGTAAGGTCATGCATACTTAGAATGTTGAGTATGACCAAGATTTGTTGATAGATTCCACCATCAATAAATGGTCAGCCTATGAATTATTGGTGGATATGGGCATAAATGTCAATATCCTAACCAAGAATATCAAAGCAAAGATGGGGCAACCACCCTTGAGGCCTTCACCTCACATGTTGTTTATGGATTAAAAAACCCATGTGAAACATATTAGTATCTTGAATGGAACCATTTTAGATATCATGGGCACTGATTTCCATGCAAACTTTGAGGTCATTGATTTGGTTGAAAAGGATAACTACCTAATGCTCCTAGGAAGGCCATGGTACTATGCCAACAATGCAGACATGTGCTTCAAAAAACATTATATGACTTTCAAGAATGGTAAGGAGAAGGTGGTGATACCATTTTAAAATGATCAAGACCCCCTACATAAAGAGTGTTAATCTTAAAGATGAGATCAATCACATCTATAACATCATAGCACAGGGCATCGAAAAACTCAACCCTACTGACCAGGGCATGATCACATGGGAAGATAGACAATAAACATCTGATATAATTGATGTAGCATGTAAATGATGAGTTAAAGAGGACTACAAGGTCACTAGGTGAAGCTTCCACCTAGTGTATACAACTCGGCTTAGACCACCCTAGACATGGTTGATCAGGAAGGTGCTCCTCAAGAAGAAATGGATCCCATGCATGTAGAAAAGGGACAAAAGGGTAGTTTGGCTTAGTGAATGGAATATTTTAGCACTCCCAAAGTATGAGGGAAGCCATCCCATCAATAAATATGTCTATTACATTGAAGCTTACATTCCAAAGGAAATTGATCTAATGGATGCACTAGTATACACTTTGAAGAATATGGCTACCCACAAGTGGGTAATTCAAAAACTTGGGTTTCCAACTTGGTAGGATGTGAAAGCAAAAATATGCACTAGGTTTGGAAAGAGTAACAAAGATCTAGACATACCTACTTATGATGATGACTCTGAACTAATCATTCATGTGTGTCTATGCGAGGAAATGTGGACTATCTATAGTGAGAATGTACCAAGAAGCCTATGTGTGAATTCATTTTAAAGGACCTTGAGGATATGGGCACAAGCATGGTACACTATAAATGAAACATGTTGTGAGATAGGGGATTATGAAATACTCAAGGAGAGGTTCATGTACACTTTCTCTTTTTTTCACAAAACTTAGAGCTACTAAAGCCATTATAAGTCATCTATTAGGTAGTGTTTGAGGACATTACAACCCTAAAAGAACACTTAAAGGATTTTTTTTTGGAGAAGGAACTAGCACTCCCTACATTATTTGAAGAGAAGGTTCTCAATAGTGACTCCAATGAAGAAGATGATGAGACCTAGAAGGAGTGCAATTGGAAGGCTCTACAGGTAGACAAAAATTCATGCACCTCATGGATGATAGCCTGCCAAATGAGGGAGATCTAATGTATCTTCAGGTTGAGACAATGGAAATTATATGTTAGGTTGAATATTCCCACCAAGAGAAAAATAAACCCTACCGTGTGCCACTCAAGACCACCAAAGTAGACATTAGCATAGAGGGTGAGCCAAAGATCACCATTATAAGCACTTACTAGTCTGAGTTGGAATTGGCATGCATTATTTACTTCCTAAAGGAATTATAGGACCTCTTCTCATGTAGCTATAATGACATGAAGAGAACCCACCCTTAACTTGTAAAAATGAGCATCAAGATGGTGGATAGCACAAGGTCAATAAATAGTCAACCATATTGGATGAACCCCAATTTCCATGCCAAGGTAAAAGTAGAGATAGATGGAATGTTGGCTTCTAACATCATATACCTAGTACAAGAATCTAAATGGATGAGTTTGATCATCATTAATATCAATAAAGATGGGTGCATATAGATTTGTTTCAATTATAAGATGCTAAATGCTACCTATGTCAATAACCCCTTATTGACCCCATTCACTGACGAGGTCCTAGATAGAGTCATAGGTTGAGAAATTTACACTTTCACTGATGGGTTCTCAGGATACCATTCAATGCAAATTGAGGAGGAGGATAATCTAAAAATAACCTTTGTGATTGAATGGGGTTGTTTCACATATAATGTAATGCCCTTTGGGCTTAAGAATGTGCTAGCTGTGTTCTCTAAGGTAGTGATCACTATTTTTAAGGACTTTGTCCATAAGTTCTTACAAGTATACCTACATGAATGGACTATGCATGGTCTTATAAAAGGCCACTATGACAATTTTGCCTCATTTTTGAAAGGTGTAGATGGATATAGATATTTCTAAATATGAAATAGTGCATCTTTTCAAATCCATTTGGAACATTGCTTGAGTTCATCATCTGCAAGGATGGTTTACTTATTGACCCAACAAAGATAGCCATCATAATCCAACTCTAGAACCCTTCAATGTAGAAGGATGGGCACACCTTTCTAAGCTATTATGGCTACTATAAGTGTATTTGTATCTATGATAAAATTATAGTGCCCCTAGAAGATATCTTCCATAAGGATGGCCCATTCTATTGGGGCGATGCACAAGAGGAGGCCTTTGATACATTAAAACTAAAGTTAGACAATATACTAATTCTTAATTCCTAAAATGGAAAACTCCTTTCCACATCCATGTCGATGATTTAGGCTCCACCAATGGTGCCATATTATCACAACTAGGGGAGGGAAAAATAGACCACCCCATCTCCTTCTCAAGTAATAAATTGATGTAGGTTGAGTAGAACTACACCACCACCAAATGTGAGGCACTGGCAATGGTCTATGCCCTATAAAATTTAAGAAATATGTACTATAAAACCAATTCATATTCTTCATATATCATGAGGTACTTCATTACCTCATAAACAAACATATCTTGCATGTGTGTATATGTAGATAGGTTATTCTCTTCCAAGAATGTTAATTTTTTGTTATGGTTAAACCCAAGAAGTAAAACTTGGGGCCAAACCACTTGTCCTACATCAACTCTGGTGATGTGGTGGTGCCAATTGAGTATGACATGGTAGACACATAGCTATATAGAATCTATAACATTCCTAATGATCTAGCATAGATTTCCACCTTCCTAACATCAAGGTTTACACCACAAGCCATGTCTACCAAGGAAAAGAAACAACTTTCTATCCATGCTGCCCCTTTTCAACTCATCAAAGGATAACTCTATAAAATAAGTAGGGATGAATATTTCACCACTATGTTTTGGAACACAAAAGGAACTCCATCCTCTAAGAGGTGCATGAAGGAACCACAAGAGGCCATTACATGGGTGATGCAATGGCACACAAGGTATTATAATCAATTTTCTAATGACTAGGCCTATTCGAAGACACCAAGGACTACACTAAGGCATGTGATGTATGTCAATACACTTGGAAGCCTATCCATCAAGATGATATGCCTCTCATCCCCATCCTTGCCTAGGTGCTATTTGAAAAATGGACCATTGAATTTGTTAGGCCAATCACTCCCACAACAAGGTGCATTGGTGTCAGGTACATTTTAGTAACCACTAACTATTTCACCAAGTGGACCAAATCCATGCTGACCAAAGACTACAACTAAAACTACCACATGTTTCATATGGGAGAAAATCATCAGTAGGTATGGGTGCCCATTAAGTCTAATTAGTGATAGGGGCACTCATTTTATCAATGATATGGTGTGCATACTCCTAATGGAATACATGGTGATGTACCATAAGACCACCCCATATCATCCTTAGGCTAAAGGCATAGTTGAAGCCTTTAAAAAAATCCTAGGGATGTGCCTAATGAATATATATGATGTTGTTTGCAAGGATTTGGATGATCATGTCTCTATAGTAATTTGGGCATATCACATGACCTATAAGCACTTAAATAAGGATACACCATTATAATTGGTGTTTGGAACTAAAGAAGTGTTTCCCATTAAATTCATAGTATCCTCCCTATGTATTGCATGAATTAGCCACCTAGATGACCAAGAGTCTCTAAACACAGAGTTGGAAGATTTGGAGTGCCTAGATGAGAAATACACCCAAACTAAGTGGATTCAACAAATTAAAAAGGTCAACCAAAATTCGTGGTATGACAAACACATCAAGTATAAGGAGTTGACTAAAGGAGAATTGGTACTGCTTTATGAATCTAATTCTTCAATCACCCAAGAAAGTTGAAAATTTGATGGATGGGTCCATATATCATCTACCACATCTTGGAAATAGATGGATACAAGCTACACATGTTGTTTGGTGAAATGATCCTAGGTCATTTCAATGACAACCAATTGAATCCCTATAGACACTAGGTTGGTATTTATACCAAGGAAACTCTAATTATGTGGCTAGTAGTCAGTTGGGGTTAGGATGATCATAATAAAGTTTAGAATGCACTAAACCAATTTTGTACAGTGTATCATGATAGAGAGCAACATGTTATGGCTAAAAAAAATTTGATCCAAACTTCATGCATAATTATAATCTGATGAGTCAAGTACTTTCACCAACAAACACATGAGGCCATACATCTAAGTTTTGAGCATGTGAAGCTTACCTGGAAAAAGCATGCATGTAAAAGAGAAATAATTGGAAGAAGGTGCATCTTTTGATCTAGCACTAAAAACTCAAGGCTAGAAAAGACTTCCAGCATAATTAAGCACAAGACTAGAATCTGAAGATGCTCAATTTAGTCAAGTGTAAGGTAGACAGTGAAAATGCACTCTCCAAAAGCATGTAAATTAGAAGAGACAAAGCACTGGAGGGCTAGTGCAAGAAATTTATATGAGGTAGGACACCCCAAGGAAATATGATATGCAAATAAATTGACCAAGATAGAGAAACATGTTAAAATAAGAGTATAGCTAGAAGAAGGGGAACCAAAGAGGTTGAATCATGTGTATGTGAGGTGCTACACCTAGGTTTCCACAAGAAAGGCAAAATTCATGCCATAGATATACGTAAAAAATAAAAGTCATCCAAAATAGTTGGTATCCACCCAAAAAGGAGCATGAAGTGACCATTTAAATCATACATTGCTTTACCAAAAAATCCATTAAGAACATTAAATGAAGTGGCAGTGCCACAAAGATATGCATTTAAGGCATATGAAACAACATATTTTCAAAGATCTTAGAGATTTTCATATTCCTCAATAACCCAAGGAACCAATGCAATCACACCTAAATTTAATAATAGTAGTTGATAAGAGGTGGATATAAGTTGATCATTAGTAAAATTGATTGAGTTACGAAGTTTACTAAAATAAAGAATGAGTAGAGCGAAAGACTAGAGAATCAAGGTAGGAGAAAACTTGCCACAAGTAAACATTCAACCTACTCACAGAGTGAAAGGTCACACATTGAGGAGTGCACTCACAATGAAATTGGTACATAAAAAGTAGGGATGAGAAATTGGTGTAAAGAGCCAAATACAGAACAACATTATTTCTAGGTCACCATTAATAGCCAACAAAGCTCAGAGTTAGATGCACAAATAAAGATCTTATGGCTAAAAAATCATTGATCACCATTAGAGGAATTGGTAAGCCACACCTCCCAAGGTTTAATACTAATAGGTTCAGGATGGTGAAAAAATAAAAGGCATCATGCTCCATAAAGGCATAAATAGAACCCAAGTGGGTCAAGATTGTGGAAGAATCCATTGCCACCAAGACAAAGGTGTAGGTAGTAGAGGTAGTTAATGTTACGATAATGTAATTAGATGTATTAACAAAGATATCATACCAGCATATGCAATTCACACCAGAAGCATTAGTGGGAGAACCATGGTATTCCTTTACACACATTTACTAGTGAAGGGAATGCAACCACTATACATCAAGCAAATTTTAAGACTTAGTGTAGGATTGGATGGTGGATATAGGGTTCAAAACCCATGAAGGTGATGCCCTCTTCGATGTCTCAATTAGAGACAAGTTAAAGGCCTCAGGTGCAACTAAGATCTATAAGTTGCCCTACTTTAGAAAGATGGAAGACCTTGTTTAGTTCCTTCTCTAATGCATTCATAAGGATCATGTATATTTATTAGGCTAGTGTATAAATATATCAATACAATTGATAAAAAAAATCACCAAAATTTTGGATACAGGTAGAGACATCCATCAGTTGATGGGTGATGAGGAAGAGGTGAAGCACATCGCCAAGCTCATAAATTATTTCAAAGGGGGATATACTTTCCCCATCAACAAATGTGAGTACCTAGGCATGAGGGTGGTAGCACATCTCATGATCTTAAAGTTATGTCCTAGTGGATGATGGATAGATGTGTCCAAAGCATATCTATGCTTGACTTACCACATGGTGTAAGGAGTCTAATTCAATGTAGAAAATTTCATCACCATGGAACTAACCAAGAACACACTTGAATGCCACAACATGAAAAGGACATTTAGATGGGGCTCCATCCTAATATTTATAATTATGGAGGAGATCAAGATTGTGAATGGGAGTGGGGATAAGTTATGGGTATTCCCAAAACACCATGAGTCCCCCACACAAAAGTACAAGGACTACACCTACCCACCTACCTTCAGCTAAAAATACAAAACTCACATGATGCGATGGTATGATCATTACATTGAGTCCTTTGGGATATAATGGTCCATCCCCTAGGGGTTCATCATGAGCATGTTGTAGATAGTTACTTTTTCCATAATGCAACACTACTACATCATTCAACTAGAACTAAAGGATAGGAATAGGTCAAGATGTTTTAAGCTTCCCTTTCCATTCTTTGTTGAGTACTTATGAGACATTATCCTTTAGATATCAAATGCATAAAATATAGACATCTTAGTTAGGGAGCTAGATGTAGAGAGTAGAAGGATGTATTATGGGTTCCCATGCACATATGGGAGTGCAACTGAAGATGAGGAGGATCCCTCAAATCAAATAGACATCAATATAGTATAATAGGCTACCACCATAAGATTCATTCATAGGATCTACTATGTGATGAAGCTTATAAATAAGGATTCTAGCATAGGAACTAGTGCCAAGAGTAGAAGAGACACCACAATTTTGGTCAGAGATGAAGGAACCCTCATGCCCCTTGTGAAGAAGTCCACAATAAATAAAAGGGGAGAAGATTTAGAAGAAATTAAGGAGTGTATGAGGCTTGAAATTTATTCATAATGGGAAGAATTTTCATCAAATTCATACCAAAAGTGTGTGTGCTTCACCCCAAATACCACATTCAACCCAAGGGGGAAAAAGAGTAGAAATACCCCCTCCCCTATACTCAAATTATTTGCTTCTAAAGAATAATAAACAAAGGAATCTAAGGAATAATGGGGGTGGGATACCACCATTTTTCTAGAGGAAGTGGAATCCTCAAGCGAACAAACCCCTTCCCCACCACCCCAGATAGAGCTAGAAAATCTTAGGTGTAGGTTAAGAAGACTTATCTCCTATGAAGCTAAGACCCAAAGAGCATAGGAGTTGAAGGAACAAAAGGAAGAAATGACTAAATTAGGGGTGGATATAAATGTTATTAAAATGTTATAAATAAATAAATAGAGGTGTATAGAAGAGAGCAAGGCATGAGAAAAGAAAAAAGGGAAGGGCAGGGAGCCCGAAGAGACAACTCACTCTAACATGGATATAGAAGAATAAGAGATACTATGAAAATGGATAACTATGGGCCTTAACCAAGGCCATATTGATGTATCACTAGCATTACACCGAAGGCATAAGTATATTAAATGCAAAATCATGAGCCAGGATAAAATTGACCAACTAGAGGTCGAAGAAGCAAGAGAAAGATAAAAGGAAAGTGACATGCAATCCATGAGAAGAAAGGTCAAGAAACAATGGACCAAGAAGGAAGAGGAGGTACAGATTATCAAGAATAAATAAGAGGATAAATTATCTTGGGATGAAAGGGTATGAATGATTGAATAAAGGGAAAAGAAGAAGGGTCCCACTAGTGTAGAACCTAGGGAGGAAAGATCATCAGAAGTAACACCTAGTACCACCACTAGCATGGTAAAAGAAACCACACAAAAGGTGTTCCCTATTTTTGAGGGGGTACCTAAGGAAAAGGAATTTATATTATCACCCAAAATTAACAAATTGAGGAGGTAGGGCTAAAATATAAGGATATGGATGGAGGGGAAAGTCCATGGAAGAACCCCTACAAGAATATGATGGTAGATTTAACACCAAAGGAGGGAGAGATGAAGACATGGGATCAAGAACCAGAACTAGTGAAGAATAAGAGATGGGAGAATATGAATAATATGATCCCAATAATAGAGAAATGACATAGTAGGATTCAAGGAGAATGAGGACTTCTACTTGATGGAGTGTATGCCTTCGAAAGATGTTATAACCCTCATGTGCCACTAGGTTTTGTGGGCATTATTTTGCTACATGGATGAACATAAGTTTGAGGTTCCTTCAAAGGAAATTTGATACACCAAGAAGCCTAAAAAATGGCATGACTACTATCTTCTAAACCCCTATGATAGAATCCCATGTGCTTGGTAAATGCATTGATCAATATGGATACCTCAGTGGTATGTAAAAACATCATGAATGATGTTCATGCCAATAGATAGATTAAAATTACAAAGAAAAAAAAAAGGAGTTAGAGGTAACCAAACTCAAGCTTAGACAAATAATAGAGCACATATAGGAGGTGGAGCCATCCCTCCTAAATAATGTGGACACCTCAGATATGAATGAGGTTGATTGCATCTACACGCTCATCAAGCAAATGTTATTGAGGATGAGTTTAGTGTTGGAATAAAAACTAAGACCCCTAAGAGGCCACACATGAGGAGTTTACTAGTAATTTAAACGTGATCAAAGATATCTTCTCCAAGATTGAAGAGGGCATCGAGGAATAGATACCATATTTTGTAATTTCACCAAATAATTAGAAATCATTGGCATACACCTAAAAGGGATAAAGGAGTAGAAGGACATTTTTCTCCAATAACATTTCATGATGTATAGAACTAAGTGTGTGAAAGTGATGACAAAGGTTAACTCCCTTAGAACTCAATTAAAGACTCAAGAGCAAGATTTGGAGGTAGTATTCCATGCCTTCCAAATAAAAGCCATTGAGTAGGGTAAATTTTTAAATAAGGGGTCAAGAGGGAAAAGGAAAGGCTATAATCCTTTTAGAAGGAATTAGATAACATAGATGTGCTTACTCTATAAAAAACATCCATTGAAGCGGATGGAGCCATTGATGAAATTAGGGGTGTCATCCAAGGCTTTGAGGACTTCAAGGAAGATTTGAGGTGGGGTACACCTGAGTTTTTTGCACCTAAGGTGCTTAAAGACTAGTCTTGGGTGGACTATGATTTTTTTATGAAGTAATTTTGAGCCCCCTTTTGTGCTAATACATGGACCACACTAGCCTATTAAACCTCAACACAAGTAAACCCTTGGGCTAGTTACACTTTAAGTATTTTAGAACTAGCCAAAGGAGTCCCCATGGAATCCATGCTAGTTGGTAGGTAGTTGAGAAGTGTCAAACCTATTAAAGGATGTCCCTATCATGAATTATATGAGGTGGCTTGAGGTGAACATATTTTTGGAGAGTGGAGCTGATAAACTCAAGATAGCTCATCACTTGACATGCACCCCTCCAATCTGGTGAAAGATGATGCTCACCTATAAAGGGAAGTTGGCCTTTGTATAAAAAGAGGATGAAGGGAATGATAGCAAAGCTCTAGTGAAATAGAGAGCCAACCATAGTAATTTACTTCTGAATTTAAGTTTTAGGAGTTTGAATGTATAGCCCAAGCTTTAATGTGAGCTACTAAGTGTGAGTAGAGTTAGGATATGCACCTATATTATCATTTGTAATGAACTCTATGATTAAGTTAATAAAATAATAGCCTTAATGGGATGAAGTATTAATGCACATTTATGATTTGTAAGATGTCTTACTGATGATTTAGTTTTATTCAATTTCTTTTTGAGTGTTTATTTATGATATTGAAATGGATAATCAACTTGGCTGCTAATGGCATTCTTGTGCCATTATTGACCTCGACCAACTTATGAGTACCCCAGATGTGAGCCAAAATATCCCAAGGCTTAGAGACATGCACCTAAAGTGCTAATTGAGGATGAACCACTTTCACCTTATGACTTAGTTCCAAAATGAAAACTAACCCCTCTGATAATGGACTAACTCCTTTAGAAACCTAACTTATGTCATGATGTAACTAACCCAATATGGGCCTAGTCCCTTCACTATTGCACTTTGAGTGAGTGCACAAGGCTTGAACCTTGTGTGAAATTGATGCCAAATCCATAAAATGAATAAATTTTGAGTGACATACCTTTATAATCTCACACCTAGCTTCCCCAAGTCTATAACTTGACTGGTTTGACAGCTAAGCACATGACCAAGCATAGATCTAGCAAGGTGAACTTTTCTACAATATAGATAGACTAACTCAAGATAGGTTTTAGGGACACTTGGATCAAATTATAAATTATTGGAACTTATAACCCATTTGATTCATCTAAAACCTTATCCCACTCCTCAACTTGGTCATTTAATTGATCACAATAACTTACAAAGATATCAATATATCACTAAGGTTTATGTGCAAGATTGTCTACCTAAATGTGTCACCATATTTCCAAGGTTTTTGAATAAAAATTTGAGTTTTATCCCTTAGGATGGGTTTTTGGGGACCTTGGATATCATTAATCATTAAAACAAAACCCTCTATATTCCCATATTTCTTGTAGACCTCATGTACCTTGGATGGGCCTTTAACTCACTATATGCCTACAACAGACAAGCCTTGGTTTGAGATAAAATTGTGTGTATACCCAATATTTTTCCCATCCAAGTGAACATATGAACCTATTAAGTATGTCATGAAAATAATCTAAGCCAATTTTTGTATCTTTTTATTCTTGGAAGGGTTCCATATCACCATTTTAGTCAAAACTAGCTCCAAATTGAAAACCGACTATGCACTCAAGCATGCATTTTTTGAAGATGGATTTTAACCTTGAATATGAGGGTGTTTGTGACCCTAAATTTTTTTATCACATTATTAGAATGAATATTATTCCCAAGTAATATTTTTTTAATGTGATATTCTTATAGAACCCCTCTTTTCACTCAACTCAAGTCTCATACTTACATAGTCCTGTGTGATCTAATGATTGTGATGATGTCATTGTACCTTCATAAATGTATTATCCATAGTTATTATACTATTAATAATTTAAAATTGATTTTTTTTTAATGTATTTTGTCTCTCTAATCTCATATTATTTGGAAACACCAACATAGACTAGTAATACCATTTTGAATTACCTTCTGCCAAGGTGACTACCTACATATTTTATTACTAGGCATGTATTAGAATGGAGATGACATGTATAATGATTTTTATATATTTCATAAGTGGCCCACATCATCATTAAATATTTTTATAATGTATATTTTATGATATTCACACTAACCTTCCATTCTTTGAGTAATCCCCCTATCACTTCTTGAGACGTTGCTATAGTAGCCCTAATGGGGTTGGTTGTAGGTGTACATTTGCACTCTTAGGTTGTCATATGAACATATAGGTCTATTACCTAATGATATTAATGGCCTTAATTTTTTTATTGTAATGTATGGGTCAACTTGACATGATCAATCCTTGGGGTAAGGGTGGGTAGATGAAAAAAGTGGTAGTGGAGACACATGGAATGAGATGAACATGAAAACAGGGTGGTAATGTGATCAAGGAATTTGACTCGAGAGAGGAGGATAGTATAGTATTAGTTTAAAAAATAATTAAATCAACACACTATCAATATAACATCTCTAATAATAGATCATGATGGGATATTAGTGAACAAATCAATTGAAACACAACTAAAATGCAAAGAAATGCTAACTTATTTACCTTCCTTGATTGTTCCAAGAGATTTCTTCATTAGCTTGCTCAGATTGTGCTTGAAAGGTATTCATAAATGGTGCTCTGATATCTCCATTTCCTCTTTTCACCATGGTTGGCTTGATGTCTTGGATTTATTTTGGCATTATAACACTATGTATTTGCTTCATGAATTAAATCCAGCATTATAACTCTACTATGTTCCAAGCTCTTCGAATGAAGAGCTCTAGGCTTGCTTTTATAAGCTTTGAAATGACTTGGAATGAGTTAAATCATAACCTTGGTTGGTTTAATTAACCTAATTAGGGATAAAAGGTGTTAAATGGTCATTATTAGCATGGAATAAGCATGGATGGGATATTTTCCAAAAATGACAACTTACAAAAGCTAATGATGAAAGCCTAAGATATTCATTGATTCTCGAAATTCCATTTTTGATAATTGCTTTAATTGCTCATGGATGAATTCAATTAGGATTTGATTAGGATTTTCATGTTAATTAATATCTTTTAGGACTTTGAAATTTTTAAGATTTTGATTTAATTCAAGGTGTGAATTTGACTTATTTAATTGATTTTTAGGCCAATTGAGCATGTTATGAAGCCAAACTTGAGACTTTTAGAGATTATTATGCTATATTTTCAAAAGTTGGTAAGAATTGATCTAAAGTAAATTAAAAATCCATTGATGGCCAATTTTAGGTGTCTATATTTTTCCCCTATTTGGGAAGGCATTACAAACTATAATCATGTAACATATTTTTAAATAATAAAATGGTCCTATTATGCTTATGACTTTAATGGTGATGAAGGAACTATAGGGTGACCCCTTGAGGGAGTGATTGGAAATTGAGGTGGTAAATGGTACCTCAAAAGAATGAAATGAAAAGACTAAGCAAATGAAAATGATGGGGGGATAACACAATGATTTGGAAAAAGTTGGTCAAAATCATTGAGAATGAATGTGGGATGGTGTAAAATGGTTTCCCAAAGGTAGTTATAAGCATTTTACCTTGATAATGGTAACATGGTATGATAATACAATGATTTTCCCAAAGGTGGTTATAATCACTCAAAATTATGAGTTGCCCTAGTTAAGGTAGACAAATAGGATAAAAACATGCCATAGGTGGACAAAAGAAAGTGAATGATTTTCCCAAAGGAAGTTATAATCATTAACCCTCAAATTGGTGACAACAAAATGATTTGCCAAAAGGTGGTTAGAATCATTAAGAATGTAGGTGTAATGGTGTACAATGATTTGTCCATAAGAGTTTGTAATCATAAGACTCTCCTTATGGTAAACATGATTCATAGTTGATGATTGAAAACAATATAATGATGATAACTTGATATAGAGGATAAAGATGAATTGGGATAACCTACTAGTAGGGAGATACTCATCTGAACTAATAAAAGTTGAAATTATTTCATTATCTAATTACATTATTTTGGATATGATTGGGATTGGATCAAGATTATTCTTAATGTTGGTGTCGAAGAGGTGTTGATGTTGCATTGATAATTTATAATTCTTGAAACTAATTTTTGTTATAGCACTTGTCGGTAGGCATCATGATAGAACACCATGAAGACTTGGCCAAAATATGCATAAGGATTGAATCCCATGATCTAATAATCAAGGGAAAATAATGCACCAATGATAAAAATCATGATGATAATGTTAACACATGCATATGGATTGATTCAATAATAGTGCACAGGGAATCACCCAATGAACACACATAGACTAAATCAAGGTAACAATGTTGCAAGAAAACAAACAGGAACACAAATAAACAACAAATAAACAAAAAAAATGAAACAATAGTTAGTCCCAATTTTATTAAAAATAATGTGATGAACATTGGCCCTAAAAAATAGGTGACAACGTAACAAACAGACAAGATGGGGGAATAGAAGAAAAGGAAGGGTTTGGCCTAGTTGTCTCCATATGCACTAGGTAAGTGGACGTTACCTACATAGTTCTATGGATGTGATGATCCAAGAAAACTTTAGGTCAAATGTAGTTCTCATAGGAAATGGAAATAAAATGATGATAAGATGAAAACAAACATGATGGATGTGATAGAAGAATATGAATGAACTTGTAAAATGGTAAGAACATGGGATAAAAGGCCAAAAAGCATGGGAAAACAAAGTGAAAAGTGATTTCTTGTGACTTATTAAGGGTTCCCAAAATACTTAAGGCAAAGAAGTGGTCAATGTTTTGGTTTTTCTAAATGATTTTCAATTTTTTTTGGATTTTTGGAGTATCTAAACTAAATTGAGAATGATGATATACTAAATGGTCCAAGCTTGTAAAATGGTGAAGGCATGGAAAACTTGAATGTTACTCATAAAATGGTGAGAGTGTGATGGAAATGGGACTAAGCTAACCTAAACATGAATTGATCACAGCCAATATAGTCCCAAAATAGCCTTAGTTCATAGTACTTCCACCTTATAGTAGAGGAATTTGACTAGTGTAGTAGCCAGTTCAAACAAAATAGGCTCAGTTGGCATAGTGGCATAGTATGACATATGAATGGAAATTTGGTATATCGAGGCAAAATAAACAAATATTACCCCTAGTTTACCCATAAGTGGTTATAACTAGGATACAACTGATCATATCAATGATACTAATTTTCCCATAGGTGGTTATAATTAGTAGGAAGACTAGTGAAACATTGATTTACCCCTGTAGATGGATATAATTAGGCTCACATAAACAAACATGATAAGAAGGGAATAAAAAATTAAGGGTGAACCTACCAAATATTTTTTTATACTAATCCAAAATAATAAATCTATTTGGGATGCTTGAAATAACTACTAAAATTGATCTGAGTCATCATGCTAAAAATGTGAAACCAATGGATGAACCAAGGTCAAACAGGATAGGTGGGGAGTGACCAAAACATGTTTTGGTTGATAGAATGTAATGATATAATGGATAGGTGATAGGCAAAGTGATAGGCTAGTAGGATGATATAAATTTATGATACAAAGAAGAATGTTGTTAATATTGTACAACATACAATGGTCCTTATAGATAATACATTGAGTCACTCAAGCATGGACCACTTGAGGTGTATAATGTTCATAGGCTCATCACAATCATCCCTATCTAGTGTGGTGAGCCTATATTATCATATACCATAGTCTTCAATAATGATGAAAGGACCTACCTAATTGGGTTTTTTAGGAATAAATTTTACATCTTGTTAGTTTTGGTATTTATGGTGTAGTAAATAGTAATAGGTTTACTTACCGAGAGGTAAATATTAGTTACTAAGTTATTGTTAACCATATGTTTAATATAATAATATTACATTAGTTAGAATATTATATTTTTGAGATATATTATTATTTTTTATAACAATACATCATAATAGATTTGATTAGTTATAGGATTCATGTGAGATAATATCAGAGAAGTTATAGGAATAATATTTCTATAAATATATAACAAGTCCCAGATGTATTATTATTAAGGTGTGAAGATTAATTAGAGTATGTAGAATATATTTGGATTAAAATATAAATTTTCTATGCATGTTTTAATTCTACATATTGGCTCTTTGAAACCACAACAGTGGTATAAGAGTGGGTGAGATGGTGGATGATTAAGTGATTTGAAGGGGAAGTTATATTGTTATTTACCCCTGTTGATGAAAGATAAGTTCTCAAAAAAAAGTTTGTGTCAGTCCTTGGATTTCTTACATAATAATGGTGTCTCATAAATAGAATATTGTAGTTTTTCAAGCTATCAAAAGTGTTCATAGCCCTGTCACAATGTTTTACTAGTACCTTGAGATCTAAGTATACATCATTCTACCATTTCTACTAGTTCATGTATTCTACTTTAGCAATTGTGATTTGTATCAATAGCTGATTTTTCATATTTCATTAAATACTCAGATATCTACACCAATTTACACTATAATTCACCTCTCTATATCTTATCAAATCCCATCCAAATCAGATTAAAAATTGGTCAATGTATTCTCTAGATTTTTACATTTTAACTTGGAAGCATTCCTTTCTAGATGCTCATCTCATCGATTGAGTACTTATTTTATAATATGCTTCATCTATAAGGTTTATTTACTTGAGATTTATTTATGATAGAGTCATAATTCCATGATCTAGGGTTATGCATTCTTCTTTGGTGACCTATAAATTTCCTTGCATATTATTACACAGTGTTCACTGCCTCTACATCGAGTTGCAATAGAAAGTCTATGCCATTCAATCTATGTATGCAAAAATAAAATGTGAGTCTTGAAAATCTACATAATATATATGAGTCATTATCTATGAAATATCCACCTATCTATGCTTTCTATTGAGTCATTTAGGTTTATTTTATCTTTATTTGTTAAAGCTCCAAGTCATAGTTTAATGAGGAGTTCATAATTTTATAATTGTCTTATGAGTAGTTTCAATAATACATTTGTCATAGTTTGGAGTTTGGAGTCAGTTAGGTCATTATTTTAGGTGAGTTTCAATTATTAAATTAGTATTTACTCTTATGATTTATTTTAAGTTTATTATGAGTTTAGTCATATTTTGTCAATTTATCAAAAATGTCAAAATTGAGAATCCAAAATTTTGTCAAGTCATTATGGTCAAAGCCATTTTTGAGTATGTAATTATGTTTAGAATAATTTTAAATCATTTTAATATTAATATTAATTTCACAATTTTTGTCTTAATAATAGAGACACATTTTATAGTTGAGTCATTTTCAAAAGTGTCAAAGTTGTTTATTGTGTTCATTGTTAAAGATTTATCACTTTGTCAAAAATTTAAAAATATATCAAAATAGTAATTTTTTAAATATGTCATCATTATTAAAATTAATTTATGTTATTTAGTTGTTAAAATTCAAATCTTTTGTATGGATGCATTATCACTTGTACACGATGTCTAGATTATGGGAAGGATCTCCCTAAAAAAAATGTATGTAGTTAAGCTTCATCAAGACATCCATTGAGTAAGCAGTGAAGTTACTAAAGGTTTAAGGATACACATAAGATGGAGGTATTTCAATGACCTCTCTTTAGTCACCAATTATGGGGTCACATCAATGTTTTGGTGACATATTTTTGTGTGTTATTTTCAATGTTGTGTGCTTTCCATTTCCGCTATGCAAATAAGAGCAGAAGAATAATGCCTCTTCATGATATTTGTGTGTGTAAATTCAAAATAAAATTAATTGATGTGAATACATTGTAAAAATATATAAATCACCAATATAATTTAGTTCATGGATCTTGAAAAATTTTGTGGTAGAGATCCAGAAAACCACTAAGAGGTGAACAGTGTTTTGGCAAGAGTTAGGAGAGCATCTACTGCAAAGATCTTGTGACTGTCTTACTTATTCATGGAGATGAAACTTAGTGACACATCCATTGTGGTCATTTAATATAAATGTGGGGTGAATTTCTTCACATATAGTGGTCATGTATAGTAAGATTGGGTCAGTAGTATGCAAACCTATGAGTATGTAGTGGCATACAGTTTTATTTATGCCAACTCTTGGAGGTAGATGGTGTTATTATTTATTTCAAAGTTTGTGATAAACTTGAAAAACTAGGGGAGGATTTAGGCTCTCTTTATCAAGGTTATGATCCAAATAAGACATGTTATAAGAGGTGAGCATAATACAAATAAAAGTGTGAATGTTTTTACACCATGTAAAAACTATGGGGGAAATGTTAGGATTAGCTTTTACATGTTAGTTTTGGTATTTATGGTGTGGTAAATATTAATAGGTTGATTTACTGAGAGGAAAATATTAGTAACTAAATTGTATTTAACCATATGGTTAATACAATAACATTTAATTAGTTAGAATATATATATATATTTTAGATATATTGTTATTTATTATAACAATATATTGTAATAGTTTTGCTTAGTTATAGGATTCATGTGAGAGAATATTAGAGAAGTTATAAGAATAATATTCCTATAAATATGTAACATGTCCTAGATGTATTATTATTAAAGTGTGAATATTAATCAGAGTATGCATAATATATTTGGATTAAAATAGAAATTCTCTGTGCATGTGTTAATTATACATATTGGCTCTTTGAATCCATAATAGGTTTGAACTTGCCTTTATGTTTCTTTTTAGTTTTGGTATTCTTTTGGTTTTATTTGATAACAAGATCACAAAGATAAATTATGATATGTCTAAAGGTTATTTACTACATCCATGTATTTCTCATCAAGTAACTCTAGCTCTTGCAGGTGATCTACTCAATAGTCTTTATAATCCAGGACATGCTTCAAATAGATGCATAATGAAGGTAACTCAACCTCAATATAAAGAATGGATTTAGTACCATAAACAAGTGAGTATGGAGTGGCTCTTTTTGGTGTTTAGTGATTGGTACAGTATGCCCAAAGGGCACAAAATATTTGAAGGTGTCAATGATGACTAACATCATTGAATATATTTTTGAGAATGTTGATGATGGTTTTGTTTGATGCTTCATCTTGGCCATTACCTTGAGGGTAATATGTTTTGGAAAAGTTGTATTTAATTTTATATTCAACACATAGTTTTGACATCTTTATTCTTGAATAATACTCTATTATTATATATAATGTTAGAAGGGATACCATAGTGGCAGATGAGATGGTTGAAAATGAATTTGGAAATTTGCTTTCCAGTCATATGAGGGGTATAGCTTTAACCCACTTAGTGAAATATTCTATGGTGGTAAGGATATGCTTATGGCCATATGATAAGGTGGGGTTTATCTTCCCAATGATATCAAGGCCCCATGTAGTGAATGGCCATAGTATCAAAATTAGTTTCAAAGTCTTAGCTAGAACATAAATTAGATTAACATTCCATTGACACTTATCACATCTTTTTATAGATGCAATTGCATCTACATCCATTTTTGACCAATAATAACTAATACACAAGATATTTTTGGATAAAAATTTCCCATTGATGTGGGATCTACATAATCCTCTATGAACTTCCTATAATTCTAGTAGAGATTCTAATAAAGGTAAAAAATAAATCAAAGTTCTATCAAAACTATAGAAATATATGATTGGTCTAAGTAAGGTACAACATTGGGCATTGTGGATGAAGGCTTTGGTGTTTTTTTAAGATAAGTCTAGTGGTAAAACATGGTCATGTAAATAGGCATATAGATCTAAATACTAAGTAGAGCTAGGACCAATAATATCATAGATCATTATGATAGTTGAAAGTTCATAAGCTGGTGCTAACAGATTTTTAATAAAAAATGGTATTCCTTGGATGTATCTATTTGTAAAATCAAATACCTAATGGTATCTATGGCATATATTATTTTTTTACTTTCCCTTGGTATATGTTCAAACTAGATGTCAACAATCTGTTACTTGAGAGTGTCAACCATAGCCTTGTAGGAAACCAAATTATCATCTTTGGTCTAAAAATGGTCTATAACCTTATTGATGATTAATTTTGAATCACCATAAACCTTTAAATGATGTATGTTCCATTATACTACCTGTCAAAGCCCTTCCATGAGTGCTTCATATTCATCCATGTTATTGGTATTAGGAAAGCTAGTTTGGAATGGCTTAAGGATTAGATCCCCTTATGGAGTGATAAACAAAAGGCTTGCCCTTGATCCATGTGTTATGAATGAGCCAAAAAAAATAGATTCTAGTTTTTTTCCTCAAGAGGTGTTTCAATTATGGTCATTATGGATTTGTTTAGGAATTATAATGTTAGTGGCTCTTTATCTACAAGGAGTGCTTCAACAAGTTGATCTATAAAAAAGTATGCCTTAATAGCTTTGTATTTCACATACTCTATCTCAAAATCACTAAGAAGCATGATCCATTTGGCCATATCACCTTGTAAATTTGTTTTAGATAGTAGATACCTAAGTGGATATACTTTAAAAATGACCGTGGCCTTATTATTCAACATGTAATGTCATAGTTTCTGAGCTACAAAGACCATGGTGAGACAAGAATTTTTGATGGACATATAATTATGGTCATACACAACCAGTGTATGAGTTAGATAGTACATGACATGCTCTTTCCCATTATCATCATGTTGAGATAGAAGTGCCCTTAGGGTATTTTTGACAGCTAATAGATATAATAAGAATGGATTTCCCTAAATGGGAAGCAATAAAACTAGTTGATTCACTAGATAGTCCTTTAGCTATTTAAAAGATTTTTGATAATCATCATCCCAAATAAATGTTAAACCCTTCTTCAATAGGTGTGTAAATGGGTGGCACTTATTGGCCAATTGATATATGAAGCATCTAATGGATTGGATTTTTCCCTAAAAACTATAGAGCTACTTTAAATTGGTTGGTGGTGGCATTTTTTTATGGCTCATACTTTGGCTAGATTAACTTCTATGCCCCTACGAGACATAATGAATTTAATTAATTTTCTTGATGTGACACTAAAAACACACTTCTTAGGGTTGATATTAATTTTGTATTCATGTATTCACTCAAATATCCTCTTCAATACTACTAGATGATCGACCTTAGTCTTTTATCTACCTAGTATGTCATCAATGTAGTCTTCAACAAAGTCATGCATCATATCATGCAATATGAATTTCATGGATATTTAATAGGTGGCCCCTAAATTATTAATACCAAATGACATACAATAATAATAGAATGTTCCCCATGGAGTGGTGAATTCTATTTTGTATTGGTCTTCTAGCGCAATTATGATCTGGTTATAGCCTAAGAAACTATCCATTAGTGAAAGCATCTCATAACCTATTTTGGATTCAACAATCATGTCAATGTTTGGAAATGGAAAGTTTTCCAAAGGGAAAGCTTTGTTAATGTCCCTAAAATCAATATAGATTATGATTCCTACTAAATTTTTACTGACTAGAACTACATTGGAAATCCATTCAAAATAATCAATTAGACTAATACATCTTGCTTCTAAGAGATTTCATAACTCTTTCTTTACCAGTATAAAAATATAAGGATGCATATTAAATAATTTTTTCTTCACTAGTTTGGCATCAAGGTGTACCACAAGGTGGTGAATAACCAAGGCAGGGTCCAAACTAGGCATGTTAGAATAGACCCATTTAAATATATCTATAAATTACCTCAAAAGGGATATAAGTACATAATGATCCTCCTCAGTGAGGGATGATCCTAATTTAATCCATTTATTGTCATCTATAGACCCTATGTTTACCTCTATTTTGTTTTCCACTAGAAGGGTCAAACCATATTTAAGAATAGTGGGAAATATTTGAACTATTTGGCTATGTCAAATTCCTCTATTAGGATTGTTTCTTTAAGTTCTCCTAGACATGATGAATTAAAATACCATAATGGGAGGGATGGCCATGAAACAAATATTGTTATAAATTCTTGAATGATGCAATCAAACACCTATTATTCTTGAAGTCTAAACTCAGACCCATTAGTAAGTTCATTATCAGTGGTTTCCTAAATGATTCACTCGAAATATTATTCTTCATCAAGACTAAATTTATATCCATAGACAAGTTCATCATTGGTGGTCTGCTGGTCTATATTTGAATAAGGTTGAACACCCCCATTTAGTGGCACTTGAAATAGGTTTTCACCACTAGACTGACTTTTATCTTTACTTTTTCCCTAGTTATAAATCACCTCGAAGAGGTTTTCACTTTGGGACCTAAATTTTTTATTTATTGGGTTTTGGATAAGGGTATTCACCTGCTCTCTAAAATAGGCTTTAGGGTCCAACTTGATTGACAACCTTTTTTTATGATCTCCAAATGGAACATTGTCCCTTAGGCCTAAAAAATCACAAAAGGCCTCATTATTTTGGAACTCATCAATTGGCATGTTGGTCCTAGTCTATCAAATAGCGATAATATAATGGTAGTGGATTATGATGAATGACTAGTTGAAGGGTGTAAATAGTGTTATTTTCAAATAGATTAGTTTAGAATAAGTCATAAAATTGGTTATGATTAGAATTTACTTCACTATCGACATCATTGTGACTAGTCATTAGTGATGAAACTTGAATAAGATACATGGGGTCACCCCCAGGCAATTTATATCCAAGTCCATAGGTTCCTTTATACTTAGTCATAGAAATAGGATCAATGTTGCCTATTGATTTGGATTGAGACCTCCTCTTTCATAGTCTTGGTTATTTATGATTTGATTAGGAATGGGATACTTAGATTTTTTGTAACAATTAGCCAATTTATCATTATATAACCATGATTCATCACCTTCAAGAGGGTCTTATTCTTGGATAGAGGTTGGTATGAAAGTGATAGGTTTCAAATAGTATAGATGGCCTTGGACCTTTCTTTTCCATTACATGAGTGGTTTCTATTTTGGTCTTCTAAAGGACTTGTAATGTGTAAGGTGTCATGAGTCAAATACTCTCTTGGGTTATTAGCCAAGATAGTATAATGATTGGACATGTTAGGAGGCAATATATGAGAAAGTAAATCAAGGGTATTAGGGTCAATTTAGTTAGCCTTTAGTAAATAACTAAGTATAACTTTACCTTTATCTTGATTGGTAACTAGATTCATGCCAAAATGGTTTGTAGTTCTTGAACTTGGCCTCTAGATGTTTGTAATGCTCATATGGATGCAAATCTATTAGAATACTAACCTTCATTCCTAAATGGGATAATACACTGGTGTAGTGTTGATGGGATTTCATGAATCTCATGTAACTAGGGTCTACCCAAAAGTATATTTTATGACAAATTAAGATCTAGCACATGGAAAAGTGTAGCATGGGTCAAGGTCACAATGATAACTGGAAAGCTAATGGTGCCTTGTGATTCTCATTCTTTTTTGTCATAGGCTTTAATGGTGATTGTTTCTACTTTTATATATATATATATATATATATATATATATATATATATATATATATATATATATATATATATATATATATATATATATGTATGTATATAGAGGTGTACTCAAAAACCTTGATGAGATTTAGAGACACTATGTTCAGACCTGATTTATTGTCTATGAGGACATATTTCACTTTGTGCCTATTTATGTAAACTTTGATGTACAATGTATTATTATGCATTGGGCCAAGGGATGACATATCACTTTGGTTTAAGGTTAATTTTTAGGTTAGAGATAGGTGTCCAACCAAATATTGAAATTTTTTAGAGGATATGTCATTTGAAACTGTGAATTGACCAAGGAACTCTATCAAGGTGTTTTTATGGATTGTAGACATACATAACAAATCTAAAATGGAGATTTGTGTTGGTGTCTTTTACAATTGTTCCATAATGTCAAATGTCTTGTATTAGGTAGTGGTAAATGGCTTGTTCTAAGGTATAATAATTGGTTGGATGATGGGTGAAGTGGCAAATGGTTATGGGCCTGGATGGTAATCTTTGAACACCAAGTTGTGATTAGACAATCAAGATTAGATATAGGACCATTATTGTCATTAAATGATGGTGAAGGGGGACCAGATATGATAAGTCTCATTTGATGATGCACTTATGCATGGTCATGGTATAATGATTAGTTATCAATATAAGGTCCTAACATAGGAATCCCTACTTTTTGATTTGCCTATATACGGTCCTAGGTCACAAAAGGATTACTAGAATGGTTTGGTTGATTTGGTATGATTAGCAATGGTCTTGTCTAATTGGTACTTGGTCTTGGATTGATTGAAATTATGGTAATCTAACCTCCTATAATGTGCCCTGTAATTGAGTTATAGTCATGTAAAAATACATGCTAGGTCTATTGGTTGTTCTCACTATTTTGACCTTGGTTTTGTCTATTGTTTTAACATTGTTGGTTCTATTGAGTTTGTTGGTTTAGCTTTGGTTGTTGATATTGTTGTTATTAATGTTGTACTATACATTGTTTTTTATTGATTTTTATATTGGGGAAAAGGATTCTAATAAATACCAAGGCTTTGATTGGAGGTGAAAGATCTAAAATCCAATATGATCTCTCCATTTCAAACATATTCTAAACTAAATGTCTAAATTACACACAATGCTACAAATTATGGACATTAACCCTATGAAAATCATAGAATTATTCTAGCCTATACCAGTCTGGCATGTCAATGCCTTTAAAAACTTATTCTTTTAGAATGGTCCATCTAATCAAGTTAGATACTATAAGCTTGTGAAAGATTGATTCTATGGGCTCTCCAAGGTCAGTAAAATCATGATAAGTAGGCATATTTATCTTTAGAGGAGGACGGTTTAGAAAAGGCATAGGCATTTACTACATTTTTTAAATTTGTGGTGTTAGTCTAGGTTGCTACACTTACTGTGCATATTATGACTACTAAAAAGGTTATTGGTTAGGACTAAGCTAGAAAGGCAACATAGGTAGAGCAAATGGTGATTTCACTATTTGGACATGTCATGACTCTATTACTCTATTTCCTATAACATTATTGTTGCAATTGAATCACTTGGGTCTATCCTTATTATTGGCCTATGTTAGTTGTGATGTTTATACTTGGAATAGATGTTGATTTTGGCCACTATTTTGGTTTTGTTTCTACCTATTATTCTAATTTGATGAGGTTAGTTTAATGATACCTTTGTTAGTAAGGGTTTGTTTGATCACTAGACCTTTGTCAATGATTTATTTGAATGTATGCACACACTAAAACTCTAGATAGTAAGATATCTCTCTATGTACACTTTTATTAAACATAGTGGCTAGTTGTTTATCTAGTAGACTATGGGTAAAACAGCTTGCACGGGCTTTCCATCACTACATATAGCTTATGAATCTTTCTCCTAGTTTTTGTTTTGCTTTTTTTAAGACTACTAATGAAATCTCATGCTTAGGATTGTAACATAAGTGTTATACAAACTTGTATGAAAGATTATCAAAATAAAAAATGACTTATTTTGTAATTTTAGGAACCATTTCAAGCCTTGTACAACTAGCCTTCTTGGAAACAACAATAACATGTATATATCACTATATGCCACTGATTAACATGCAATAAAAATTTTGTTAGATGGGATTTAGGGTCACCTTTCCCCTTGTATTTGTCAAACTTTTATGACTCATACCCTAGAGGAAATGGTATCTACAAGTACTCCATGTTGAAAGGGTAAGAACACACATTGTCCAACTTGAAATTTTTGACTTGTTTCCCAACTTAGATGGTGGTAATTGCATCCTTCATTTTTTGTAGTCATTATTCAAATAAACTTATGGGAATATTAGCCTAAGGTGATGATAGAGTGGTCACCAATGGATCAATTTTACCAAGGTATAATGGAGGTATTTTTTAGGGTATGTTGGATTGGCTAAGGAATGGACTAGGAATATGCATGCATGGATTAGGGTGTGATTATTGAAATTACACATACTGTGGTGTGATATTATGGTTGGCATTGGTTATATAGGCTTGATGTTGGAAATATTGAGGTTTGGATGGTGGTATATGACTATAGTGTGCTTGATGATGTTGAATAGGGACATGCTATTGATTAGTCATACCTTATTGATGGGGAGGGATTTGTGAACCAAAACCTTATCTCTAAACTTATGGCATTTTTTGCATGAAGGGAAATTTTTGTTTAATAGGTACTTAAGGAGCATTAAAACTTATTTGTTTCACTAATTCCTATTGGGAAGTGGATGCATGTTTGAGATTAAACATCTATCACTAACCAATACTTGTACACTATTGGTTAGACATTGTTTGATTTTGGATTGGCATGTTAGTCTATGACAGAAGAGATATGTTTGATACTACCTAGTGAGGTGGAAAATTGGTTTCCCATTGTTGAGGTGATAATATGTTTTAACTCTATTGTGTGGGTATATTATATTGTACCTACTATTTTAGAATATTACTTGTTACCTATTGGGGTAGAGTAAGATTCATCACATTTTTTTATGGTATGACACTAGTCATTGGTTGACTACTTAATCCTTGTTATTGGGTGTTAGAAGAAGCAATTGGTTGAGGATTAAAGGTAGTTGGTTGAGGTTGGGAAGTAAAAACTCCTAATCCTTGAGTTTTTGAACCACTAATGGTGCTAGTTAAAGGCACATTTTTATTGTTGACTATGTGTTTATGCATTAGCACCACTTTGGTCTAAATTGGATGTTGTTTGCACATTGTCCACTATGTTTTGTTCATTGTTCTGCATAGAAGTAGAAGACACTTCCTTGATATTTGGGGTATTAAACATGTTTTTGATTGAATTTTTTTGTGTAAATGGGTCTAAACCTTAATTTTTAGACCAATTAATTCCCTTATAATTCCTTTGAAAGAGATAAATCAGTGAGTGGCTTATTTGACATGGTCATCTAATTAAAGTTACATGCTAAGTCTTGATATGTCTAGTATGCTATCTACATTTGAAATAAATAGTCCTCTATGATACCTCTTTATGTGATAAGTATATGATGATCGTGACATTTTGTTGGTACTATGACATTAGTTTAGAAACATCAATTTTAAAATATTTGTCATAAGTGTTTAATCCTAAAGTCAAAGTGTTCAATATTTGTCATAAGTTCATTTTAAAACATCAATTTAAAATGTTCAATATTTAAACATGTGTTTTAGGCACCAAATTTTAAATGTTTCTAAGACTTAGCATGTTAGATTTGTTTTAGACACCAAATACCAAATGTGTAAGATTTAACATGTTCATTTTAGACCCAAATTGAAATGTGCAAGATTTGGCTAATTAGTTTTAAATCCCAAAATGAAATGTTTGATTATTCAAAATAAGAAAATTTGATGTTCAAATCGATCTTTCAACCTAATATTGTTAGATAATAACCCCTACTTTGAAGCAATTTCTTGATTGAGCCAATGATGTTTGAATTTTAGCTCTCAAGTTTTTATTTTATTTCACATAGTGACTGTGGATGGTCACATATGACCACCAATAGTTTTGAGGAAATTATGATGGTTAGTTAGTAGGTAACCACCACTAATTGAGTAGAATCACTATTAGACATGTTTCTCTTAATTTCTACTTATTTATATTTAAATAATAAGTAAGAAACTAGTAATAAGGGTATGGTAGAGGAACCTATTTGTTTGTGTGCATGTGATCTAGACAATCATAAAGATATCCTCTTTGTCTTAAGAGGAATGATTTGTAGATAAGAAATCACTAATGCAAAAGGGTTATTAGATGGGTGTCAAGGTAAAGTGCCTAGTGTGAACTAGATCCAAGAAGCATGAGTTTACTAAGAAGCTATCAATCCACACTCTTAAAATAGTTAAGCTAGAAGAAAATGAAGATAAAGTACTTGCATCAAATTATATAAAATAATGAAAGGAAATGCAAGAAGAAATAAATGCTTGATAAAGGAAAATAGACTAGTTTAAACAAATAGTCGGTCAATACCAATGCTAAAGGAGTCAGGTTGGGTTCAAAAAATAGGTAAGGTCTATATGAATGGGAAAAAACATAGAAAGTGGAATTTAGTTGGGGCCACATGCGTGGAAATAACTTGTTATTTCTTACCATAGTGATCATCGATGGTTAAGTTGACCATCAGTGGTTGGCTGGCCATCAGTAATTGAAGGTGACCATCAGTGGTTATGATGACCATCAATGGTTCCTATAGGTTCTGAAAGTGTTCAAAAAAGAGTCTAATTCAGATTATATAAAGGGTTTAGTAAGTGGATAGGGATCTGGTTAAGGTCTAGGAGTTAGGAGAAAAATGCAAAAGGGTCTAATTCAGGTAAGGAAGTTAAAAACCAAACAAATATAACTTGAAATACAAAATGTACCTAATTTTTTACTTGATGGTTGATAGTTGATCTTAGATTAATTTTGGTAAAGTAATAGTACTTTTACTCAAGTGTAATTTCGATAGAGGTTCAGGTCTCTATTATAGTTGTTAAATTATTGGAATGAAGACCTGTTAGTTGATAGCTCTTGATGATCGGTGTGCTAGAATGATTAATTATGGATCCCATTCACCTCCTACTCCCCTTCTTTTATAGGAAAAGAGAGATAAAGGTAAAAGTTTCCATAGGAGGTTAGGCTATTGATTTCAATTAATCATGATGTGTTGGAAATGGGTAAGGTGAACATATTAAATTATGGTGTGTTAGCTTGTACACAGCTAGTGTTGTGTTTATTCAAATGGGGAAGGGACATGACCGTCGATGGTCAAGGTGACCATCGATGGTTGAGTTTCAAAGGTTAAGTGGGGTAAAAGAGTGGTTTTAGTTATTAGGTTAAACTAACTATGGTTAGGTTCAGTTATGGGTTGAAAGATCAAATTGGTCCCAAGGGGGTCCTAAAGAAGTCCAAGGGTGTTTTGACATTCATAATTATATTGTGAAAAATTCCAGTGTCTACATTTTGCCCCTTTTGTTATGTAATTTTTTTCAATAAGATATAAAACAAAAATAGATTGTAGATCAAAGTTTGGTTATCCTAAGTATGGGAGGAGGTGTTCCCCCTCAAACTAGGAGTCGATGAGGAAAAATTGAATTAGGTGCAAGTTTGATAATCGGTTTATGGTGAGTCATGAGGTTGGTGACAAAAGGGTTGGGAATTCAAAGCATAAACATGTACACAAAAATTTATTAAGTTTAATGGCCAAGATTTTACATAGACTAAGTTACCATGGTCAGTGAAAATAAGGTCAATTTTATAAGGACTAGTGATGGGGTAACTAGACCATAGTGCTAGTCATAGCTAATCAGGTTTTTCCTATCAAGTCTCCTAGATATGATCAATATTTTCATGGGTATCTGAGGTATGAAGTGATCTTATAAAAAAACAAAAATAGTCTAGTTATGCATTAGGTGGTGTAAATTCAAATGTTTAACATGGCAAGGTTGCTCAGTGTGGTCAAAAGGACCAAAGTAAGTTTATCACAAAATATGTGATAGTCTGGGCCAAAATGGCCAATGTTGAAGTGAACATGGGTGGGTGGTTAGTTAGTTGGTTTGAGAGGGTGTTATTTGATGGTTCATGGTTTTTGGAGAAATAGGTTCTCTCTAAATATTGGTTTTGGTATGGTAGAGAAGGGTAATCTCCAAAAGGTAGCACTAAGGTGTTGGTGTTGAAATGTTTAAAAGTGGGTTTCTTGACCATTGACAGTCAGGGGTCCCAAACTCAACCATCGATGGTCACCCTAACCATTTATGGTCAGGGGGAAACCCTAAAATTCCATAAGTTAAAAGTGAAAAATAAAAATCATTTTCACCATTTTCCTTTTGAATCTCTAAATTCTATGTACTTGGAATTTTGTGTGATCATGTTGATGAGGTGGTTGGTAATTGGTTGAGGAGCTGATTAGTTGATTAGGGTTTGATTTTTGTTGATTTAAGTGTGTGACCAAGGATTTAGGGTGGATGGGGATGTGGTTGAGTTGTGGGAGCTAGGATTCCTCCTCAATGATGGTCAAGGAATGAGGTAGGTGTTACCTTAAATTATTAGATTAGTTGATATGGTCATTTGTTAGTTGAATTTTATGGATTTGTTATTTATTTGGGGAGGGTTTGGGGATTTTGACATAATTTTTAAGGTTTTGTTGTGTTTGATAAAAATTATAAGTAAAAAGGAATTTCAGAGGGTAGGTTAGGTTGAGAGAAGTTAGAGGATCAAGTTTAGGGTGATTAGGTATTGGAAAGGGGAGGTTTGGGTAGATAGGTTTGGAGTTTTTGCCACTAACAATCACATAGAGTGATCATAGGTGGTCTTATTTGACCATAGATAGTCATAGTCAATCATCGATAGTCTAGGGCCATAGGCCAAATGACCAGTCAATCATCGATGGTCATAGTGACTATCGACAGTCGACTAAAGGGTCAAGTGTCTTTCATAAAAAGGTTAAGGCAAAGTTTGAGGAAAGGATGTTTTTGATAAAATGGTCAAGGCTAGAGTTTTTTATGAAAGAGGGGTGAGGCTAGGGTTAAGTTTGAATGTTTTGGAATGCTAAGGGTAGTAAAAGGATATGTTTATATAGTTTATATTGGGTGTGAGGTAGGTTTAAGAAGGGGTTAATGTAATTTATATGGGGTGAAAATGTGTTATTAGGTAGGATGAATGAGAGGAAAAGGAGGTTGTATTAGGAAAATTAGTTAAATAGAAAACTAAGTGTGTTTTATAAAAAATTATTGTAGGCATGAGATAAAATATAGATGTAGGATTGAGTACCTCAGATCTTTGCAAAGATCTATTAAGGGATGATTGATGATGACTAGACATATATAAAGGAGGTTAACCTCAACACGATGATGAACTTTTAGCATGTGTCATGAGATGTGGTGATAATCATGGCCCTCATCAAGAGATGGGATCTAGCTATGAACATGTTTCTCCTACCAATGGGTGAGATGACCATCCTAATAGAATATGTATATAAGATCACATGGCTACCCATTTAGGGGGAGTTGATATATCACATAGAGAATAATGAGAGAGATGATCATATGGAGCTCCTATATGGTGAGGATAAGGCCTTGGCCAAGTGACATGTTAGAGGGTTCAACTATAGGCCATTATATTAGAGTGTTAGAGATGATATATGGTTAATGATGATGATGATGGTAGTCTCATATTTTGCATTTCCAAATTCAAGTAGTGGGTGGTTTCCTTATCTACTGATAAGTGTTTTGGTGTAGATTTTACTTAGACATTTTTTGGTTGGGCACAAAAAAATTTGGTATAAATATATAGGGATTTATGGGGGTTCTAAGTTCATCAAAGATGTGGCATCACTATGGGGTTTGTGTTTCATTATTGGGCCTATGAGCATATCTAAGTTTTAAGACTGATGGGGTTTCCATAAAAGGTATATGCCTAGATGGACATTAGGGTAGGTTTCATATGATAGAGTGATTATGCACTCATAGGAGTTGGATTATGTATAAAGGATATTGATTGGTTTAGGGAGCCATTAGAGGCTCTATTGGTTGGAGATGTGGATTAGATGTTATATGTTAGCTTCTCAAGGTGGGCCCACTATACTTGACTTGTTTTGTTGGTGCAGAGCTAAAAGTGGATTTTTGGGAGGAGAGACGGTGATATCGAGCTCATCCCTATTGATAGAGTTCATAGGCAATTTGGCCTGGTATAATGGATTTTGGGTCCATTCTTGAGGTACATGTGGGAGGATGCTAAGTTTTTGCTTCCAATGTCATGGATAGTAGAGGTGGTTCTTGATTTTGAGGAGCTGTCTGTTAGAATAGAGATTAATTATGACAATTTTATTGATGGCTATATGGCCTAATATCAAGTTTTCTATGCAGCTACAAATTTTGGATGGGATGATGGGGGTAGGTAGGCCATAGATGTGGATTCACCTAGTGGGCATCCACATGTACAAGTATAGGTACAGGGGGTGGCCCTAATGGATAGGTAAGAGTGGAATTAGTCATCATGTAGTCATAAATCATATCTTTATAGGGGTAGGTGGCCACATTATAGGGATAATTTGTAACATTATAGGTTTAGATTACCATTGTGATGGGGGAGAGGGACCAGACCATGACTTCATTAGGCTTGGTGACCCAGGAGAGGGATACTTTAAGATAGAGAGGAGGAGTAGCTATAGCACCATTAAGACCACTAGGTAGCATCCCTATGGCATGGTACTTTTCCATAGTTGAGGATTTGCATTATTATAAATCCATAGTTTTGAAATAGTATCCATAAGAGCCCCAATAGGGAGAGTACAGAGCCAACTTGGTAGGTGGTGCAGGTGTAGTGATTATGGGTCAGTGGGCTACTTTAGTTAATGGATATGTAAGTACCATAGGAGCATCAGCACTAGATGTTAGTGATGGTGTAGGAGGGGCTAGTGGTAGTGGTGCCCCTGGGGCATAGTTTTTTATGATATGATATGCATAGATGTATATGATGTTGATACCAGCCTATAAGCTGATGGAGTGAGATGTATATAATTTTTAGAGAGAGATGCACATTTATATGCACTATTTTATTTTGATGATACATGATGATGATAAATAGATTTGATTTTATGGTTCATGGTTCATGGTTTTGGATGTTTAAAATTTGTTTATGATTATGCTCATGAGATGTATACTCACTAGATTAGGCATGTGATGATTATGGATTATAGTTGATGTTATTCATGATTATGATTATGTGATGCTTTGTTTTGTAGATGGATATTATGTTTATGATTATAGATGTAACTTGGTTTATTATTATGGTTGGGATCATGATTTGTTTTATTATGGTTATGGTGTTTATGGTTTATAATTTATGATGTTTTGATGATGCTTTTTTTATGCATGTTTATGGTTATGGTGATGATCATGGATGTGATGTGGTTTATGATTATAGATGTGATGTTTTAATTATGGTTATGATGTTTAGAGAGATGTGATATGATGTTTATATTAATGTGATGTTTATGGTTTATGGTTTATGGTTATGGTGATGATAGCACATAAAGTAAGATATATACCAAAACTAGATGTGGGAAAAGAAATGAAAAGAATGAGACATACGTCTACGTGAATACATGAACCAATTATGAGATGATAAGAAAAATTAATGATGCTCCTTCATTGGTAAGGACTAAAAAAAATTGAAGTTAGATTGGCTCAATGAATATAAGCCCTTTGAATGCTTTGCATTAGCATGCGTTGGTTGATGAAAAGGTGACTTGATTACATTGTGTCAAGTAAGCTCAAAGTCTCTTGATTCATAGAGTGTAAAAAGAGTGATAGGTGATAGGTGATGTGAAATTGATTGTAACCTCTTGAGGGTTGGTTTGACCCTTCTATAGTTGACCTAAGAAACATAATAGACAAGTCAATGTTTTAATGCAAAGTGTAGACTGATCAATGTGGGAAGTCTACTAATGATATGTATGAAAGTTGATTACAACTTTCTCAGGATAACTTATTTTAATTTTGATATAGGATATTTTTATTTCTTGGTTTTGATAATTTTATGATGTTGATAGATGCGAGAAGTTTAAAATAATTTTTTTTGACAAAATTGACTTTGTCATCCTTCAAGGGAGTGGTTTAAGTTTAGATTTATTCATTTTTGTAGTTGTCCTTCAAGGGTGCTAGTAGTCTATCATTTTTAAGAGATTTTAAATTTTGGGTAGTTATCCTGTAAGGGAGCAGTCTACATGATAGAGATATTTGACCCAAGTGATATTGTGTTAATGCTAGGTTAGACACAAATAAGTCTATTTAGGCTTAGAGGTTTACCTTTCTGAGGGAAAATCTTAGAGCACAAGAGGTTAATGATAGGTGAAAGGGATGGTTTTGAGAGACAATGATCATGGTATTTCATCTAATTTGGGATGAAAATTATCCATGAGAACCATGCCATAGGAGGAGCCATGGTACCCATATTTAGGATTAGGCTATGACTATGACAGTTAATCACATGGTTTTATGTTGTAATTGGTTATCCTCAAGGGGATGGAATGAAGGTGTGAAGGAGGTAAAAAATATCATAAATCAAGGGATGAGCTTAAGTTAGACAAAAAAATGAGTTTTATCCTTGTTTAATAAAAGAAAGGATACATATGCAAAGCATTAAGAGGCTTAGGTTTTGGTTTGCCTTCAAGAGAGGTTAAATGATAAGCTCTCGATCCATACTTGTGGGTTATGATGCAGGGTCCAAGCCAATTCAAATCAAATTTGCCTCACTTAATTTTCTCCATATTGGTCACATGTTGATTTTCCTTTAGGATGAGGTATTTGATTTGAATTCACATTATTTTAGGTGTTTTTTATAAACATGATTGATTTATTCTTGGTAGACACAAAGCTGGTTAAGCACAACTAGGTGTCACTCATCAAGTAGTTCACATCATGCTAAATGCTCTTGATGATAGTCACTCTCAAAAATGATGTTTTGAAAGGATATGTGAAGAGAGGGAATATAGACTTCAAGAGTTAGGATTACATCTATTCTAAATACCAGAGAGAAAGGGGTAGGACCTATATAGGTTTAAATGCTAGTGTGATAGGCCCATTAAGTGAAAGGGATGTACAATAACATCTTGTTGAGGGTTTTATCAGAGGAAAAATAGATAGGAATAACCTCTACCCACTTGGGTCCATTCTTGAGGTACATGTGGGAGGATGTTAAGTTTTTACTTCCAATGTCATGGCTAGTAGAGGTGGTTTTTGATTTTGAGGAGCTATCTATTAGAGTAGAGATTAATGATTACAATTTTATTGATGGCTATGTGGCTTGATATCAGGTTTTCTATGCAGTTACAAATTTTGGATGGGATGATGGGGGTAGGTAGGCCATAGATGTGGATTCATCTAGTGAGCATCCACATGTACAAGTACAGGTACAGGGGGTGGCCCTAATGGATAGGTAAGAGTAGAATTAGTCATCATGTAGTCATAAATCATATCTTTATTGGGGTAGGTGGCCACATTATAGGGCTAATTTTTAACATTATAGGTTTAGGTTACCATTTGATGGGGGAGAGGGACCAAGCCATGACTTCATTAGGCTTGGTGACCCAAAAGAGGGATGCTTTAAGATAGAGAGGAGGAGTAGCTATAGCACCATTAAGACCACTAGGTAGAATCCCTATGGCATGGTACTTTTCCATAGTTGATGATTTGCATTATTATAAATCCATGGTTTTGAAATAGTATCCTTAAGAGCCCCAATAGGGAGAGTACAGAGCCAACTTGGTAGGTGGTGCAGGTGTAATGATTATGGGTCAGTGGGCTACTATAGTCGGTGGATATGTAAGTACCATAGGAGGGTCACCACTAGATGTTAGTGATGGTGTAGGAGGGGTTAGTGGTAGTGGTGCCCTTGGGGCATAGTTTTTATGATATGATATGCATAGATGTATATAATTTTGATACCAGCCTGTAAGCTGATGGAGTGAGATGTATATATTTTTTAGAGAGGGATGCACATTTATATGTACTATTTTATTTTTATGATACATGATGATGATATATAGATTTGATTTTATGGTTCATGGTTTTTGGTTTTGGATGTTTAAAATTTGTTTATGATTATGCTCATGAGATGTAGACTCATTAGATTAGGCATGTGATGATTATGGATTATGGTTGATGTTATACATGATTATGATTATGTGATGCTTTGTTTTTTATATGGATATGATGTTTATGATTATAGATGTAATTTGGTTTATTATTATGGTTGGGATCATGATTTGTTTTATTATGGTTATGGTTTTTATGGTTTATAATTTATGATGTTTTGATGATGCTTTTTTTATGCATGTTTATGGTTATGGTGATGATCATGGATGTGATGTGGTTTATGATTATAGATGTGATGTTTTAATTATGGTTATGATGTTTAGAGAGATGTGATATGATGTTTATATTAATGTGATGTTTATGGTTTATGGTTATGGTGATGATAGCACATAAAGTAAGATATATACCAAAACTAGATGTGGGAAAAGAAATGAAAAGCATGAGACATGGATCTAAGTGAATACATGAACCAATTATGAGATGATAAGAAAAATTAATGATGCTCCTTCATTGGTAAGGACTAAACAAAAATGAAGTTAGATTGGCTTAATGAATATAATCCCTTTGAATGCTTTGCATTAGCATGCGTTGGTTGATAAAAGGTGACTTGATTACATTGTGTCAAGTAAGCTCAAAGTCCCTTGATTCATAGAGTGTAAAAAGAGTGATAGGTGATAGGTGATGTGAAATTGAGTGTAACCTCTTGAGGGTTGGTTTTCCCCTTCTATAGGTGACCTAAGAAACATAATAGACAAGTCAATGTTTTAATGCAAAGTGTAGACTGATCAATGTGGGAAGTCTACTAATGATATGTATGAAAGCTGATTACAACTTTCTCAGGATAACTTATTTTAATTTTGATATAGGATATTTTTATTTCTTGGTTTTGATAATTTTATGATGCTGATAGATGCGAGAAGCTTAAAATAATTGTTTTTGACAAAATTAACTTTGTCATCCTTCAAGGGAGTGGTTTAAGTTTAGATTTATTCATTTTTGTAGTTGTCCTTCAAGGGTGCTAGTAGTCTATCATTTTTAAGAGATTTTAAATTTTGGGTAGTTATCCTGTAAGGGAGAAGTCTACATGATAGAGATATTTGACCCAAGTGATATTGTGTTAATGCTAGGTTAGACATGAATAAGTCTATTTAGGCTTAGAGGTTTACCTTTATGAGGGAAAATCTTAGAGCACAAGAGGTTAATGATAGGTGAAAGGGGTGGTTTTGAGAGACAATGATCATGGTATTTCATCTAATTTGGGATGAAAATTATCCATGAGAACCATGTCATAGGTAGAGACATGGTACCCATATTTAGGATTAGGCTATGACTATGACAGTTAATCACATGGTTTTATGTTGTAATTGGTTATCCTCAAGGGGATGGAATGAAGGTGTGAAGGAGGTAAAAAATATCATAAATCAAGGGATGAGCTTAAGTTAGACAAAAAATGATTTTTATCCTTGTTTAATAAAAGAAAGGATACATATGCAAAGCATTAAGAGTCTTAGGTTTTGGTTTGCCTTCAAGAGAGGTTAAATGATAAGCTCTCGATCCATACTTGTGGGTTATGATGTAGGGTCCAAGCCAATTCAAATCAAACTTGCCTCGCTTACTTTTCTCCATATTGGTCACATGTTGATTTTCCTTTAGGATGAGGTATTTGATTTGAATTCACATTATTTTATGTGTTTTTTATAAACATGATTGATTTATTCTTGGTAGACACAAAGCTGGTTAAGCACAACTAGGTGTCACTCATCAAGTAGTTCAAGTCATGCTAGATGCTCTTGATGATAGTCACTCTCAAAAATGATGTTTTGAAAGGATATGTGAAGAGAGGGAATCTAGACTTCAAGAGTTAGGATTACATCTATTCTAAATACTAGAGAGAAAGGGGTAGGACCTATATAGGTTTAAATGCTAGTGTGATAGGCCCATTAAGTGAAAGGGATGTACAAGTGCTAATCCTAACCAGAAGAACTAACTACTTTAGTTAACATCTTGTTGAGGGTTTTATCAGAGGAAAAATAGATAGGAAAAATAGATAGGAATAACCTTTACCCACTTGGGTCCATTCTTGAGGTACATGTGGGAGGATGCTAAGTTTTTGCTTCCAATGTCATGGCTAGTAGAGGTGGTTCTTGATTTTGAGGAGCTGTCTATTAGAGTAGAGATTAATGATGACAATTTTATTGATGGATATGTGGATTTATATCAAGTTTTTTATGCAACTAAAAATTTTGGATGGGATGATAGGGGTAGGTAGGCCATAGATGTGGATTCACCTAGTGGGCATCCACATGTACAAGTATAGGTACAGGGGGTGGCCCTAATGGATAGGTAAGAGTGGAATTAGTCATCATGTAGTCATAAATCATATCTTTATTGGGGAAGGTGGCCACATTATAGGGCTAATTTGTAACATTATAGGTTTAGGTTACCATTGTGATGGGGGAGAGGGACCAGACCATGACTTCATTACGCTTGGTGACCCGAGAGGGATATTGATTTTAAAAAGGGATAAAAAGAGAATGGGGAAAAGAGAGAAAAACATGCTATTATGAAGTAAAATCCATTCATCATGAGTGCAACCATCCACAAAACCTAACCCTTGCTTTTCTAGCATTTTCTCAACCATTAACAGGGTAGGTTCAAGAGTAAGAGGAGAATAATGTGAAAGAAAAAACCCACAACCATTGTATGCATGTGTATATTGAAGGTAAATAAACTCCACCACTTTTATTAATCGATAAATCTTGAGTATCAAAATTTATTTAAATGAGTTACAATTGACTTGGTTAAAAGTTTATAGAATTATAATAGGGAAACAAAGAGGTAGAGAGAGAGAGGAAAAAATCAAACTAGATATCTGAATTATGTTTTAGAGCAACCAACAACCAACTATTACAATGTCAAAATGATCTAATTTATAGATCTCAGGCCACCAACAACTACCACTAATGCACCATCTAACTTTTGATAATGGTCAACCACCCTCACTAATGCTTAATGATGACTAAAATGTGGTCATAGGATGGATATTAATACAAATTTTACCCCTCCACCATGGCACTTTTACTATTCACCACCTATATAAGGCAAAGAAAAAAAGTTACTTTTTGAAAAGTTCTAGAAGAATAGACATAAAATGAGACATACAACACTTGAAAAGTTTAATCTATTGGTTACTGTGCATATATTGGTTTCATCAACCTAATGTAATGTATTTAACCAATGACCATAATATGGTCAATCAAAAATCATAATGCAGTTGATTAGTAATAATATGGTTGCCTGATGGTATAGCCATCACCTGAAAATAATGTAGTCACCCAATAGTATAGTGGTCACTCATTGGCATAGATAAAACCCCCTTGGGAATAGGATAATATATATATGAGAGATAAAAGATCCAATATTCAAATTAAAATAGGGAGGCCATAACTCCATTTTTATGATGTGTAAAATACAAAGTTGACTTGTACATACATGATCTTTCCAATAGTATTGGTTTTGAGTCCTGATTTGACACACAAATTGAGATGGAACACCAAGGAAAGTTATAGTTATACGACCAACAAACCATGATAATATGTGGGAGTAGATAAAAATGTTTTAAAAGGAGGTTCCATGATTATTGGAAGAATTATGGATTGTTTTATAAGCAATAACAAATGGTAACTATGCTATAAAATACTCCTAGGTGTCTTGAGATGATAGAAACATGTTTATGAACTAAAAATATCTAGTTGAGACCATGCATGGAATGTGAATGGATTTAAGAGATGATAAGATAAGAGTGGACAAAATACCAAATCATACATTCTAATTGACTAGGTGTGTGCAAATGAGTTGATTTACCATCTCTTAGAACCTATAAGAACTAGTTACTATAGATCTAATCATTAGGATAATGAACACTACCTTGAGAATGATTTCATATACGTTACTCTACTTTTAGTATGGTGTCTACATACCTAGTGTAATTTGCCTTTAATCCCACTCTAGGCCTTTTTTCACTAACAACCAGGCTAGAAATCCTGTGGTAGAGCTGCCCAAATCACCTAGAATCAAGTTTTTCTCAAAATTTCTCTTTTCTTTTATTTTATTTTCTTGATTTATTTTTTATATTTCTTTTTTATAAATTTTATTCTAGGCTGGGGACCACTATATTAATTGAAAGGTAAGACTATATATTTTTTACCCTAGACCTTCATTGTAGTAGGTTTGTCCAGGGAAGCACAAAAACCATTAAGATGTGAAATTTTATGCTTGGTTTTGAGAGAATGTCTTCATTTAATAGATAATTTTACCCAACTTAACCCAACTCAAAAAAATTCAAAACACATATGATATCTAAATATTCAAAATTGACTCATAAATAGAATATAAATCCATAGTGTTTACACACTAGAAGTGTCATTCAGGCTACCTACACACATGCCTTATGTTCTTTCTTTTGACCAATAGGGGAACCTATAGGAAAAAAGGTAGGATAGACCAAAAATGAAGAAAATAATGAGGCTAGACCAACAATTAAAATTAAAAAAAAATAAGAAAAGCAAACTAAACTAACAAGAATGTAGGAAATAAAAATAAATAAATAAAGAGAAATATAAGGTATTTATATGAACTTACTAGGCAAATGCATACTTGAAAGTGAGAAAATGAAGAGATACCTAAGTGTTGAGGTATGTTAATTTTATTGGTTTTTAGGCATTATTTTTATCATTGATATCAAAGTCAAGATAGATGTCATTAATGTCAAAGATAGAATTGAGGCCATGCATGGTGAAATGGTATGTGATAAAGAGAAAATTTGAAGGAAATTTTTTATCTCTATGTTGAGAGATAATTTGAAGGAAACCTACTAATTTATCTAATTTTGATGACATATCAAGGTCAAGTTAAAGATACAAGGGAAACATTTTGTTGAGCACTAGTCCTGAGGAGCATATAAGGTAAGCATACATGGTTTAACAGTCTTTGAGTTTTGTATGAGGTCTTGGCACAATGTTATGATGTGACAAGCTCATAAAACTATTAATACTTTCCTTTTTTTTATAGAATCATTTTTTAATAATGTTATTTGGTGACATCATTGATATTTAGTTTGTTTGAGTCTAAAATTTTGAGTACTAGGTATCTTGAGAATCCTAGTTTATCTGTACGAGAAGGTGTATGCGTGAAGCATAGTAAATCTTGGTTAATTATGTCATTACAAGAATTAGAGAGTGTATAAATATGTGTAAACATAATTTATAGGAAAATAATCTTTTAGATGAGTTTCAAGATCAAGTTTTAAGCTAAGTCTTTGCATGAAGAGACCTAGTAAGAAAGCATAAGCTTGGTAGCATGACGAGGTAATAAGTCTAAGGATTGTGAGATGATGGGAGGTAGTGTTTGATCAATGGATGAGTTAATTTCACATTATAATTAAGTTTTTAGAATATTAAAATAGGTTTCAAGGTGTGATCAAAGTCTAAGTATGATTGGTAATTCAAGACCTAATGAGCAAAGAGACCTAATATGGCTTGATGAGGGGTCAAGTTCATTTTATAAGGTTACATATATTTATATATAATTAAAATAGGTGTTATATGTTTTTTTAATTGTGTTTTCCAAATTTTAGGTCATATCATAAATGATAAATCATGAAATTTTTGGTTGAGGTATTTTGTGTGTATAGAATGGGGTGTTACAAACCTAAGAAGGATTTTCTTATGCTCTTTGGCATGTGAAACCTTTAAATGAGATCTTTATCAGTTAATATATGTTGGGGAAGGGTCCTATATTTAATTTATTGGTATTGGTTTTTTATTTTAATGGAAATCCTTTATGAATGATTCTTAAGAATGGAAGGTAGTCTAAACCCTCCTAAAACACTTATTATGACTAGATAGGAAAGATATTATTGGAAATGGATCAAAATGGATTTATTAACCTATTTTTATTTTTTTTAAATGTATATAACTCTTAAAATTTATTCTATGTGGCTTTGTTTTGTCATAAGAGTGAGTGGAAGCTATAAGAAACCCCTTATTTCTTAGAATTTTGATGTAACAAGTAGGGTTAACCAGGTCAAAACATGTAAATGGATGGATGATGATGTTTGAGACTTATATTTTGTTACCATGTAATTTTATTATCAGTTTTTATAACTTAAATATGATAAATTGGTCATGGATGTTGACCTATTGCTAAATCAACCTAATGAGGAAGATAGTGAGAAAATTAGGCAGTAGTGAGAGAGAGATTAGAGATTAGTTGCAAAGGATTAAGGATGTATCTAAATTAATTTTTTAATTTTTAAATATATATAAATAATATCCAATTTTATTATAAATTTTTATGATGCTCATATATAATATAAAAAAACTCTATGAGTGACATGTCTAACATAGTGAAGTCTGTGTAGGGTAAAGACATGAGATTGGTCTATAACACCAATATTAATATTGAAATTTATAATATATAAATTAAAATATTTTTTAAGGATGTTTAAGGATAATTATAAATAATTTTAATTTTATAAAAGTGTTCACACAAGTGTTATAAATCTTCATCTTCATGAATGCATTTTTGGAGCTACAAGCAGTTTTTTGTGTGTGAGTGATAATGGTGTTCCTAAGTAATTTTACATAGATTTGAAGAATAAAATTAACATTAAGTTATTTTATATGTATAATATGTTAATTTTAAAAAAAAAATTATTCATTATAATCTCTTATAAAAGTGTTAAAAGTCAAAGGTTGTTGATTGGGTTCTTAAGGCATGTGTGCAATTCTGAGTAAGTATATGAAGTTGATCAGTTTGAGGTATGTTTCCATATATTGTGAAATAAAATGGAATATGTGATTAAAATTAGGTAATTTAGGTTATATACATGTTATTTTTTTTTTATGTGGAAAATTTGACTTTGTGCATCAAATTTATTAGATAAACTTTCTGGTAGTGAGAAGGCTTAATTGGGTAGTTCAAGGAGTGAAATGAGCTAAATGGTGTTGGAAACATAAGTTGAGATTATAATAGGTATAATTGAATTTTTTATGAATTTTTTCAACCATTTTTTTAGGATAATTTTTTTATAAGGATGCTTAAGAGAAACATGTGCTTAGAGAAGGCCTAATTGCATTAGGTCTCTATTAGGCTTAATGGTGGTTTTGGTCCTTAAGGGTAATGACCAAACTATGTAGTGGTTTTTTCAATGTTTAAATGTGTTTTTTTATCTATTAAAATTATTATCCAATTATTTATAGGTTTTTTTCTTACCAATATGGGTGAGATCAAGAGTCAAGTATAAAGAGAAGGTCTAATAGGCCTAATTTGACTAGTTAGAATATTGAGGATATGAGTGAATGATATAGAGTTTTGGAAACTAGTTAGAGGTATTTAAGAAAATAAAATAAGTTTTTTGAATATTTAATTAATATATAAATGTGTTTTTATAGGTGACGATCAATTTCATTTGACATAATTCTACCAAGAAAAGGGCCAGTTGAGAGAGAAGGCCTAATAGGTTGTTTGAGAGAGATAGAAGAGTGAGAAGGATCAAAGGTTTTCATCTCAAATTGAGTGATAAGAAAGTGTTAAAAGGTGATAAAATATTCAAGGTATCTGATTTAGTGTTTATTTACCTAGGGGGTTTGACCCTCCTTGCAGGTTGGAGCTTGCTAAAGGACTAGTTTAGTTGGTACTTGACTAGTAAGGGGTTAGTGATTCTTATGGGGTTGGTACCTCAGTAAAATTTTGATCTATTGCTTATAAGAATATATTAAAAGTATTTTTTTAGTGGGGTTTATTACCCAATATTATTTCCCTTATATATCTAGTGTTCTTATGTTGTTTGCTTTCATAGATGCTTGTTTATGCATTAGTTAATATGTGTATGTGAATGAATGCTTTATGAATGATGAGTGGAATTGAATAATTATTTAAAGGTAACTGATTCACCACCCCCCTTTATTATTTATACCTCAAACATTTTTATTATATCAAGTAATTTTAATAATGCCTAATAGCCTAAAGGAGGTCCTAATCAAGCGAAGATGGTTAGTCAAGCACAAGGTGGTTTTTATATAAGCAAGGCTCCATTATTTAATGGATCCAATTATTATTTTTGGATTGTTAAGATGAGGAGATATTTTATGTATAAAGGTCATGATATTTGGAAATCATTCTTGGATGGGTATAATTCACCCCTATTCCTCATATAGATACAATAGGTAAGAAGGCTAGTGACAATAATTCAAAAGCAATGAATGGTATTTTGTGTGGCCTATCAGAGGCAGAACTTATGAAGGTGATGCACTATATTTTTGATAAAAAAATGTGGGACAATTTGAAGAATATTAATTATATATACTCCAAGTTTAAGTTATCTAAGTTTCAAACCCATATAAGACAATTTGAAATCCTAAGGATGAATGAATATGAGACCATTGTAGCCTACTTATTGAGGGTTTATGAAGTGGTCAACATCATAAGAGTCCTAAGTGAAAAAAATAAAGAGTCTACTATTTTTCAACAAGTTTTAAGATATTTAACTCCTAGATTTTATTCCAAAGTTTTTTTTATTGGAGAGATGCGAGATATAAACAAGCTAGAGATGGATGGACTTCATGGCACCCTAACAGCCTATGAGATGAGGATAAGTGAAAGAATACCTTCAAAGAAGGAAGTAAAATTTAAAGTAGAAAATAAGACAAAGGAGAAGAATACACAAGGTAATAAATTTAAATATAATGATTAATTTTATATTGATGATGATGAGTTGATATCTATGTTTTCAAGAAACTTGAAGATAGGCTTGGGTAAATACAAGGGCAAGCTGCTCTTTAAATGCTTTAATTATGGAGAGATTAGACACTTTTCTATCAAGTTCCCTCATAATCATAAGGAAAAGGATGATGAAGAGTATGATTAAGTTCATGATGATTATAAAAGGTCATATAGGTCTGATAATATCAATAAAAGCTTCAAAATATATGATGACAAGAATTTTTTTTTAAAGAATAAAATAAGCCTCTACACCAAGGAAGATTGTAGCTCATCTGATGAGAGTTAGAGAAGTGATTTTGAGAGTGACGATGAAGGTAATGGTACTAATGTTCATTAAGTTTTCTTCATGGCTAAGGAATTAATCTCCTCAAAACAAGAAGAGTTCATATAGATTAGAGGTGTTGTTGGTGATTTAGATGAAGGAGATGAGGTGGACTTTGAGGCTGAGTTAATGAATACTCTAGAATAACTAAAGATAATTAAGAATAAAAATAGGGTGATGAGATCTACTGTCAAATAATATGAGGATAAAAATAATTTTTTGAAGTTAGACTAATAAATAACTCCAAGGAACAAGAGGAAATATTCAAATAGGTGGAGACTCAACTTGAGATTGTGACTGCAAGCCTAAAGGCTAGAGAAGAAGATTGTGAAAGGTATGTAACTATTGTAGATTCCTTGAGAGCTGATTTAGATCAAGAATCAATTAAGATGAAGTATTTTATGAAATTTGAAAATATTAAAATTATATAGACAACATCTTGAGTATTCAAATTATTAATAATGATAAAATAGGCCTTGGTTTCAATGGAGACCAAAAGAATAACACTAATGTGATCAAGAAGGCCAATGATCAGTCAAATAATGAGGGCAATGGAAAAATGAAGGCTAATACTATCAATAATCCTATTAATATAAGGTATGATAACCCTTTCAATGTTTATTATTATTCATGTAACTAATTTGTTCATAAATCAAGGCATTGTAGAAGGCCCTCCAAGAATGAATATGCATGGAACTAAGAAGAGCATCATCTGTCAAGAGGTATGGGTCATGGTGTGGTTCCATCAAGAGGAATAATGTGTTTAAATTTTAAAAAGGTTAGTAATATTTAAAATTAATGTAATCATGGATTCTCAATCCAAAACAAGAAAGTTGAGAATCCTATAATTTAAGAAAGAATACAAGATAGTAAGTGGAAACCAAAGGTAACCAAGGTAAATAATGACTAGTCTATAAGTACAAGTAGATTATTTTCCATGGTGGATCATAATTTAGATTCAAAGGAGTGTCAATAATTCTCCCTATCATCTTAGATAGTGAATGAATAATTCAAGTCAAATAGACCAAGTCATGATGGTGTTCAAATAGAGATTGAATAAGTCAAGCCTAAAAAGATCATGAAGAAATTTTAGTCTAGTAAGGACATGGTGATCTGGGAATCTCTTGAGTTTATGTTATTTTAGTACTCAATAGAGAAGAGGTGACTCCATTACTTCATATAGGAATTCATCAAGTGATCAAAATCATGAAGGATGCTTGGTATTAGGGGGAGTTTTGTGTTCTTTGTTGTCATTCAGATCTAAGGTTCAATCAAGAGTCTATTATAGGTATGACCACAATATAAGTAAAAAAAAATTGTATGATGACTTGATCAAACCAAGTCACAATCTTGATAATGTATGAAAATATCATGAATAAAAAGTGTGTTGTTCTAAGTCCAAGGATTAGATAGTTGCAAATAAGATGACCCTTTATCATTAATTTTAAAGGGGGAGAAAGTTCTAGTTTGGGAGAAAGGTCATTTTGAAGAAGATCTAGCTTAGGGAGTTGTGAATAATCAATTTATGTGTAAATTTTTACCATAAATGACAAAGGGGGATATTTTTAAGGTAATTTCATGTTTCTGGTGTTGAGGCATTATTTTTTTCATTGATTTCAAAGTTAAGATAACTGCCATTAATGTCAAATCCAGAATCAAGGCCACACATGGTGAAATGGTATGTGATAAATAGAAAATTTGAAGGCAAACTTATGTCTCTCTATTAAGATAAAATTTGAAGGAAACCTAGTAATTTATTTTATGTTGATGACATATCAAGGTCAAGTTCTAGATATAAATGAATCATTTTGTTGAGCACTAGTCTTGAGGAGCATACAAGGTAAGCATACATGGTTTAATAGTATTTGAGTTTTATATGAGATCTTGACACAATGTTGTGATTTGAAAAGCTCATAAAACTATTAATAGCATCCTTGTATTCATAGAATCATTTTTTAATAATGTTATTGGGTGACATCATTGAGAGTTAGTTTATTTGAGTCCAAAACTTTGACTATTAGGTATCTTGAGAAGCCTAGTCTAGCCCTAAGAGAACGTGTATGCATGAAACATAGTAAATCTTGGTGAATTATTTCATTATAGGAATGAGGGAGTGTATAATATTTTATAAACATAATAAAAATTCAAATAATCTTTTTGATGAGTTCTAAGGTCAAGTTTGAATCTTAGTCTTTGCATGAAGAGACCTACTGAGAAGGCACAGACTTGGTAGCATGATGAGGTAAGTAGTCTAAGGCTTGTGATATGATGTGAGTTAGTGTCTTAGTAAGATATTAGGTAATTTTACATGATAATCATGTTTTTATAATATTACAAGAGGTTTAAATGTGTGATCAAAGTCTAAGTATGACTGGTAGTTTAAGACCTAATGAGCAAAGAGACCTAGTGTGGCTTGATGCAGGGTGAATTTAATTTTATAAAGTTTTATAGCTATTTATAACATTAAAAAAGTTTTTATAGTTTGTTTTAAGTTTGTATACCAAGTTTTAGGTCATATCCTGAAGGAGAAAGCATGAAAATTGGTGTTGAGGTCTTTTATGTGCACAAAATGGGGTGTTACAGACCTGAGAAGGATTTTCTTAGGCTTGTTGGCATGTGAAACCTTTTCATGAGATCATAAGTATTTCATGGATGTTTTTTAATTTTCCTATATTTATTTATTTTGAATTTTTTTTGGAGTTGAGGGGTAATCTTTTATGAATGATTGCTAAGAATGAAAGGCAGTCAAAACCCTCATTATGATTTGATAGGAAATATCTTGTTGGAAATTGATTATAATGGATTAGTTTACCTATTTTTATGTTTTTAAAATGTATATAAATCTTATAAGTTTATTCCAGTTGATTTGGTTTGTCAAAAGAGTGAATGGAAGCTACATGAAACCCCTTATTTCTTGAAATTTTGATGTAGTAGGCAAGATTGACTAGGTCAAAGCATGAAAATGGATGAAAGATGGTGTGTGATACTTAAGGTTTGTGTAAATGTAAGTTTTTTATCATTTTTAAAATATTAAATATCCTAAACTAGTAATGGAATTTTACCTATCACTAAATAGGCCTAATGAGGAAGACAATGAGAAAACTAGGTAGTAGTGAGAAAGAGATTAGGGATTGGTTACAGAGGATTAGGGATGGACAGAAATTAATTTGGTAATTTATAAAAATATATAAATAATATATAATTTTATTAATTTTTTTTATTATGTTCATATACAAGCAAAAAAAAATTCTTAAAGTGACCTATCTAACATAGTGAAGTTTGTGTAGGGTGAAGACATGAGATTGGTCTGTAGAACCAATATTGATATTAAAAATTGTAATATGTCAATTAAAATAATTTATAAGGATGATTAAGGATCATAATAAATCATTTTAATTTAATAAAATTATTCACATAGGTGTTCTAAATCTTGATCTTCATGATCATGTTTTTGGAGCTACAAGAAATTTTATGTGTGTGAGTGAGAATGGTGTTCTTGAGTATTTTTTCATATACTTGAATAATCCAATGAAAATTATTTTGTTATATATTTTTCATAGTATCATTTAAACAAATTTTCATGCATGAAAAACTCCTATAAAGGTATGAAAATTTAAAGTTTGTTGATTGGGTTCTCAATGTCTGTGTGTAATTCTGAGTGAGCATATGAAGTTGATCAATTTGAGATCTATTTCCATATATTGTGAAATATAATGGAATATGTGATGAAAATAAGATCATTTATTTTCTATCCATGTTATTTTTTTTTTGGTTTATGTGTTAAAATTTAGTTTATGCATTTGATTTCCAAGACAAACTTTCTTACAGTGAGAAGGCCTAATTGCAAGTAGACCTAATTGGGTGGTTCAAGGAGTGAAATGAGGTAAATGGTGATGAGGACATAAGGAAATATTATCATGGGTATAAATAAATTATTTATTAATTTTGTAATCTATTTTTTAGGCACAAGATGCTCCAAGGATTCCTAATAGAAATGTGTGCTTAGAGAAGGCCTAATTGTATTAGGTCTCTATTAGGCCTAATGGTGGTTTTGGACCTTAAGGGTAATGACCAACATATGTATTGGTTGTTTCACTTATGAAACATGTTTTTAATATATTTAAATCATTATAAAAGTATGGATAGTTTATTGGATGACCAATATGTGTGAGATCAAGAGTCAAGTATAAAGAGAAGTTATATTAGTTTTAATTTGACTAGTTAGAATATTGAGGATATGAGAAAATGATATAGAGTTTTAGAAACTATGTATAGGGATTTAATAACATTATATATGTGTTATAAATATTTAATGTACATATAAATATGTTTTTATATGTGATTATCAAGTTTTTTTACCTAATTCTACCAATAAAAGGGCTAGTTGACCGAGAAGGCCTAATAGGTTGTTTGAGAGAGATAGAAGAGTGAGAAGAGCAATATAAGGTGGTAATATACAATTGAGTGAGAAAAAAGTTTTAAAATGTGATCATATATTCAATGTATCTAAGTTGGTGTTGAATTAATTATGGGTTTGGAGACTCCTTATAGGTTGGAGCTTGCTAAAGGACTAGTTGAGTTGGTGCTTGACTAGTGAGGGATTGGTGCTCCTTGTGGGGATGGTGCCTCAATAAAAGTTTGACCCATTGCTCATAATAACATATTATAAGTGGTGTTTTAGTTTTTTTATTCCCCGATAGGTTTTTCCATGTATCTCATCTATTATGTTGTTTTCTTTCATATATGCTTGTTTATGCATTGGTTAATATGTGTATGTGAATGAATGATTTATGAATGATAAGTGGAATTTAAGAATTATTTAAAGGAAAATGATTCACCCACCCTCATTAGTTTTACCTCCAACACTAATGTTAATAAAATATCATCCTCACTAGCTAAACCCCTAATATGAAATGTATTCATGCTCAAGATTTTCAGAAGACTGGTAAAGATCCTACCAAGGAGATGCATGTACTTACCCCTATGCTAATCTCTATAATTGTGAACACTAAACCATAGAGTTTATATATATATATATATATATATATATATATATAATTAAAATCAAGTAAATTTTTAGAATTAAATGTATTTAGGTACCTATTATTAACTTTTATAAATCACTTAGGATGAGTTTGGAGAAATACCTCTACCCATATGTTAAATTTAAGTGATGGGTAGGGGTGGGCATCAACACATACCATAATGACCTATGTACCCAACTTGGTAGAGATAGATTCCTCATGGAATTCAAGATTTGAATCAATAGTTGGCTACTCCTTAACTAATTTTAATGATTCAAAAAAATACTCTTTGTTATATTCATTTCCAGAAGGCATAGACTTGATTCTTCCCATGGGAATGATCTCCTAGAATTATCATTGGTGGTGGACATGTGTAGAGAGTTGTATTGAATCAGGATATTCTCATATTTGACTTCCACTTGCTTCATTTATTCATTATAAGGGAATCCATGCTTGTAATCATGCATTTATATCTTAGCTTCCTCCATTATTGCAAGAATCACAAGACTGCCACAATCTCATTTTTCAAGTTATTTTAACATCCCAGGTCTTATTCTACAAGGGTAATAACTTGATTTTCATCCCCTTTCCACCTATCATTGGTGACATAGAAGTGATATTATTTAGTATAAAGGGCTCTCATGACTTCTCCATTCAAGTTAAATTAAATTATATCAAAGGCAAGTATATCTCTAGGTGAAAGATCTTGCATTTTAAACACTTCTAACTCACCTTCCTCAGATGGACAGCTAATTTCATCATTATGTTCTTCAATTTATTTCATCTCCAAGGATAGGATGAGTGATACATTGATTCTAATGAGTTGTTTACCATCCTAAATTAAATTCAAAAATGTGGTAATAAAAACATATAGAAAGGGTGTTTTAAATGCATATCATAAATCTTCTTCATCCAACTACTTCAATTCTTCTATTTCTTCAATTGACTAATTGTAAGAGGTTTCTAGTTCTTCATCAAGTGTAGGTAATTCACTAGTACTCTGATTTTAAGATAGCAGGTCACATGAGATAACCACTACCTCTTCATCATCATTACAATCATCTTCATTACTACTCTTAGAGACTGGTTCCTTCTTGTAGAATGGTGCATTATTGGTCAACAAGACTATTTTAACACTTGTATCATTGTCATACCCATAGGTACCCAATTTTGAACTTTGGTATGTAGTATCATAGGCATGCTTAGGCATTGCTTTTGAATAGTCTCCTACAATAAATGGTATTGGATTATCAAAAGCACTAATAGATGATTGATCACTAAAACAAGGGAAAATAAGATGTTGTTCTTATACTAAATTATCATGATTTCATGCATTAAAATTAATGATAGAGTTATCATTAGTCATAGGGAGGTTTGGCTGATTTTAGGCTTGAAGCAATGCTTCATTTTAAGGCTCAAATTAGCTAACTATTTGACTTATAGGCAAGTTAATCAAAGGTTATTGGTATAAACATATGTCTATCCTTGCAAACAAAATAGGTCTACATAATAACCGTGTGATATTAATTATCATTCTATTATGTATGCCTCTTGGTAAACTAATGTGATAGACATGAGGGTAGATGAAGTATTTTAGATGAAAATAGTGTTACGGGAGATGCATCCTCTATTTTCATGAGAGGGTATTTCAACCTCCTATATAACTAGTGAAAGAGGACATTAAACATGTTAAAATGTTCATTGGGATCCCTATAGGATGTGGTAAATTCATAATACATGGAAACATGTTCATTGACTATGATAAAATGATTAAGGAATAGTTTTTCAAAATTTGCCTATGTGGTGATGCATCCATTAGGTAGGCCAAGGTTCCAGTCATAAGCAAACTCATCAAAAGAGAGAGGAAACAAATGTTAGGCCACATCCTTATGTTGAATATAAGTTCTAATAATTACCTCCTTAAAGGCTTGAGTGTGTTCTTTTACCATCTAAATCTCATCATGTGTGTATTTTTGATATAACTCATTGGTATTTTTTATAGGTCATGAGTGGGCTCTAGAACATTCATAGGGCAATCACTTCCACCTAGCCAAGTAAAATCCATAGGTGGACTTAGAATTTAGTTTGAGTCTTAGAACATGGAAAATCACTTGGGAAAAGCCTTAAAATGTTCAAGATTAAAATTTTAGTAATTTTTCCATTTTAGGTTAATGAATTAACATCCCTCTTAGTACTAGTTCTGTTGATGTGGGTTTTATGTAGGAAATAGATTGGTATAAGTGTAATTGTACTTCTCATGACCCTACTCCTCCCTATGATTACACATTGGCTCACATGTAGACTACCAACCTTGGTTATCCTACTTAGATTCATAGGCCACTTTTTTGGACCTCTCCTACATGTTATTCACATCCTCTAACAATCTCAACACTTTCTCGAACCAAACATGCTCTTTAGGGATCCCCCAACCCCTTTTAGGAACTTGTTGACCAACCTAAGTGCATGTTTGAACTAAACCATGACTTAAGGAGGAAACCTATAGCCTAGGATACACATTTCCTTCACAAAAGTCACAGTCTAGGTAGAACATGTGAAAATGGCCCAGTTTGATCCAAAACAGTCATAAACAGCTAGTTTTTGACTTATTAATGGATCATGGTTGGATATATGCACATTTTCTTCATTCATTCACACTCTCTATTCACTTTTAATCCACTTTTGCTACATCTCTACTCTGATAATCTCTATTGGTCATTCATATTAAAATCTTGGTTGCCTCCTTGAATCTCTCTTGATTCTTGCTTGTCACAATTGCTTTCTTTATGAAAATAGATGCCCTACTTTATTGTTTCTCCCATTGGTGATTCTCTTTGCTATTAATAGTGTTCTTGAAGCTTGTGGATTTCTCCTTGCCTCCTCAATAATCCATTTCACTTTTCATTGGTGCTCCTTGCATCAGTTCTCATATATTGGTGGCTTCTCCTTCATCTCATCCATAACTTTTGGCCCTTGTTTTGGACTCAGCCTATACACAGCCTGATCTTCTTCCTCTCTTGCCTCCTATATTAGATAATCAGTTGGTAGAAAGCCTTCACATTCATTTGATTTTTTTTTTATTTGTTTAAAATCCTAGTAAACTTTTTAACGTGACCAGTGGCACTAGCTAGACACGCCTAATACCAGTACCACGGGGAGGGGGGAGACTAGAACTTGAGACCAGCAGAGCCGCAGTGGAAATACTTAGCCAACCAGGCTAGGGCCCCCACCTCACATTCATTTGATTTTGATATGAAGGAAATTTTATTTTCAAATTGAAACTCTTTATTTATTTTCATTAGTATATATGCTAGGGTTTGATTTATTTTAGCAAAATAGTTATTTTATGCATTGCTCTGAGTAGTTTCTAAATTTTCATGCATTGGAGCATGATTCAAGAGTACTTTCATTTCTTGAAATATTCCTTTATTACATATTTTTTTCCTCTTTGTAATTTTTCATCATTACATAGTAGAAATATACATGCTCAAGACACACTAGAAAACTTTCTCAAGCCCTCTCTCTTTCTCTCTCTTGTTAAAACTAGAAATATTGCATTAATAAAAAACAATAGTATTGCTTTAGAAAGGTAGCTAAAATATATAATAGGAATGCTCTTGAACCCTTATTTTAAAATGTATTTTTTTCTTAAAATATCTTTTGGTTGGCCTTAAATTGCCTTAGTTGCAAGATTTACATTTTATTGGTTATCTCATTTCATTCAGTATTGTTTCTTTCATTTTGTTTATGCAAACCATAGTATAGTTTTAGCCACTTTATTTACTATGGTTGGATCCACTAAAGGTTCTTGTCTATTTTGTGTGCTCATTTTTACTAACCCCAACTTGGTTTACAAGTTTGTCTATTGCCTAGTGTAAGCTAGAAAACTAGATAGCCACTATAGACCTCTTATAGCCCATAGAACCTCTAAGCCTTCTAGTCTCTTAGTGGTTTGATTTAGTACCCTACTAAACACTAGTTTTTCCATTTAGATTCTTGGAGATACATTCTAGCACACCTAGTGGGACATCACATACAATTTCATGTTAGTTATATCATGTTTAGATCTCTCTTATCCAACTTCCCTCTATTAGTTGTTAGGATTTATTGTAATTTGTGTTTTAGCTCTCGCTTTAGTGGTTGTATTTTTATTTGGTTTTATGTTATTCTCCCTATTGGTTATCCTTTGGTTTGAATTTTCTATTATCTTATATGTTTATCTTATTTCATTTCACCCATAGCCTTGGGACATCACTCCCATCAGATTTAGGGTCTCATCCCTGAGCTCATTCATGAGCAAGTAGTGGCTGCAATAAAATGCCATAGACACCATAAGATCTAGGAACCTCCCTTAACCTATCATGGTAGTCTACATGCTGTCACATTTGAAAGTGAACAAGATTGGTAGGACTACAACCAATGAACTTAGTCTCCTTTTTACCATTCTAAGCTTCATTTATCTGAGAATGTTTCTACTCATCCTTTTATTGTATCTCACTCACTCATTTGAGGTGATGAGGATCCTCTTGACCAGTTAAGACCAGATGAGTTCCATGTAATCATTTATGATTTTCATAGACATCTTTAGGTGAATGAAGTACATCATTCTCTCCTAGGAGTCAATGACATGCATCCTTTGGAGATAGATATCATACCCATTGTGTTGAGTACCTCGATCAGTTGTATGAATTTCCCGCCTCTTTCTTGGTATAAAACTCTCCTACAAGAACATTTTCATGTCCATGTTATGGATCATAGGTATTCCCACTTGGGAAGATATCTTCATCATGAGGTTTCTTCCCATCCTCCTAGCCCTTCCTTCCAAGTCTCTGATGAGCATGTTGATTTCAATTGCCATTTATGGACTAGAGATCCATAAGATGTGTATCATGAGTATCAGTAATCATTGATTGATCCTTGTTTAATGGCATGTGACCAATATCATGGATATTTTGATCATCACAAACATTTCCATGAGTGTGCCATGTCTTCCCATAATATTTGTGGGGAATATCACAGTACCCATGGTCATTCCCCACCTTATGGTAGAGATGATTTCTATTATGACCATCCTCCTTATCAAGAAGCCACCTTGGCATCATGCTCTCCATGGCCATGGTTATAATGATGCCTATGGGTATAGGCAACATCATTACTATCATGATCCCCCTCTTGGAGCTCATTTCTAGCTTGTTATCAACTATGCTAATGAATATCTCTATCAAAATCCTCTAGCCCCTTGGTTGCATGTTATTCCCCTCCCTATTGTTATCCCTAAACTACCAAAGTTTAATAGGACTCAGGACTTCAATCCTATAGAGCATATTAAAACATTAATGGTGGTGTGTATGGATTAATAATAGGGTAAAGGAATGTTGTTAAATCTCTTCACTCATTTTATATGATTTAAATCTCTTATCTAGTTTTAAAATCTACCTCTAGATTCTCTCTCTAGTTTTTAGCTCATTTTGGATGATTTCCTCTAATATTTTGATATTTATATACCTTTTAACCTCATCATATAGTCACTCACCTCTATGGCACAATCCAAAGGTGAGTTGAACTTTGATTTTATGAGTAGATGTCATTCAACTATTCATACATGAAGAACTAGGTTCTTAGATGACTAGCTTTATGATATGTTCATGTTAGCATTGAGGTAAGAGGTTCACCTTAAGGTCCTCAAGCTTGAGACCACCTCTTATGATGAATTTGTTAATGAGATTATAAATATCAAATTATTTGAGGTACATGTGGGCATGTGGCTTGTACCTTCCCATAATTCATCCTCACCACATGATTCTAACTACAATGTGATTGGCGATGGTGTCATTGATTCTCCTCTTGAGAACAAAGACAAGAAATAAATCCATGAGGTGAATTTTATGAGAAATAAACTAACTAAAAATAAGGTTTATGAATCTAGTTTAGAAAAATAATGGATGGTGTTTCCTTATTACCCTACCAAGTTTTGTAATTTCCATTGGAAGAAGGGGCATGATGATGCCAATTATATCACCCAAAAGTCTAGTGGGTAAGCCTCACCTCAATCTCAGATTTATCCTCTTGCCAAGCCCAACCTCAAGTTGGATATGTTCAAGGAGCCTCTACCAGACCATGATAAGGAGAAGAAAAAGAAGAAATAAAAAGCTAAGGCCCCACATTTTCCTTATTGCTCTTCCACCTCTTTTGACTCCTCTTCTTAGGATGACCTGAGAGGGAAAGCCAAGTGTTAGAGTAGTAAGGTCATTATTGTTATTTACATTGCTCTTACTAGTTATGAGTGCTTTGTTAACATGCACTTGAGTCAGGCCACCAAACCCACTAGAGAGACTAGTGGTGTTGGGTCTCTCATCCATCCCATAGGGGTAGGGAATCCTAAATTCAAGTTTGACTTTCAATGTAATATCCCTCCTTAGGCTAGATATCATCCTTACTCCATCATATAGGAGTTACATTACCTCTTGATTAGGATCTCCATCTAGGACCTACTTCACCTTTGTCCTAATCAAAGGGGCATCATCTTTGATGATCTTATTCTCTCTCATGAGGATACACTATAGGATGATATTATAGTGTTGTTTAACTCTGATACACCTAAGCATCCTCATCCTTTTTTTCTATCTTTCAACCCAACCTCCTTACCAAATGCCTTGATTCTATCAAAAAGGGCTTGATTCCCTCTCTATATCAAGACTTTTATTGATGATTGCCACATTAAGTAGTATGTTGTTGATGAAGGAGTTGCCTTGAATATCATTCCTTTATGTATATTCAATGAGCTTGGGATTAATCATAAGAAGCTTTTTGATTATTGCCATAGGTGTGTTGGTTTATATAATGAAACAGTTATGCTAGTGGGGGATGTGAAGATCTAAATCAAGTTTGGTCTAAGGTGGTCCGAATAGAGTTTTGTGTGTTAGACCTTGATCTTTCATACAACATGATTCTTGGCCATCCCTGGGCTACCACCATGTAGGCCATCATGTTGACCATGTTTTGCATGGTGTATTTTTTGCATGAAGGTGAGTTTCACACTATGGAGGCTGACCCAGATCCATGGGCATTGTTCTATGAAAAGACAAAGCCCTCAAGTGAGGTTTTGATTATCTCTTCATGGGTTTATATGGATTCCCATACACCCCCTACTATTGAATCTCATTTTATCAAGGATGAGCATTGTGATACAACTAAGTATCAAGCAATGTTCACTCCTTTAGAGTTTGGCATCCATTTTCCAACTCCCTCTCCTACCTTATGTCTCCAAGGTGGATATTCCCTTCTCAAAGACCTCTTTTAATATGTCTCCTTGAATGTTGATCTTACCCTCTTTTCATGCTTCTCCCATCAGAGTATGATCTGTCTCAATGCATCTCCCATGGAGATTGCTAGAGTCACTGAGTCTGATCTTGAGTGTTATTCCATTTATGGTATAACATGCAACTTGATAAATGAGAGGAGAGATTATAAGAAGATCATTTTCATGCATTAGATGCACTACCATCCTTTTATTTTTTTGGGTTCAGAGGTCTCATTCAACTATAATGATCCTACCTTTGACACTCCTATGTTTTGGGTCATGCCTGGTGAACCTAAGGATATGGATGCTTCATATCCTTTTTCCCACCTTTTCCCTATTGTTTAGCCTCCTTATAGACTAAATAGTGGTCTACCTTGGGTACAAGCCTTTAGTTAGGGATAAGTGGTGGCCTACCATTAAGGGTAGGCCTGGGCCTAGGGCTGTGGTGCTTTGGTGAGCCTCAAATCTTATGATAACACCCTCCTCAAGCCCCCATTTAATGGATTTCCCCTCTTGTGGCATCCATCATTAGACCCTTGAATTCACCTTCATTCATCATATGTCTTATGCACTCCTCCTTGGATGCACCTTGGGATAGAATCAAATTCTTTTGCTTCTTTTAGTTGGTTGGGTTATTGCTTACAAGTAGTTATCCCTTTACCAACTCCCTCTCTCCTTTTTCATAATACCTATATATAGTGCAGGTTAGTGGTTATGGTTGATTATGAATTGATATGACCTTCCCTAGTTGGTCTTCATCTATCATGGGCCTCCTACCACCCCTCTTCACCTCTCACTATGGTTGGCATTGAGTCATTCTCTCATGGTTAGCTCTACACAACAATGATGGTTCTACCAGCTGAGATGTCTTTCTTGCCTTTAGTACTTTGACTCATCACATCTGCATGAGAGAGAAAGGTGACCTTGGATTAATCATGCTCATAGTGGAATAATAAAACTATATTTTGCAATGCTCACAAACATTTTTTTTTGACTCTCCCCTTCCCTTTCCTTTTTGGGCCAATTTTGGGTTTTTTTGCGCTCCCCAGGCTTGGTTTTAGCCCTTTCTAGCCCAAGCCACAACTTTTTAGGCTAAATTATAGCCTAGCAATAGTACAGGCCATGGGTTTACCTAGGTAGGCCATGTCCTGGGCTAGTATCCTTTTTTTCTTTTTTTGAGCCTCTTTTTGGCTCTTTTTTTACTTCTAGAATCCCTAAACCTTCATCATAGAGGATTTGGCTCATTCTAGACACAATAGTGGGTTCCATTTCTCTCTTTGAGGCCACTTTGGGTCTATTTTTGGACCATTTTAGTCTCTTGGACCCCTAGGTCCTTTGTCCCATTATGCCCATGTACTCCTTGTTAGATGCACCTTATGGGCCCTTTTTGGGTATTTTACCCATTTTTTGTTTTAGACTATGAGACCTTTATCTTAGAGGTTTTGGCACATTCTGGGCACATTGGTGGCCTTTTTTTTAATTCAAGGCTTCTTTAGGCTAGATATGGCCCTATTTTGGTCCTTTAAATCCTTTTTAGATCCCCACTAACCTCTTAGTCCTGTGCCCCATTTCGTGGGAACCCAAGGATAGAAGTTACTTTTTATACTTCTTTTAGTTAGACATTTCTGTACTTTCATGCAGTCAATCCATTCTAACTCCCTCTCTCTTTTTTCAGCATGGTTATAGGTTGATGGTGTTATTTATAAAAATTGGTTTGAGACTTACTCTAGTCTTACTAACTGGTATTCATCTTCTCCAAACTTCCCCCCACTTTCCCTAGTTGCCTCTTCCTGTGACTAGTTTTGGTCAATCACTTTGGTTATGTCTTGGTTGCATTTTTTGACTCCTTTGTGTAACTTTCTCACTTTTATTTATGTTGAGATAACCTTTATATAGTTAATATTCCTATGTCCATGACCCCCATCATGGTACACCTCTCAGTGGTGATTCACACAGATGGTGGAAATTGGGGCAACCCAGGACCTATAGTTACATCTTGGGTTATCGATGATCCAAGGGGCCATGAGCTTGTTACAACTAGTTACTTCTTGATTAGTGAGACAAATAATGCCAATAAGTATCACATAATCATTGATACCTTGATCTATTCTCATGAATTAGGCATGTGTTATGTGTATTTGTTCTTTTACTCACTCTTAGTTGCATCTCAACTCATCGGTGTTTAGGCCATCCTTAGCTCTGAGTTATTCCCCTTCTTTGAGGTGGTGTGATATTTTCTTTCCTTCTTCAAGGACATATAATTCACCCATATCTATTATAGGGAGAACACTATGGTTGATGCCTTAGTGAATGTCATTCTAGATAGTTTGATTTGATTTGATATCACTTGTGTTCCCTATTTATAGGAATTAGAGTTGGAGCTAAAATTAGATTCTATATTTTGTAACATTTTCACTTTCACCTATGGATCTTGTCGTTGACATTTTTATACTATCATCCTTATTTGGTAAGTATAGGTAATGTTTTATGTTATCTTTTCAATACTTTATTTCCTTTTCTTTGGTCTAGATTCTAGGTACTTCAAATCACTCCTTGTTCATTCAAACACTGACTACTCATACCTTGGGGGTATATGTAATCATACTTCCTATGACCCTACTCCTCCCTATGATTACACATTGGATTATATGTAGACTATCAACCTTAGTTATCCTATTTAGAGTTAGATACCAATTTATTAGACCTCTCCTACAAATTATTCCCATCCTTTAACCATAGCAACACTTTCTCATGCTAGACAATCTCTCTAGGGACCCCCCAGGCCCCTTTTAGGAGCCTATTGACTAGCCTAGGGGCCTATTTGACCTAGGGCATAACTTAGGGAGGAAACTCATGTCCTAGGTCAAACATTTATTCATTAAAGTTGTGGTCTAGGCTATGGTCTAGGTAAAACATGTCAAAATGGCCTAATTTGGTCTAAAATGGTCATAAATGGCTAGTTTTTAACTTGTTGACAAATTAAGGTTGGATATGCGCACATTTTCCTCATTAATTCACACTCTCTATTCACTTTGAATCCACTTTTGCTACATCTCTACTTTTATAATCTCTATTGGTCATTCATATTGAAATCTTGGTTGCTTCTTTAAATCTATTTTGATTCTTGCTTGGCACAATTACTTTCTTTGTGAAAAGAGATGCCTTACTCTATTTTTGCTCCCATTGGTGATTCTCTTTGCTATTGATAGTGTTCCTAAAGATTTTGGACTTCTCCTTTCCTCCTCAAGACTTTATTTCACCTATTATTTTTTCTCCTTACATCAGCTCTCACATATTGGTGGCTTCTCTTTCATCTCTTCCATAGCTTTTGGCCTTTGGTCTAGACTTAGCCTATACACAGCTTCATCTTCTTCCTCTCTTGCCTCTTAGGTTGGAAAATTGGTTGGTAAAATTTATGCACATTCCTTTGAGATTTATATGAGGGCACTTTTCTTCAAAAATTGAAACTCTTTGTTTATTTTTAGTATTATATATGCTAGGGTTTGAATTACTTTAGAAAACTAGTTATTTTGTGCATTTCTCAGAGTAGTTTTTGAAGTTTCCTACATTGGTGCATGATTAAAAAGTAATTTAATTATTTAAAATATTCCTTTATTGCATATTTTTATCTTATTTTAAAGCTTTCCTTATTTCATACTAGAAATATACATGCTCAAGACACACTATAAAACTTGCTCAAGCCCTCTCTCTTTCTCTCTCTTGTTAAAACAAGAAATATTGCATTCATAAAAACTAGTAGTATTGAATTGGAAAGGTAGCTCAAATATATAATAGGAATGATCTTGAAACCTTGCTTTAAAATGTCTTTGTTACTCAAAACATCTTTTAGTTTGCCTCAAAGTACCTTAGTTTATAGATTTACATTTCATTGGTTATCTTATTTCATTTAATATTATTGTTTTCATTTTGTTTATGCAAACCATAGTATAGTTTTAGATACTTGATTTATTGTGGTTGTATCTACTATAGGTTAATACATATTTTTTTCACTTGTTTTTACTAGCCCCAGCTTATTTTACAAGTTTTTCTATAGCTTGGTCTAAACCATCAAACCAGATAGCCACTATAGACTTCATGTAGCCCATAAAACCCTTGAGCCTTATAGTATCTTAGTGGTTTGATTTAGAACCCTAAAAAACATTGGTGGTTCCATTAATATTATTGGATCTATAATAAATGTAAAGGAGAGGGTGATAAATTTTCAATCAAGGGTAAGTATGAAATATTCTGATCTAGGCCCTCCTTCTAACACTAATTCTATTGATGAGTGTTTTAGCACATGCCAATATTGTAGTCTCACCTCATATCTTACATCTCTTGAAATGATATCTCATTTAATCTCCACAAGGTTTTTAATCTATCTATTCTAGGTACACTGATCTTCACTCAGTGGCTCATTATGACTATTCCATTCAAGGGGCATGTGTTAGTTCTATTAAACATTTCAAACTAGGTTTTAATAATTTATAGTAATTGAATAATGTAAATGTAAATTATTTGTTTATAATCTCATTTGGGTAAGTTTAAAGTTTTGTTCATGACAATAAATTTTACAATCACTTTGGGTTTGCTCATGATGTGAAAATCAATGTTTAGGTTTTGCATGTGTTGGTGTAGAGATGATTTGTGAAACCGTTCATCATTCATTCCATTAATTGAATTAAAGAGTGTAACAATAATAATAAAATGAACTTAAATCATAGATACAACATTAAATATATATTTCATAAATAAACCCTAACCTGGCCAACTAAAAAAAAAGAGAAATGGGAAAAGAGAGAAAAAGCCTATTATTATGAAGTAAAATTCATTCATCACAAGTGAAATCATCCACAAAACTGAACCCTCACCTGGATAACATCTGAAAAACCATAAATGGGATTAGTTAAAGTTTCTAAGGATAATAATGTGAAGGATAAACCCCACAACCACCATATGCACATGTAAATCAAAAGAAAATAACCTCCACCACTTCTATTAATCAATAAACCCTGAGTAGCATAATGTATTTCAATGAGTTATAATTAATTTGGCTAAATTTTGCTAACATAATAGTAAATAAATAAAGTGGGAGAGAGAAAAAAATCAAATTGGTTTTCTTAATTCTATTTTGGAATAATAAATAGCTAATCATTATAATGTCAAAAAGATCCAATATATAGATCTTGGGCCCCGCCAACAACCACCTTTAATACACCAATTACCTTCTGATAAAGGTCAACCACCTTCATTAATGCTCACCAATAGATATAATGTGGTCATATGATGCCTCTTAATTCAATTTATGTCCCTTGACCATCATAATTTTATTATTCACTACTTATATAAGGTAAAAAAAATAAGTTACTTTTTGAAAAGTGCTAGAAGAATGGAGACAAAATGAGACATATAGCACTTGGAAAGTTTAATTTGATAGTTGTTATGTGGTCATCAAGTATATTGACCATAATTTGGTCACCCAATGACTAAAATATAGTTGACCAATAGCCACAATACAGTTGCTTGACAACCATAATACAGTCAATTAATGGAAATGTGGTTTCCCAATGACAAGTCATCACTTGATGTCATAGTTGTCACCCAATGGTAATGTGATCACCCAATGTCATAATTATCACCTAATTATAATGCATTTTCTCAATGGCATAATGATCACCTAATATTATAGCGATCACTTAATGGCATAATGGTTTCCTGACAATATAGTGGGAACCCTATTGGGAACAAGCTGATAGAGTTTGGAATGTCACAAGAGCCAAGATTCAAATGCAAATTGGGAGGCCCTAACTCCATTTTTACACTATGTAAAACACAAAGTTAACTTTAAAAGACATGGTATTTCCAAAAGTGGTGGTTTTGAGACCTGATTTGGCATTCAAATCAAGATAGACCACCAAGGCAAGTTGTAGTATTTGGACCAATAAATTGTGAGTGTATGTGGGAATAGAGCAAAAAGGTCAAAAAATGAGGTTCCTAATTCTTGGAATAATTAGGGTGTTTTGTGCAAGCAACAAAAAACATAAAAAGACACATTTACAATACTTGTAGAGCATAAAATAATAAATATAGAATACATAAATAATTAAGCAATGTCTAAATGATAAAAAAAGGTAATCATGAATCAACAAGTTTTATTTTTCATAATTAAGAATTGTAATCAACTAGTATATAAAAGTAAAATATACATAAGAAATGACACTCAAAAAATTATGAAAATATAATGTCTTGTATAAACAGTCTAAGTAGATCAATATGATCAATGAACTATCATAGAAAGATATATCCTATAAAATGTACCAATATTCCCCCAATATGGGCATGCCCCTAATATATAAAGGTTATTTATGGGTGTGATCAATATCACACATCTATATTTACATGTCTCATATATTACCTATATGTCCTACATCTAACTCATTCATACCATGACAAACTATGCATATAAATCATATTTGTAACTCACATTGAATATGAAAAATAAAATCAAGAAACTATGTGTACCGTCAAAAGATAGGTCATGGGTTTTTAATTTTAAATATTGGAATGTTTTTTTTATTTTTTTATTTTTAATGTTTTTTTTTAGTTTTTTGAAATATCATCATAATCAATAACTTAGTTAATCAAGAAAGGCCTAGGAGAAAGGGTAAGAAATATATCTATAGGATGGATATAAATAATTAATAGTAGATTCCAATGCATAGCATGCACCAAGTGTAATAATGAAATAATATTATAAAGTTGAAGGCAAGTGATATTCACATGCTCTATGGTAAAATCATGTCTCAAATAAGTATGTAAAATAAATCACAATAGCCACAATAGTGGTTAATATTCAATATGTATGCAAATATCATAAGATGTGTAGACATATAATATATGGGATCATGTAAACTCAATATGTTCCATGGAAAAAATAAATCATAGGTAATCAATATGGAGAGGTGGAAAAGTTGTTTGTTGTATCAAGGTGTAACATGCCTTAAATAATATGTACTAAAATCATATTATTATACATGGTTTATATGCATGTGTCATCGTCAAATAACTATATTTAATATCAGGATTGGAACAATAAATCAAAATAAAATGCCTAGTGAAATACGATAATCAGATTAGATCCAAGATTTATGAAAATGACCAATGCCAAAAAAATGTATGCATCTATGTTATAATATATGAATGAATGAATAAATTAATCAAATCAAGAGAGGTTAATCAAACAATTAATCAATAATAATCTATGTACAATAAACATTTGAGCTAACATATGATCCCATAAAGGGGATTCTCAAGTGTAGGTCATATATTGCTTAGACAAAAAAGGAATGGATTGAATTTATAATCTTTGTTTCTTACATAGGTCCCTATAAAAATTGTTGGCACTTTTATTTCTAAGATAATTTTAAAGGCTTGGGAATTACTCAAAATACACTTAATTTGGGATGGAGATGTTTATAGATCTAGTCTTTTTCTATATTTTGATTCTCTTTGGTAGTCTCTTATGCTTACTTTTTATGAAGTTACCTTTAATTTTATTATGAATTTGAAGATATTATATGAATATTTAACTCATGCATAGGATCCAAACATAGAATATAGACAAATATTTTAATCACATAATATATTATATCTCACTCTCTATTACACACTACATCAAATACATCCAAGATATTCCTATTATATAGGATAGCATTTCCTATATTTATGAAGATATAATCTCATCTAAAATATCCCCATATTTCTATGAATATGAAATATCATATATGCACTATATTATTGTTACATACAATAATATAAATTTAAACTATTATATTCTAATAACTAGATTACATAACAACATAACTGTAAGTACTATTTACTATACAGTAAATACCCAATGTAAAAACTAATCCTCAACATCCCCCCACCTTTAGTTTTTATATGGTAAAACATATCTCATTCTAATATTGTTTCATGCCACCTCTATGTGCTCATGTTCAACTATGCAACATCGGCCTTGCACAAAACTCATACATGTGCCAATACACATTTCTCCAAAAGATTGCATTATTACAATCAGCTTTCATGGATGGATATAAACATCAACCAGACATGAAAAAATACCTACTCTTATGTTCATCCTCCACACTTATCCTCTAATGATTTTACCTGGCTTTGACTAAAAACCTTACCCAATTGGTTTTGCAGGTGTACCAATAACCTTTCATAATTGGTTTTCCAGGTTCACCAAGAACCTTACACAATTAGTTTTCTAGGTTCACCAAAAACCTTAAACAAATTAATTTTCACATGTTTACCAATAACATTTACATCATGATTACTACAATACATTTTGATCGACATTTTACAATGATTTTATAAAAGGAGTTACATGAGGAACACTGACAAGTGAATAGGAATGAACCTTTGTTCCTATCACAAAACACACTAAAAAAGTATTTGTACCTACCACACCACACAACTTAAAAACACATCCCACTAAAGTATAATTGGCCCCATAACTAGTGATAACAAGAGGCTTGAATGGCCTCCATCCTCCAATGCCTCCAACCTCCTTCATAAGAAGTTGCTTACTCAGTCAAGTGTCGATGAAGCTTAAATTTTTTTTACAATGGGTGTACTTCCCCGCTAAATATGAAATAATATATTTTCATAAGATGTTGGTGTTTCCCTTAAATGCTTCTATGAGATAATTTATTTTTTACAATTCTGACTCTTTTGAATCAAAAAATGACTCTACACTCTCAAATCATTTTATTTTCAACATACATAAGACTATTGGATTTGATGTAAATGGTAATAAACAATGATTACTAAACCAAATACTTCTAATGACTCATACACCTTTAAACTTGAGCTTATACAAAACTCAAACTTTATAGGACTCTTATTAACATTAAAATGATTAGACTATAAAAATAAAAAATCTTAACTGACAACTCACTTTTGAGATTTTGAAAACTTATAAAAATGACTTAATTAATTATAACCATAAAAATTGACTCTAATATCTTAATTCTCTAAATATTAACTAATTAAAGACTTGATAATAAAAATTGACACGTGACATACTTAATTACTCACATCACTACTCATGGAAGAATAATATTAGTATTGACCCAAGTAAATAGTGTTGGCATGATTCACTAAAATTATTATTTTCTTTTATATTTAAACTCTTAAATACTAGAACATACCATACGGCTTGACTAACATGTGATATAATTGGATCAAAAAAATATAAATATTGAATTTACGTACACACCAAAATAACATGATAATGACATAAATTTTATATGCAAAGACCCATGGTAGAAAAGAAAGCTCTAGTGTTTCCATTAGGCAGATGGATAATGATTAGTCAAAATATATAAATAATTTAGATTTGGCATATTCTTTGTATGACATAAGGCCATATGGAGGACTACATGTATTTGGGGGTCATATGTAGCCATTAATGCATGTATTTAGTGATGAAATTCAATGAGTATGTGGAAAATGTCTAGCCCATGAGACTAAATTTTCCTTCAACATGGCACTATTTTAAATAATTATAGATTTCCCTAGACTATAAAATGCATGAATACTGATACACAATTTTGTATGAATCCATTAGGATCAATAACTCAATGGTAAACCAGATATGCAAAAATTTACCATCACCTACAACTGTACCATCACCTACAACTACATCCTCTCATATATTAAATGTATAACTCCAAATCCAGTCGTATGTTTTTTTGATAAGGCCAAATAGTCTGTATTCACATGAATCTCATCATTGATGAAATTAGCAATGAACTTATTTGATACCACTATTAGGTATTTTAAGAGCTTATACGCATATTTAACTCATGTAGAGGAGCCAAATATATAATATAGACATATTTTAATCACATGATATAGTATATCTCTCTCTCTATATTACACAATACATATAAGATATTACAATTATATAAGATAACATTTTATATATTTATGGAGATATGATCTCCTCCAAAATCTCCACATATCCCTATGAATATGCAATCTCCAATATTTGATATATTGTTATTACATACAAGAAGATAACTCTAAACTATTATATTATAATTGATGTAGTCCCATGGATTTAATTAGATAATGGTAAGGTGAGGGATTTTTAATGGGCCCTTCCATTTTACAATGAAGATTAAAATATTTTCAAAAAAATCCCAAATTAGACACCTCTATCACTGGTGTATAATGGATAAATAGGAATACAAAATTTAAATGAATCAATATGTTGAGAGCTCATAAAATTTTGAGCTACTAAACCTTCATTTATATCAACTATTATTTCTATCAATATACCTCCTTCCTTATTTTTTATTTTTAAATAATGTACTCCAAATTGGATTTCTCCTCACTTGTTTCAATGACCATTTGATCATCATCAGGATCTACCAAATCTGAACTAGGTATTTCACTCTTATCTTCATTAAAAATTTTGGTTGTTAATTTTTCATAAAGATCATCCTTACACCATGATTTTACTTTCTTGCATTTAATACTATGAAAATTTATAACCAAGTGCCCTATTTCAAAGAATCTATGAAATTTGAAATGTAAACCATCATAATCAAGAGTTTGTAACCAATTTCAATCGCTAACTTTCAATTCAAAATGAGTAGGAAGATCTGTTAGAATATCCAAAATAATCAAGATTCAAGAAAAATTTGAATGACCCATAAGCTTTATTATTGAATCCATACACATATACTCACCCAATAATTGTTTATAACTTTGAAGATGCTAGACTCAAAAAATGAAGTGGTAGATTTAGTAACTGAATACATATAGGTATGGTGTTGAATGTTTATGTTAGAGGGTTGAATTTTGGGAAGTAAGGTTTAGCTCGTAGCATATGTTAATCCACCATTTCCAAAAATTATATTTTTAAATAGCATCCCTATATTCTATGTTATAAAAACCCATAATGAATATACCTTTATTAGAAAGACATATTTCTGTGTTACCTTCTATCTAAGGTTACTAGTGATTTGAGATCCATTTGTCTAGGTATTGTAGGTTGGGCCAAAAAACATTAAAATGGAAAATCATACCCCTGGATGTAAACCATTTTTATTTATCTATGACCTATTTTATCTCCTCCCCTATAATGGAAACTATATGGATTGATTTTTTTGGTTAAATGCCTTAATAATTTAAGATACGACCTGCAATGTTTGAGAAACTATTTAACTAAATGTAAGCATGTGACTATCTAATTCTACTTCCTCTACCACCTTAGGAAAGCATTGATCCCTACCTATAGCTTTTTTGTTTTCTTTCTTATTCCTTGCCACATCCCTACCTTAAAACCCTTACCTACAGACCCCCCACTCAAATATTCCTTCTTTGAAGACTTAATCTGGCTATGACCTCCCTTCCTCCCTATAATGATAGTCATAGAAAATAAAATATTGACCGGTGATACCCCATTCATAGTCTATGTATCATATCCTTCACCATACCTAAAACCATCTCATGCCAGCATAATTTGAATCATGTCTAGGGTAAAAACCCTAGCTTATTTGAATTTTTTTATGAAAACATGTAGACACTATTTTTGAATTATATAACACCTTAGTATTTTACACCCAAAAAATAAATATCATATATGTACCTTTAACTTTATATATTTCCTACTTCTAAAAGTCTTGAATACACTATCTTTTTATGCTTAATTATTTATATCTTAGTCCAAATAATGTTATTATGATGATTTAAACTTTTTATACCAAAATTTTATAAACTATCTTATCTTCCATCTCTATAAGTTCTAGTCCTACGCCTATTTTACAAATGCTTTGACACTTGCATCCTACTCAAACACTTGTGTCTATGCAAGTGTCCTATCCTAATGCAAGTTTCCAAATCCCTAAATTCATCCAATTTTAAAATTAAATGCATTATTATGGTTTTACTAAGTGCTTTAATGTGATATATTCTCCAAAGGGATTGGTATAAATACAAGATTAACTCTCATTCATTCCTCACCTAGAAAAGGCCTAAAGAGACCAAGGAAACTTGACAAAATTATTCTATCAAACACTCAAGTGAGAAAAGATTCCTTATTTTATCCTATTCCCATATCAATTGTAGGGACAACACATCTATAAGTATAAAGTAATGGATTATCCTAAGATCTATATTTTCCATGTTACAAGCTAGGTCACTATTATACTTGCTTATCACGTATTGCATGATTCACACACAAGCCAAAACTTAGGGGATAAATACATAAATATGAGACCCTATTTATATTATTATATATGTAGGTAAAAATCATTGATATATGGGTATTTTGGTTAGCTTGACATCATGTGACCACTAACCCATTTTTCCCATAGCCAATATGAAGATGAAGAACTTGGGTTTTGCTATTTGACAAGGAGTGACAATCCATGACCCATATCTAAGTTCACCAGATCAAAGGTGAAACATAACCTATAAGAATCTAAGTGGTTGCATCTAATTTCAGTTGGTATTTTATACTATATAGTATCATCAACGTAACTGTCCCAAGTTGACATAAGTGTCTGAGGCTACAAAGACACAATTTCCAAAATTAGGTGATCATTTCAAAATCTAGATCCAGTCCACTTTCTACCTATTCCATATCAAGATCAATATTAGCACCAAAATAATATAAGTATCATGTTTTCATTTTTATTTTAATATCTATCATAATTTTAGTTTCCATCTTTAACATCTTAGCATAATAAATTCAATATATGTTTATGTAAATTTAAAAAATAGTTGGAATGCTTTAAAAGTAGTCTACCATCCTTATGCCCTAGGATATATCTACCCATTTAACCCTAGATAATCATTTATCTATATTTTAGTGTTAAATTTTTTGTAAACCTAATTCATAGTAATTCAAAAATAATTAATTCCTAGGATTTTTTAGTCTACTATTTCAGAGTGTTGTACTTTTTCATTTCCTGCTTATATTATTTTTCGTGCAACCTAAATATAGCCATACAATGGGAGGTGTGTCTATTGATCACATTTAGGTTCCCATTTTACCACCTAAGATGTCTAAATCCAATTAGGGACCTAATCTTATGGATCATGATGATACCAATGTTGAGAATGAAAAATATAATGATGAGGTTATCATAGAAGAAAATTATGATAATGAAAACCATGAGTCTAATGAAAATGATGAACATGAACAAAAATATCATGATTAGGTGAAATAAATTGAATTATTTCATGAGTTTATTCTTTAAAACCATGAAGATCTTGATGAAATCTTAAAAATCATATTAGAAATTAAAAAATAAAAAAAGTGTGGATGAATAAATAGGTCTATCTATTGATCATGTTATTTGAGATATGGGTCATACCCATATATCAACAACCCTACCCTTAAGCATACTACCACTTCATACTTATAATGGGGGCACAAGATATGTATTTCAATCTTTGTTACCTATAACTATTATTGCAACATCTTACATGGGAAACCAAAATATTTTAACCCAATTTTTGGTTTCAATGTCTATATCTACACAACCTATGGGTACACCTCTTTTGGTGACTTTTAAAATATCCAACCTAGAATACCAAGAGGTGAAATCTCTTGTACAAACTATAAAACTTGTTAGACCTAAATGGTTCTAACTCAAATCAACACTATTTCTTTTATATCTCATTATTGAGATTAATTGCAGCCATTAGTTTTAAAATGACAATTAAATAAATTTTAAATAATAGATGCATACAACACATCATCCCAATGGCATAATAAATATTACTTATTAATCAATATTAAACATATCATTAGGCTCAAAAAATGATCATATGAACATTAAAGCATACTAGATACCACAAATGCAGTTATAATAAATGAATCAATCCAAATTATAATTAGAACCACTATTGTTTTAATTCAAGATGTTTGTAAAATTATGCATCCACTTTTGTGTAAATATTATACATCCAAAATAATTTACAACATGATACAATATCAAATATACATACTGATAATAAAAAATTAGAATATGAACTACATGAATGGTGCCATGGTCCATCAAATAGCTTGAGTGTAATTATATCTAGTTTAATCAACTAATAGAGGGAGAATAACATCTGAGTGATTTACCTCTAACCATAGACCAATGATCTCTCATACACCTCCCTTTCTAGAGTGTCCCTACCCCTCATATAAGGGTAGATACGAATAGTGTGGATATCAAGAATTAGCTGAAACCCATGTATGTACTTAACACTATTACATGAAGCAATCAAAAAGAACATTGAATCCATTTCTCTATCCAAATGATATCAATAAAAAATGTAAACTATAAGTATAGTGAAATAATAATTCCACTGCTATTACATTACTTTGGCCAAAGTTTTCAATATAGAATACATATTATAAAATCTGAGTCATTTTCACTAACACATTACTTTTTACTCCTGAATCATATTAAAATGATATTAGGGAGTACATATACGAGTCACCCACTAGTGTATTCATATATGTAATTCCTATTATCCAATATTGTATACAAGTAAAGATTAAAAATCATATCAATAAACACTATGCGACCATGAAAATATATATATTCATAGCCAAGTTCCCAAATTAACCTCATATTGATATGTTAATAATCTATAACAAGAATAAAGTTATTCTAATCTTGTAACTCAACATATCTTTCTATAATAATTTATAAACACACATAATACTTATCAACTTCCAACATAATCCTCATATATCAACTTAATTCATGACTAAAATATTAAGTTTTAATTTATTTGTGCTTCAATCTAAACAAAACAAACTTTGTTCATAATACTGAAGTACAATACAAACAATCATATAGTTGCCACTATTTCCAAATATTCCACATAGGATATTTATAACCCGCAAAATTATAATTTACAAAAGATGAAACCATTTATAAAATATTGACCATATTATTAAAACTAAGATATATATATATATATATATATATATAATCAAAATATTTTGTTGGTACAGATTTATACCTTCACTTTCTATTAATATATACTCAAAATTATTAAATACTCCAATAAAATCCTCATATCTCCATTTGTAAATGAAATTGTATTTAATCAAAGAACATTTTGGACTTCAAGTTTTATATGATACATTAATACCTCACGAGAATATTCATTTCATATTTTAATCAAATGAAATTCATAAACCTATCATTCCATTACTCATATATTCGATAAGATAAATGTAGTATTGTATTCCATGCTTGCAAAATCTCACTTTACAATTTACTTTATCAAGTTGGAAAGGTCTTACTAAGGGAGAAATAATTCACAATTAATCATGACAACAAGAAAAAATGTCAACTATCATACTTTATATATAAATATCTTCACCTTAATCTATGAGTCATGAAGGAATAAACTTAGTCTCAACTTTTAATAACCTAAGAGAATCTCATACACCCAAACCCATACTTATCTTAAAGTTAGCATATATTTTAAAATAATTTTTATATTAAATAAAAATAAATCGTACAAGTTTGTAAATGAATAATCCAATCAACAAAAATGTTAAATTAATTAAACCCTCATACCCATATAATTCCCATAACATCTTAAAATTCCAAGCTTCTTTACACTATACAATTAAGTGAAAACATCTAACTAGTCTAGGATCCAAGATCATAGCCAAATATACTTTTATTAATATTTTAAACCAATTTTTAGTAAATTCATTCACAAAAATAAAACCCAATTTTTTTTTTGCAATTTAACAACTACATAAGTTAATCTACTACTATCATAGGTTGGCATGCTTCTATTATAAAGGTATGTATATGCATGTGTTTGTGTGTGTGTGTGTGTGTGTGTGTGTGTGTGTGTGTGTGTACATACATACATAAATACATACATACATACATACATACATATATATATATATATATATATATATATATGTATATATATATATATATGTATATATATATATGTGTATATATATATATATATATGTATATATATATATATATATATATATATGTATATATATATATGTATATATATATATATATATGTATATATATATATGTATATATATATATATATATATATGTATATATATATATATATGTATATATATATATATATAGATATATATATACATACATATATATATATATATACATATATATATACATACATATACATATATGTATATATACATATACATACACACACACACACACACACACACACACACACACACACACACACACACACACACACACACACACACATATACACATATATATACATACATATGTGTGTGTGTGTGTGTGTGTGTATATATATATATATACACACATACATACATACATATATATGTATTTATTTATGTATGTTTGTATGTATGTACATACATACATACATATGTATATATGTACATATGTATACACACACATATAAAGATTTGCATGAACCTAGATTCTGATAAGAACTATTAGTTGTAGGTTACCCAAGAAAATCCTACATTTTAATCCATAAAGTAACACCCATAACTAAATAGTATTTTATTCTTAATGATTTAATAAAACCACAATAAATTTTATGGTATAAATCCATCCCCATTGGCCTATAGAGGGAAATAGGTTCCATCCTAGATCAATAGGGATGAATCCCTACTTATTTTCCATCAGGAAAAAAGGTTATCTAAATTCTTAATTGAATGTGTCCATATTATTTCAATCCATATATAGGTATATTTAAACTATTATTTCCATGAAACCTATTTTTAAATCAAGGTATGAAATCACCAAGTAATTTTATCTCAATTTACCTAGCTATTGATTTGTCTTTCCATTTGAATTTGAATGTAAGTACCCTCCTTTGTTGTTTACAGTATTTATTTTTCAAGATCACCTCTTCTATTCATATTCTTCTTTCATAATGCTCCTTTAATTTCCATATTACCCTACTCATCATCTTTTTCCTTCTCTGCATGCTCAACATGGTTTCAAATTGACTCCTTTTCACTCAGCCTCTCAACCTCATGCATAATTTTTCATAAATGAACAACTCCAGTCCTTAATTCCACTCATATTTATGTATCTACTACATGGGAGCTCAATGGAAAAACTCATCATGAATAAAACAAGTTCACCCATAACCATTATATAAAAACCCTAATACAAATCCCCTTTACATTTGTCAAACACATTGTTCATAAAAGACTTGAAACTTCCAACAATAGTTTTAATTGAACCTGATATTATTCAACTAAAAAATTTTAAATTAAATAATAATAATTACCATGGATGGGGTATTAACCTTAGAATATTTTATAGTTATATCCCCAATGGGTAAGTTTCTATTAAAACTTTTCAAAGAAACAACTAAACATTTTAAGATTATGTAACTCATTATAACTTGTACATTCTCATATGCAGGAAGAAGTCTCACTAATTGTAATATTAGATGTTAATGACTATTTTTAGTTTCATCACAACCCTACAAGATTTTTGTATCCATAATTAATGTAAAATATCTAAGTAATGGTTTTAAATCATTATAACTATCTGAAAACCAACATACAAAAAAAAATGATCCAAATGAATGTAAGTAAACATCACTATAGATAGTTATGAAAATTAACCATCATCAAATTCATATAACTTTATAAATTAACCATAAATTTAGTGATAAGATCAATCACTCATTCAATCTTATTGTGGTGTGTATGGGTTTCCAGCATTTTTTCTTCACCCCAAATGTAATCATCTTCTTCCCCCTCTCTGATGATACTCTCCCTCCACACTGTCCATGAGGGAGGAAATATCCTACATCAAATTTATCAAACAAACTAATAGTTATTCCATGCCATGAAAAAAATGAGCATGAAATCATAAAAGATGTTGAATGTGACTAAACAATAAATACCATTATCATAAGCATAATTTAACAACTCATCAAAGTAAAATATTTCTAATATCAAAGCGACATAATTAATATAGCTCATAAAGAACATAAAATATGCCATTAATAATACATAATCCACTAAATAATGTCTTAAATAACCAAAGGGAAAAATTGGATCTAACATCCTTCCCCCAAAAAACTAGTCATCATCCCTATGACACTTATTTCAAACAATGTTATGAAATTTAACTAAGTTCAATAGAATAAAAAATATTATCTTAGTGAAAATAAATGATGTTCAACAAAAAAATTTAAGTAAACAAATGAGGAAACAATCTTATAAATTCATCATAATCCTCTTATATAGCACTATCCTTATAATATTGGTCCCACTAGACCTTGCACTATGAAACATATCTATTACATAACCTAAGCTTACAAGTATCAATTATTTTGATTAGTTCTACTATAATTACCTCTAGATATTGAACCTATAATGCATTAAAATCCAAAACATGTGTAGGATTAACAATATACATTTTAAGATATGAAACATGAAAAAAATGAATTTAAGTTAGAATGAATGTCAATGCTAGCATATAAAATATAGTATTGATTACTTCCAGGACCTCAAAATGTCCCACATATCTAGGTGACAAATTTGTTTATTCACCAAACTTAATTGAAATCTCTTAGAGTTTTACTCAAATACAAACTTTGTCCCTATTTTAAAATTTCCTCGTTGTTATTTTCAAATTAGCATATTTTTTTTGCCTATCATTGGCTTCAGCTAATCTCTACCTAATTAATTTTACTTAATATTCTATTTTAGCAAGAATATTGGGTCTAAAACCCACTCTATATTAACTCTTGTCCCAAATTATGGGTGTTCTACATTTTATACCATATAATTCCTCAAAATGAGCCATTTTTATAATTGATTGGTAGGATTTTTTGTAAGAAAACTCAACTAATGGAATATAATCTTCCCATTTGTATTGATGGTCCATACAATACATTTTCAATAGATCTTCTGAGATTTGATTTATTAATTGTGTTTTTTGATTTGTTTCTGGATGGTAAACTACACTAAAATTTATCTAAGTTCCCAATGCATAATTTAAATTTTTCTAAAATCTAGAAATCATTTTTGGGTTCCTATCTGAGATAATCTTTTCAAAAAACCCATGTAATTTATAAGTTTCTTTCATAAACATTTTTTCAAGCATAAGTGCATCATAAATTATATTACCAAGAATAAAATGAGCTACCATAGTTATTTTATCTACCATAACCAAGATCATATCATTTTGGTTTCTATACATAGGTAAACCATGAACAAAAACCATGATAATCACCTTCCATTTCCATTTTGGTATTAAATGTGGGTATAACAACCCATCTATATTCACGTGTTCAACCTTGAATTTTGACACTCTAAGCATCTAGAAACAAATTCGATTGCATCCTTATTAAGTCCTTTTCAAAAATACATAGGTTTTTTGTATACACATGATATTTTCAAACTTTTATTGATTACTAACACTTTGTATCTGGAAGGAACCCATCAAGTCTCAATATTTTTGAGTGCATGCCTTAAGGGGTGCACCAAGAAAGGGTTGGGTAGACCATTAGTGCTTCATAAGATTGTTGTCCCTTTTTCCACTTGTCATCTACACACTTGTCTCATAAAACCATTTACCCTAAATTTATTTTTCTTAGTCCTACCCATTATTATCATTATCATGCTTTATCCCTCTTTTTCTTACCTTAAAACCCTTTTGGATAGTCATTTATGCTAGGTCAATTGGTTTGACCCTTTATAATTTAGGATTATTTTTCAGTCTTTGAGTTTGTTATCCCTTTGATCGATGTAGCTCATATGTAGTGAATTATCCCCAAAAACATACAGGGTCAACTGGGTCAACCCTATATAATTGATGTTTTTAGAAGGATTTAGGGCAAGATCCACCTATATATACAAGTTCATTTCCAAACATTTGTGAGAATATAAGTGAAGAAGAATAAGTGTGAACAAACACATGCTTATTGAGCATTATAATTGAGCAATAAAGCTTAGGGTTCCATACTTTCATTGTAGATACAGATCTTGTCTTGTGGATAAGTCTTTTGGATGCATAGATAGGTTTTGTAGCCTAGAGATAATTTGTTTTTGTTATCCTTACATACCATAATAATATCTTGCAAAGTAGCTTGACCAAGGGATAGATTGAGGCTTGGTGGGTTCATCTTCAAGGTAAGTATTACTAACTTTATTTCTCCTTTGTAAGAGTAGATAGATAATGCAATTATGCTTCTCTTCCCATGTATTAGGATTATATATATATTGACATGAGTATATGTCTTCTATGCATGTTTATTTTAGTTATTTGTTTAGTTTCTAACCCCCACTTTGTGCCACAAGCTTTGGTATGCAATAGATTAAACTTACTTTCTTGTTTATTAGAATAGGTGAATATTAAACCTTAGGAATATTTTAGAGTTATTGTGTGATTGTGTTATATTTTAGGCTTTATAACCCTACCTCACATGGTGTATTATGACAATCAATCCTCTAATCAGGTCTAGCAGATCCCCATATTGGTCATGCTCCTACTTAACAAATGTATTCCCAATCAGAAGTGCAGGTATGCTCTATCTTCTCTAAGCTAGGATCAATTTATAAACATGATACATTTTTGATTGCATATATTATGGTGAACCTGATGTGAAACTAACCCTTAAAAGATTTATTTCACTTTCTTTAATTCTTTTTATAACTATTTTTATCATATATCTATCATATTAGATTGACTTTATCAACCTAGTTCTAATTTATGTTCACAACTTTTCAAGAAAAGGAAATTGGATCGACTCAGATGACCCAATATAGATTTCTAGACTTCTAGTTCAAACTACTAGGTCAACCCAATTGACCCTATACACTTTCAAGCATCCAAATATAACTATTAGGTTGACCTAGTTGACCCTATACATTCCAGGCACTCAACAACAATATTTTACAAATCTTGATTGACCTAATTGACCCAATTAGTAGAGTTTTCAAGAATATTCCAAGGTTATTGACTAGAAATCTTCATTCTCAACATCTCTAATCCACCAAGGTTCCTTTCTATCTCTTTATCTCTTTCTTTTCAATCTTTCCTTTCATAATTTGTAGTCTTTTAAACTACCCCTACACAATCAACTAGATCGACCCTGTCGACCCAATTTTGTGTTTTGTTTGTTTTCTAAATAATTGGGTTGACCTTGGTTGACCTTGTTCATATTTATACCTTGCTTCTATAGTACAAGTTCAACATTATCAATCCTATTCTATATTTTATGCACATAATGTCAACACTATACCTTGTTTCAAGTTGGAATTAATCTCTATATACTAGTAATCAATTCACACCTTTTTTTTCTTATTGTTTTCATGCTTAGAATAGTTCACATAGTCTTATTAGGGGGTTTTTAATTAACTATTTATTATTCATATTTATATTTTATGCACACATGGCCAAATCATAAAATCTAAACAAACATTTTAACATTTTTATACCTAAGGCCAACCTACTTAGAGCTCATCACCAAAGGGGAAGCCAACTTGATACTATGGTCAAGTATAAATCATGGTTAATGATATATTATGGATAAGTAACTAACACCATTATTATTGAGGTGTGTGAAGTGAGGGGGTAGGCCTTAATACCAAGCATGTACTATTTACCACTACAGTCCCTTTTAACCCAAACTACCTGAAACTATTCTTAGATTACTATCTAGTTCCTTGTATACAACCAACTTCCCATCACATTTAAAATCATATTCTTACTAATCTAATAAACTTCTTAGATTGACCAATTAGTTAGCTCTTTAATTTTCAATTTGATTGCTTATTTTTTGCTCAATTGTGTGTGCAAAAACTTGCATTAGCCAGCATTTATACAAGGATTTGTATTGTGTGCTTCAATTAGATAGGACAACATTGATAAAACTGATTATTTGTTTCACTTCAATTCTTACTTTCCTATATTAGATGTAAAAATTATCTTGTTTTAATTCATAATTTGTTACAAACTTTTTTCTTTCATATATGTTATACTAGGTCAACCTTATACCCTTTTATATTCTCTATGTACTATACAAGATTGACCCAGTTGACCATGTATTATCTACATCCCCTTTTACCTATTTTTCTGTCTCCTGCTCACTATACTAAATTGACCCAATTAACCCTATACTATTTTAAAATCCCTATTTTTGTGCTAGGTCAACCTAGTCAACCATGTACTATTTCAATCACTTATTGATTATTTGCTTTCTCATCTTTCTTCCTTTCCCTTCATCATGAACTTTCTACTTGATAGTAACACTAATTTTTAGTCAACATACATGATGAACTTTACAAACCCTCTTAGGGTCTCCCATAGATAGATTAGTGTTCCTCTCTTAGATTATAGTAACATTCATATTTCCACTCACATAATGAACTATGGAACCCCTTCTAATACTTCGTCATAGTATAATTATCCTCTTTTCTTAGAGGACCAACCTAAGTTAGAGTATACTCCTGAAATGTTCTTCTTTATCTTTAAATTTCGTCAACATCAAGGAAAGGATCCTTATACCATTTACAATCTTATGATTAGTGGTCAAGTTGAAGAGCTTCATTCACCTACTCCAACATTCTCAAATGAATTTTTGGGTACCACTTTATTTTATTCTTAGAATTTTCCTTTGATTATGACACCTTCTCATACCATGATCTCTTCTTCTCTAACTTATTCCACCTCCATGCCTAGTATCTCAACTAACATGGTAGGTTCTACATCTAGTGAGCCTCTCTTAAGATCCACTATATTTAATCCATCTACTAGTTGTTTGTTTTCTACCTAAGGCAATCATGATTCTAGTGCTTCTTCCTCTCAAACATTCACTAGTCCATCTTTTGTTACACAAGAAAATTTTCCTACTAGTGCATCACATTCTCATAATTCCTCTCAAGCTCCTATCAACACCAATAGTGGTACCCAAGTAACTAATATTAACACTAATTCCAACCCTAATGCTTCTACTAATGTTAATCAAACAGACCATTTTTTTTTTTTAAAAAACTTAATCAAATGAATACATTTCAAGCTCATAACATAAATCAAATGATGATAATACAAAACCACCTTCTCCATCTTCAATATCATCCACAACCAATGGCTTGAGTAATACATAAATAAAATGTTCCCCAACCTCCTCTTTGAGATTATCAAGGAAATATCATTCCTAAACCTACTTTAATCAAAAAAACCATCAATCATCTACAAAGTGAGCCTCTCACTACTCAAATTATTAACATTAACATAAGAGGTATAACACCTACAATTTCTAATAATAGATCAACCACTCCTACCCTTCATCTTAATAAATTTTCAAATATTTATAAGGATTGGGTCAAATTAAACACCTTTGTTACTACCAAGCTCCTTACCAAAACCCTCACAGGTGATGCCTTGGATTGGTACAATCAACTTAGACCACATTTCATTACTAGTTTGGAGGATTTAGTGAATGCTTTAGTGAAATAATTCCAAACTAGTAATCTTCCTAAAAAAACATTGGACCATTTAATAAATTGCAAACAAAATTAAAATGAAAATGAAACTACTCAAGCCTTTGTTAAAATATGGAAGACTTTGTCAAATAAATGTGAAAATAACATGGCTGATGATAATATTTTCCATCTCTTTACCAATGCCCTCTTTCCTAAATTATAATATCAAGTCTTAACTCTCTTTCCATGTACCTTAGAGGAGGATATTGACCAAGATAAATGACAAGATTTCCTAATGCATAAATTTGAGCCACCCCAACCTTCTGTAAGTCCTCATCTCTTACTAAAGAACAAAAACCATAATATTACCAATGATGGTGTTACATATTCTTATGACACCATTCATAATGTTAAAACTTTCATTCCTACCCCTTCTTTGGAAATAGCCCCCCCCCCCTTCTCAAAAATATATTAATCCTCATTTATCTTCACTAAATAACTTCAATGTTCATAAACCTCTATCCTTAGCTAAATTACTTAAGCATTTACTTAGGCATATTCCATGAGAGATTGACCCTACTCATCCTAAGAAATCTTGGTATGATCCTAACAAGTTTTGTTGGTTTCATGCTAGTTGGGTTCATTCTCATGAGAACTATAGACAACTTAGTAATTTAGATATGGACTTTCTTTTTGGACCTAATTTTGATCATGATTCCATCATTCATAAGCATCAACAAGCTTATAAGGATGCTCTAAAATACTATAAAACACTTGACAAAACTCAATCCTTGAATCAAGAAAATGTTCAATTGGCTATCTATAAAGACCCTCTTCCTAACCATCAACCTATTCAAGACACCCAAGACAAGCCCACCCCTTCCACCAAAAATGTAGAAAGTCTTGTTGATCCCACTTATGAAGAGAATGTCATTACCATGACTAATATGTGAAGGGTGGTTTATTTTATAAATTCTTAACCTATCTACACTCCTCCTTCATCTAAAACATATTGTGTTATCCAAGATTCTTCTCCAACTCATTTAAATGAGTCATTACAAGAATATCTTATAGCCTTTGGTGATCTAATTTATGATTCTACCTTGGATAACACTTCACATTCTATCTTTACCACTCTTACATCATCTTTAAATACTAATGATAATCAAGCTTCTACTAACACTTATTCTACCATTTCTCCAAATCAATTTGAACCAACTACTTCATCATCACAACATGATTTACAACCTTGTTCTAACCTTCTTATTCTTATCAACATAAATTCCAATGCACTTTGATTCCTCCTTATGAAAACCTTCTTAACCATTATGAACCTATATCTAACAACATTATTATGGGTTATGATGAGTGGGATACCATTGTGGAGCTCACTAATCTCCCATCCCAAATTCCATTTCTTGAGCATATGAAAACTTCTCAATGTCATAAAAATCACCTTATATAGCTACTCTTTAAGATGAATGTTCCTCATCTTCCAATAGGATAGGAAGCAACTTTATTTGGATCTGAGGATAGTGTATTACAAAAATGTGAAGATATGTCTATCAACATTGATGAAACTTTAGACGCTTATCTTTATTTAAAATTTCCGATAGCCTCTATAATTCTCGATGAGATTTTGCTTCATACTAATGATCATCCCTTATTTATTAGCATCCAAATAGGTGATATCCAAGTTAAGTGTGCATTGATTAATGAGGGTTCAAACACATGTTTTGCTTCTCTTGATTTCATTAAGACTCTTAGATATTAAAAATGTAATCTCAAGTCTACATGTAGCACCTGATAAGGATATGATAGAACGCAAATGCCTCCTCTAGGTTACTTGTGGCTTCCCATTACTATCCCACCTATCAATATTTATGTGAATGTGCTGATCTCTAACTTTCCCCTTTCTTATAACATTTTTCTTGGTAGGCCATCGAATCACAACATGAGGGCTATTACTTCTTCTACCTACCAATGCATTAAATTCCCTCATGATGGGGCCATTTACAAGATTCAAGGTGACACTAACCCTAAGAATTTTGAACAATTCCAAGATCATGGTGTTTTTAAGCACTCTTGAGCCTTTTCCAAGCTTTCTATTATGTGAGTCTCAACGTCTCAACTTTCTTATTAATTCAACCTAGGGTTATAATTGGTATCCCAAATTCATTGGGAACATTCCTCCTAACCTCTTATATTTTTATGATGATGAGCCCGAGGATATTAACTTAAATATTAAAATGTCTAATATCTCACCTCACCTCATCTCATAGCTTCTTTCTTTCTTACAACCTCATTTTCATAAGCCTCAATGAAATGACATTCTTGTCGTCTTGACCAAGACTAGGCATTGTATTCACTATACTTCAACAAATGATAAGGTTATCACTACTTACATCATTAACCTTCACACCTTGGATTATGATGATGGTTATTCCTTAAATGGTCCATTGTTAGGTGTTCTTATACAAGCATGTGATGCCAATATTATCTATTATCATTCTTCTTTACTTGATTATTTTTGTGTATCTCATCATTTTCCTTCACTTATAGTTCTTATTTTTAGTAATTTCCCCCTTTATCACAGGGTAGAGATGGCATCAACACCTCCAATTTCTAAAGATCCATATAGGACTATGATCATAGATCATGTTATGATCAAGCCTAACCATTTTACTAAGTACCTTAAACCTTATAGCTAGTTTAACCCTAAGGTTAGTGTGAATCTCCTTAGAATTTATATAGATCATATTCCTCCCTTAGTAGAGCCCACTATAGTTAAGCCTATTTTTGATCCTACTATTATTGAACCTAACCCTCTTTCTAATTCCATTATTCCTTTTATTGAGCCTAATTTCATTCCTTCCACATCATCACCCTCCCTTGGTGATGGTTTACTTCTTTTACCTAATATGGCACCATTGCCCACCAAATTGATCAATGAGTATTTTCCCTCTTCTTCCACTCCTACTACACCTCCTTATATGAGTGTTTCTACTAAAACCACTCACGTGTGTATCTATTGCTTCCATGGGATAGATAATCATTCTTCTACCCATTATTATAAAATATGATAATATATTGATACTTTGTGTCCTTCCTCTTTTGACTTAAATAAATCCATACCTCCCCCAAAGGTTATACCTAAATATTTACTTAAGTATGGTGAGATATATTATCTATGGCACCAATATGGGACCCATCACACTGATCATTGTTTCATCCTTTTATAACACCTTAATGACCACCTTCTAGATATTCTAAAAAAAAATCTATTCTTCCCATAGGTCATTCCTATAAGAAGGTTTATCTTTCTTCTCCCATGGCTTCACCTCCAATGGTTCCATATCCTCTTATGGTCCCTTCATCACCTTTTATGCCACCACCCATGATTCCTTTACCCATGGACCTTCCCTCACCCATGGATCCTTCTCCACCAGTGATTCTTACATCTCCCATAGATCCTACTCCCATGTATTCTCTTGACCATCCCTTGCCTAATTTCCCTCCTCATCATTATCCATCAAGAATTCATACTTTTTTATGGAGGAGATTAGAAGATAATTATTTACCCAGAATTCATTGAAGATTAATGAGACATTAGCAACAGTTCATCTCTAGCTTCTTAGAGATTTATCTGATGTTTTGGATAATGTATGTGGATATATTTATCAATATTTATGATCATGTGCATGGTGATTTCACATTTTAATTTGAGTTATACATGTGCTCCAATATTATCTTTATCTATCTATTATATCATTTGACACTGTGTCAAATTTTTCCTTATCATATATGGTGATCTTTTTTGTTGTACTACATCTTTTTTATCTTATCATTTATATTTCACATATGATTATCTTAATTTATCATTGATTTCTCTCTCTTTCTTGATTTTTTATAAAAAATATTTTCTTTCCTCTTCATGATTGTTTCCTTTCTTATCTCTATTTTTCATGGTTAATTATCACTATGACTTGGTTATACAAACCCTATTCCCTTTGGTCATTATTTCCATTTTACCATGTAATTAGTTAGAAAAAAATACTACTCATTACTATTTCCTTACATTGATCCACTTTTTGGATCTTCTTTTTTCCTTCTTCCTTTTCCATAAACTAAGCATATACATGGTTGAGACTTGAGATCACATGCTACTTCATTGTCAAGCCTAAGTGTCCTATTCAATATTTGTCTTTATTTACTAATCTTCCTTTAGCCTTATCCTAAAGATAATTCATGAGTATCACTACATCTCTCATGATTGGTCATTCCAAATCCATATGAAAGAGGAATATTAAAAATCCATAAAAAGTTAAAATCCAAATCATTTAAACAAAAGGCAAAATTATTCTTAAAATTCTAATCACATTAAAAGATGTGATTTAAAACACATCTCCTTCTTCTATTCAAAGCTCAAACTCCATATTTATCTTCACGATAAATCCAAGGTCCTTTGGGGTGTGATAGGCTAGTAGATTAGAAGAGGAGAATAAAAAAATATTTTAGTGCTACCTACTTTATCACATAAGTACCTAATTTCTATATTAGATTGATGACTCTATAAGGGGTCCTGAAGAATGGAGAACACATCATGGGAAGGTAGGTCCATTTTTATTTTCCTTGTGTCAGTATAATTTCATGATTTTATCTTAGTAGCACACTTATTTGCCTACAAATCTTTGTGTCTATAGCAAACAGGTTTCCTTTGTACATAGATGACCACTAGTCACTTAGTATCTTCTCATGTCCTTAATATGCCTCCTATCTCCTAAGGTCTTATCATAAAATGCATAAGTCTTACTTTTTTACATTCCCTTTTTCATTTCCTATATCCCTCATATTTATTCTTGAGAAATATTATTTTGTCTACTGATCACTCCCCTTGGGATTTCATTTGTTAGTTACTTTATAAGACCATAGATAGGACCTGACATCCATCACAAATTACCATCTTTTCCTTCCTATTACCCACATCATTAATTACTTGATTTTTCTTGTTTATTCCACCCTAGTGGTGTTTTATTTATGATTTGGTTTGTAAGACCATGGATAGGACCTGATGTTCATCACAAAAAAATTTAATACCCAAGTCATAATCCAAAATTACATGTGTTAAATATGAGATAACATTTGATTGATTATGAAGTTACACATCATTGACATGATTTATAGCTTGATTTAGTGTATTTTATGCTCAATTCATTTCTCTTTCACTTTTATCTTTGTATATTATGAGTTCATGTAAGAATACAACCATTTCTTGAATTTTTCATACTTCCCAACTTGAATTAGTGTGATCAATTTAAAACCAAACTTTTACCAATTTTGTTTTTATTTTATACTTCCCAACATTATTTAGTATAATTGATTGTCTTAACTGATTCATTTTTATCCAATTTGTTCCCTTTTAAATACCTTCCATTTTATTACATTATTATCATACCTCCCAACATGAATTAGTATGATTCTACTTGTTTTAATTTGGTGCAAAAATCTTTCACTTTTATTTAAAAACAAATCCCTTTTTTCCATCTCATTTACCATTTCTTGGTTTTTTATACTTAGCCATTTCGTGTTATTGCACATTTCTTAGCTTGAAATAATGTGTAGTACATTTTCTTGATTGATTATATTTTTCCAAGTCCTTTTTGCTTGTTTCTTTTTAACCATGAATGTGTCCTACATAATGCTATAAAAGAAACCACATCTCATATGTTTCATATAACATATACAACAAAGCTAAAATACATGTGCTACAAAGAAATATATCCAAAGAATCCATAACCACAATGATAATAAATGACCAATATAAACCATCATGACAACATACATAATCAACATTAATATACCAAAATAATCCATATATATCTAATGAATTTGATACAACTATAAACAATGTTCCATCTCTATGGATGGGATCCATCCTTTCTATCTCATGGCCTATTCATGCTACCTACTAAGGCCTCAATCTGACTCCTTTGAATAGTATGTTGTAAAGAGGCCATTTGAGATCTCAATCCCTCTACCTATCCCTATAGGTGCACTACCTACACTTGTGAGTACATCATTTGGGTCTTGATCTCTATCATCTACATCACTATGGATAGATGCACAACTCTTTCCTTAGCTAGGGCCTGTCATGCCTACATCTCACCTACACCTATCTATTGGTGGTTGCATCCTCTCTCTATGTTTGTATCTATTTTGCTACCTCCCTAGCTAGTCTAAACCAACTCATCTGAGCTGGGGTAGATGGTACATTGGGGTCCTTTAATGCAGTAGGTCATATGGATATAGAGTCTCATCCAAGATGTTAGGGAGTACTCCCCTCACTAAGGACCCCCATATCTCCTCTACATCCTCAACTACACCTACAAAATCACTCTAGATGGATATTAGATCATTGTTATATCTCAAAATATCTATCTATCTCTACTTTAAAATAAAAACTTAAAGCAATTATTTAACCATATTTTCTTACATCTATGTCTTAGCTACTATGGTCTCTCCATTCACATGATCACCTAGCATAACCTCCCCATCTATATGACCTCCTCATACCTCTTTTATAAGCCACCTCCTCAACTCAAATCCCTTTGTCATGGCTCATGTCCATCTCAACCTGCACTTGAGTGATCTCTCTATCATCTATCCCTCCTTTGGATCTTTTGTTAGTTCATCAAGGATGACATTGATCTCTTTTATCTCTTGTTACCTCTATCACTATCATGTCCTTGATGGTCATAACTCTTCCTAATGTAAAAATGGTAGTGTTACATCTAGTTTCTCTACCTTCGCCTCCCTATCCTCCTAATTTAATCCCCATTTTGCTCGACTACTCTATGGTCACTCATGACATGGTCTGAGTATTGATCTCACTATCAGTGGTCCTAGTCCTCTCCTCCGCTATGACTCCCGTAGGTGTTGATCCCACTACTCAAGCATCAGTATTAGTGTTACTAGATGAGGTAGGCCCATCTATCCCAATACCTATACCACTAGATGTGGCTTTTTACACCATGTGTAGTGTCCAACCACCTTTATCCTTACTTGATCCTCTCTCCATCTCCACACTCAAGACAACCTATCATTGATTGCATGGGGCAACCTAGCTAACCAATACATAGGAATCCTCTCATATATCCAAGTTGTTAGAAATATGTTTGGTCCCATGGTATTTTTCCCTCTAACCAACATCTCATACAGGTCATATACAATCTGGACCTAGATGATAAATCATAGATCATATAGAACTCACTCCTCTAGCATCATCATGCTTGAGGTTACCACAAATAGTGGTACCTTACCATCCAACTTGTGACATAGCACCTACTATGTCACTGTTAGTGAACCAAGAAAACATAGCTCTGATACCACTTGTTAGGATTAAGATCACAATTGATTACCTTGTATAAGCAACTAAGCATGGAATTAAACTAGAAGTAAAATTTAACTAGAATTTAGAAATAGCACAGAATATGAGAGACAATACAATCTTGTATTAACACTCTTCTAAAAGGAAATAAAATGAATAAATCACACTCTTCCCACACCTCTTGGGCATACCAATAATTCTCCCTCAAGATTTCTCTCTCTCACACAATCAATTAAAACCACAACTCAATAACCGAGTTGTTCCCTCCACCAGTTAGTAACAATACTGCCAGTCCACCAAGTATTCAAAGTACTCCAAGTAGATCTCCCTAATCTTGCACACCTACAAATCAACTGATCTTACTTACCATGTATATCTCCCCTGATCTTGCACAACATGTAGATCAACTGATCTTACAATTGGAAGGATCTCTTCCTTGTCCTTGATTACAATACAGTGACATGGGTCTCTTAAATAGATCCCATACAAACAATAATTAGACTTTCCTATTACAATAATTAGAAATGCAGACTCAAGACTAAAATTAGTATTTTACATGCAAACTAATTTTCTATCTAAAATTAGACCAATTTTGGAAGCGCATGCAAATGCGCACACACACACACAGAGAGGTTGTTGACGTCAGTTCCTATCTGACCGATGCTGGCTAACCCCTAACCGATGTCAATTACTGCATACACTGAAGATGATCGATGTCAGTTACTGTAACAATCAGCAACCTCCTCCATTTGCATCAGTGAAGCTTTTAACTCCACAACTTAACAATCTCCCAGTTGGAGATAAATAGCTACACCTGTACCTATACCTATACATCATCTAATTTTATTTCCTAGCTTGTATCCCTCTTCAAGTTCAATCTTGAAGACCAACCACCACAAATATTTTGGTGCTTCTCCTATCATCCAAGTAACCTGCCATATCCGAATCTACATACCCATGTAGAGAAGTGTTTGACCTTGCATAGCATGTATACCTGTTGTTGGTACCTGAGAATCCACTGAACTGCTTTCCAGTGCTCCTTTCTTGAATTGGCCACAAACTTGCTGATAACTCCCACTGCTTGGGTAATCTCAGGTCTAGTACTCATGTACTCAACCTCATCATGTGATTTGGGACACTATTCTGTGAACTATCCATCCATAGGTGTGCTAACCGGTTCTGCATCCTATATATTGAACCTCTCCACTACCTTATTCACATAATCATCTGGAGACAAAATCAACCTGTGATTTTCCCTGTCTCTAGAAATACTCATGCCAAAGAATTTTTCTACTCCCAAATCCTTCATGGCAAACCTCTAAACTAACTTTACCTTTAGCTCAGTAATTTCTTACATGTGTGACCCTACAACAAGCATATACACTACATACAGTAACAAGATAATGTAGCTAATATTATCCAACTTGGTAAATTAAACACAATGGTCACATTGACATTGACTAAAGCCATGCTTTGTCACACACCTGTCAAACCTTAAACACCATTGTCTTGTCGCCTACTCAAGACCATATAACCTGGCCTTCTGTCTCACGTGTCTATTCTCTCCTTTCTTTAACCTAGGAATCCATTTGTCTTTTAGTGCTTTCATCCCATTTGGCAACTCTACCAAATATCCCATTTGGTTCTTTCCCAAGGAATCAATTTCCTCATTCATGCCATGATCCCACTATTTTTTGGATTCTACCTGCATTGCCTCTTCAAAACTTCCTGGTTCTTGACCATCAGTGAGCAACAAGTAGTGTAAAGAAGGGGAATAAAGAATGTAAGGCTTACTTACCCTTTTAGTCCTCCACATGGGCATTTGAGACTCCTTGATAGCTTGTTGTTTGCCCAAAATTTGTTTTGACAATGACCGATCTCAGTCACCTTTGGCCGACCCTGGTCTACACCCGACTGATGTCAATTCCACCTGATCATTGATGCTAGTTCCTTGACCGATGTCAGTGTCCACCTGGTCCCTGACGTCAATTCCCTGATCGACATCGATATGCACTTGCCCAACACCACTGACTCTGGTCTGCACATGATCGATTTCGGTACCTTCTTGTTCAATGTTAGTTCTCACCTGACTGACATTGGTAACTATGTTTTCTTGTGAGTGATGATTTTTACCTGTGAGCTCACTTTAGATCATAACCTTGTCCAAACTACCCTGCTTAGAATTATTTAGCCCCTTGAGCTGATCTCTATCCATCATCTTCTCCTTGAAAACTAAGGCTTTCCTATTCTTGTCAAAAACATTAGATTTCCTCTTTATGAAATAAAATCAATCCTTTCTTGTAGCATGAGTTTCAAGAAACCTCACTTTCTTTTATTTCTTATAAAAATCTCAATCTATGCTTTCCAAATCTAAACTCTTACCTTTTGACTCAAGAACATGCATCCCCTTCTTACTCATGTGACCAAGCCTACAGAGCCACATCTTCACATCTACATCTGAAGTAGATAAACTAGGAGAATCAGTAATACAAGTAGATAGATAAAGGGTACCTACTTTCTTACCTCTTACTAAAACAAGTGCACCCTTAAAAACTTTCCAAGATTCCACTGTGAGAGTTACTGTGCATCCCTCATCACCCAACTTTCCTACAGAAATCAAATTCCACTTCAGGACTAGGACATGCATGACCTCCTTCAACACCCATGTGTTGCTCATCTACAATTTTAGCTACACTTTCCCTTTTCCAACCATTTGACAAGGCTTACCATCCCCTAAATAAATCTTTCCAAAGTCTCCATGGACATAATCATGGAAAAATTCTCTATTTGGGGTTGCATGGAAAGAGGCACCAGAATCTAAAACCCAAGATTCCACTTTATCCAAGGAACATACAAGAGCATCCTGTGCAACAATACCTACAACATCTACTTCTTCATTTCCTTCATGTTGATCTTGTTTCAACCAACAATCTTTCTTTACATGCCCTTTCTTTCCACAATTCCAGTGGATTATACTACCATACCTGGATCTAGATCTCCTACCTATCTTTGACCTTGATTTCCCTTGCTCAATCTTCTCTCTTTGCCTTCCCCTACTTTCAACACTTAAAGCATTACTTGATGATTCCCCTGTGCTTTTCCTGTGAATTTCTTCATTCAAGATTACACTAACAACATCATCAACTTTCAAGATATTTGAAGTAGACGCAATATTACTAACTGCCATTACCAAACTATCCCAACTTTCAGGTAATGAGCATAAGATTAAGAGAGCCTTAATTTCATCATCAAAATCTATATTGACTAAAATTAACTAATTTACTAATCCATGGAAATCACTAAGATGACTATGTACTGATCCACCTTCCAACATTTGCAAATTAAATAATTGCTTCATAAGAAATACCTTATTTGAAGCTAAGGGTTTTTCATATAAATTTACCAAAGATTCCATTAACTCTACCATTGTCTTAGCCTATGATAAGTTGGAAATCACAGACGATGCCAGGCTCAACCTTATAGATCTCAGAGCCTTTCGATCAAGAACATTCCATTCTTCATTTTTCATATCTATGGGCTTGCATGCAACCCCACCCAATGGTAAATACAGATCTTTCTAATACAGATAATCTTCTATCTACATCCTCCATAATTGATAATTCTTGCCATTGAATTTCTCCATTCTTAGCTTACTTTCTTCTGCCATTGTTATACTCCCACTCAATCAAAAACCCCTGAGAGTGACCTATAATCAACAAACACTAACCTACTCTAAACTAGTCTCTGATACCACTTGTTAGTGAACCAAGCAAACACAGCTCTAATACCACTTGTTAGGATTAAGAGCACAATTGATTACCTTGTATAAGCAACTAAACACAGAATTAAACCAAAAGCAAAATGTAACTAGAATTCAAAAACAACACAGAATATGAGAGACAATACAATCTTGTATTAACACTCTTCCAAAAGGAAATAAAATGAAGAAATCACACTCTTCCCACACCTCTTGGGCATACCAGTAATTCTCCCTCAAGAGTTCTCTCTCTCACACAATCAATTACAACTACAACTCAATAACCGAGTTGTTCCCTCCACTAGTCAGTAACAATACTGCCAGTCCACCAAGTACTCAAAGTAATCCAAGTAGATCTCTCTGATCTTGCACACCTGTAAATCAATTGATCTTACTTACCATGTAGATCTCCCCTGATCTTGCACAACCTATAAATCAACTGATCTTATAATTGGAAGGATCTCTTCCTTGTCCTTGATTACAATATAGCCCCATGGGTCTCTTAAATAGGTCCCATACAAACAATAATTAGATTTCCTAATTACAATAATTAGAAATGTAGACTCAAGACTAAAATTAGTCTTTTACATGCAAACTAACTGTCCATCTAAAATTAGACTAGTTCTAGAAGTGCATGCAAACACACACACACACAAGTTGCCAACGTCGGTTCCTATCTGATCGATGCCGTCTGACCCCTAACCGATGTTGGTTACTGCGTACATTGAAGATGATCGACATCAGTTGATCAGACTAACGTCAGTTACTGCAACACTCAGCAACCTCCTCCATTTGCATCAGTGAAGCTTTTAGCTCCACAACTTAATAGTCACAAGCCATGTCATAACTTTTTATATATCTAAAATCTATGATGTATACACAAAAAACTTGCTAACTCACCTACCTACCAAAATCTTCTTTAAACCTATAGCCCACATGGCTAAGAATCTCCTCTCCTCTATATTATCTGATATCCTTATGGTCACCAATGCTCCTACTATGGGTAGCTTGAGGATGGCATGAACATCCTCTAGTGTAATGGCCACCTCTATCACATCCTTATCCTCCTCCCATTTTATGGTGTTAGTTAGTCATTCCCATTAACTGAGGAACATGACTAACAGATTAGCACTCATGGGGATCCTCCACATATCAACTATGCTTCCTAGATCTATGGATACTAGTCTATCCTTATCTCCATCTGAAAATCACTCAAATAACACTAGTAACTAGGACACATCCACGAATCTCTAGAACTTATGTCATCTCTATAACTAAGAAACAATAAAGGATGTATCAATTCCTTCATGTCATGTATAGTCATAATACATTCTTTTTACATTTTTAAATAAAAAACAAGCCTAATTGCTTTTAAACTCATTTATTTTTATTCATTTTACCCTATTTCTAGCCTACTCAGTCCTTGTTTCCCTCCTTTGGTCATTTTAGGCCATTTTATGGCCTTTTTCATGTTTTTCCATGCTTTTTCTAGTTCTTAGTTTGATCAAAATTTCCCTATTTTTGCCCTAGTTTACTCTAAAATCTTAGTCAAACCTCTTATTTTCACCTTCCTAGTGTTGTGTTTTCATTTTAGACCTTTCAAATCAATTATAAAACTACATTAGGTTGGTATCCTATAGAATTTATAGTGTCAACCCATAACTATTGGGTCAACACTGTGGATTATACCTAGTTTTAGCCTACTGGGTCGATTGGGTTGACCTAGTTCATTTTACCTACCAACCCCTTGCATTTTCCTAAAAAAGAATATTTTCCCATTTTATTCCTAATTAATCTAAACCCATTTCCTATCTTACTATTTTATACCCCTAGAATATAATTTTGTCTCATTATGACATCTATAAATTCTTAAAATTCAAAATTATTGAAAATACTCGTAATTCACTACAAAATTCAAAAACTGATTTGAGATTCATAGTTGCATACTTGTAGTGCACCCACTACCACCTCTGGGCATCCCTATCATCTATCTTATCATCTCCTCACCATCCTATCTTTTTTATCTTTAAATCTCTTTTTTCTCTCCTTCACAAGTCAAAATAATAAATGATTGTCTTTTCCCCTATTTAAAAACACTTTTTAGCAATTCCATTTCTTCAATTATTTTTAGGTAGATTCCTTGTTTTTATATATCTTTATTTTTACTCATCCATTTTTTGAATCATAAAATTCATTAGATTCATGATGGCGTAGATATTATCTTCCACTACTATATGCCTATCTTTCAAAAAAATTGATTTTTGGCTATTTTTTGCATTAACTTCTATAGGTTTACCTAATGTTCTTCACATTGGACATCTTCACTTTTTCTTGCAACCTAATTCTTTATCTATAACAATAAGGTAAGTAAGGGCATGTGTTTTTAAATTCTATCCTTTCATTTATCTTATTTGTTACTTACTATACTTTGCTTAGCATCAGTATTGTGTGTTATCTTATTCTATTTCCCAAAGCACCATCCTATGTTGCACTTATGTGACATGTGATGAGCTTCAAGTGGGGCATATATATACACATAATATTTTCAAACTTTTATTGATTACTAAAACTTTGTATCTTGCAAGAACCCATCGATCTCAATCTCTCTAAGCGCATGCCTTAAAGGGTGCATTGAGAAAGAGGTGGGTAAACCTTTGGTGCTTCATAATATTGTTGTCCCTTTTTCCACTTGACATATACACACTTATATCCTAAAACCATTTACCCTAAGCTTATTATTATCACTCCTACCCATTCATATGATTGTCATGTTTTATCCCTCATTTTCTTATCTTAATACCCTTTTGGATAGTCAGTTATACTAGGTTAACTAGGTCAGCCATGTATATTTTAGGGGTATTTTTCACTCTTTGAGTTTATTAGCCCTTTGACTGACCTAGCTCAGATATAGTGAATTATCCTTGAAAATATATAGAGTTGACTAGGTCAACCTTATACAGTCGACTAGGTCAATCCTATAAAGTCAACTTTTCTAAGAGGATTTAGGGGAAGATCCAACTATATATACAAGCTCATTTTAAACCATTTGTAACAATAGAAGTGAAGAATAATAAGTGCAATCAAACATCTAATTATTGACAATTCTACTTGAGGAATAAATCTAAGGGTTCCATACTTTATTTGGAGATATAGATCTTGTCTTATGGAGAAGTCTTTTGGATGCATAGATAGGTTGTGTAGCCTAGAGATGATTTTTATTTGTTATCCTTACATACCACAACAATCTCTTATGAATCACCTTGGACAAGGGAAAGATTGAGGCTTGGTGGGTTCATCTTCAAGGTAAGTATTCCTAACTTTATTTCTCCTTTGTAAGAATAGATAAATAATGTAGTTGTGATTATATTCCCATCTATTACGATTCCATATACACTGACATGAGTATATGTCTTTTATGCATGTTTAGTTTATTTGTTTATTTTGTTTCTAACCCCCACTTTATGTCACAAGATTTGGTGTGCACTAGATTATATTTACTTTCTTGTTTATTAGAATAGGTGAATATTAAACCTTAGGACACTTTTAGGGTTTTTGCATGATTGTGTTAGACTGTAGCCTTTATAACCCTACCTCACATGGTGTATTATGAAAAGTGATCCCCTAATCAAGTTTATCAGATCCCCATATTGGTCATGCTCCCTCTTAACAAATGTATTCCCAATCAGAAGTGTATGTATGTTCTATCTTCTATGAGCTAGGATTGATTTATATATATGATGCATTTCTAATTTCATATAATTTTAACTCTATTACAAGCTTAGTTACTCCTAGATGCCCTAAATTAGGGGCATTAATAAATTCCTTAAGCACAATACTTCTCAAATTTTCTTTATTAGGCACATAAATCCTACCATTAAACCTTAAAATTCCATCATTTTCTTATTGAAAACCTTGATATCTACAATCTTGTAGGTTTTTAGTCAAATTATTTTTGACACTCATAAAAATCATCACTAGGTGAAACTTTTACCACTTGATCTTTGAAGGTGCTTCTAATGGTAGCCAAATCTATAATGTATCTCCTAATACTAAGGGAATTTTCTACTCAGTTATCTTTACCCTTAATTTAATGCATATAAAAATCATAATCATAAAGAAACTCTAACCACCACCTTTGGTTAGCATTTGTTGGGTTGCATGAAAATATACTTAAGATCAAAATTGGTAGTCTTAAGTTCAAAGGTTTTACCCAACAAGTAATGTCTCCAAACATGAAAAACATGAATTATGATGGTGAATTTTAGATCATGAGGATAATAATTTGATTCATATGGATTTAGTTTCATTGATTCATAGGCCACAAAAGACCCATCCTACATGAGCACTCCTCCTACACCATCTCCTAAGGTAGTAATTATCATTAAGAAATGTCGATCTATATATAGAATAAACAATACTAGTGTAGAAGTAAGGATTTATTTTAGAATTTGGAAGGCTTATTTGAACTTATATAACCAAACAAATCGATGCTCTATCCATTGAAGAGAGGTGATTGGGTTAGCTATCTTGGAAAAAATAGGTATAAATTTCTTGTAATACCCTGTTAATCCTATTAAATTATGCACCTCATGAACATTTTTAGGTATTGGCCAATCCATGATGGTTATGATCTTAGATGGATCAACAAAAATTCCTTATATAGAAATGATGTGTCCAAAGTAATGTACTATTTTTTGAAAAAAAATCAAACTTGGACAACTTACCATAAATCTTATGTTTCTACAACCATTACAACACTAACCGTAAGTGTTCCACGTGTTCTTCCTCATTCTTAGAATAGATGAAGATGTCATCCAAGAGGGATAAAAAAAATGATCAAGATAATTTATGAGCACACTATTAATGTGATTCATAAAATATGTTTGTGTATTGGTAAACCCAAAAGGTATCACTATGAACTTGTAGTGAGCATAGCAAATTTTGAAAGCTAGATTCAGAATTTCTTCTTCCTAAATCCTCAACTAGTGGTATCTAGCACAAATATCTATCTTCTAAAAAAATTTAGCACTACACATCTTATCAAAAAAAATTCTACTGTGAGATAATGGATACCAATTCTTGATTATTGCTTTATTGAGCATGTGATAGTCTATGCATAAATAAATAGTTTTATCCTTATTCTTGACAAAAACTACATGTGCACCCCAAGGTGAAACACTTAGTCAAATCAAACCCTTGGCCAACATTTCTTAAATTTGAGCCTTCAAATCCATCAATTGTGTTGTCTTAATTATATAATGTGGCTTATATTATGGTTTAGGTCCTATAATGATGCCTATAGAGAAATCAAATTCCCTTTTTATAGTCAACCCTAATAATTATTCAGGATAAACATCTTGGAATACTTGTAGAAAGTGATAATATTCCAATGTGGGTTTTTCGGATTCTATAGCATCATAATATTAACAAGGATTGATTGGAATCCCTTACATTATTCCCTCTTTAATTGGATGGCATATTTTTTCCTAAGCTTCAAATCTTTATTTGATTTCCCTAGATTTGGGTTAGGGTTCCCAAATAATTATGGCATTCCACCTTTCTAAGGAGGTAATCTAATTTGGATTTATGATTAAACATCTAATTCACTCCTAGGAACATGTCATATGACCCTAGCAGTGTTGTATAAATATCTAAAACCATGGTGAATTCTAGCAATTGAATTTTAGCTTGTATGAGGAATCTATCAACCTTGACCTTAGACTCATTCCCATATTGTATTGACCATGAATTTTATATATAACCAACTTTCCTAGATAATTTATTCAACATTCTAGGATAAATAAAACATTTAGTAGATCTCATATCAATCAGAATAGTAACTAGATGACCAAAGAGAGTAACTACACATCATTGGGATAAGCTTGGAATTCAACTTACCAGATATCCACCATTATGTGGATACATTTCTAGAAGGTTTCTTATCGTGAAAAAGAGTTTACATTCTTATTTTTTCCATCTATCTTCCATCAAGGATAATACTTGGCATAGTAATCTCATCCACAAGTTAACCACCCTCTTAGAGGTCCCTTCCTCTCAAACTAATTTTCACCCTTAAAACCATCTCTAAAATTACCTCCTGACTTTCTATTTCTTAAGGTAGTTTCAAACCTTGAATTTTTATTATTGAACTATTTCTTAGAGTTTCCATTATGCTTCTAGTTTTTCTTCTTGAAATGAGTCTTAGAACTACCAAACTTTTTATTATAATTTTCTCTGACCTTTACCAAATATTTTAGTTTTTTCTCCTATTTTATATCTTTTTCAAACACTTGATCCATAGTGGATGGTCCATGCACATCCACATCACATATAAACTGATTTTTTAGTACCATAATTAATTTCCAAATACAAAAACACTCATCCTTCCGATACTATGGAACATATTTCAAGATCTTAGTAAATTGTTCTTACTTCTATTTACTAACAAGTCTTCTTGCTTCAAATTTTGAAAGTATGTAAATTTATAGTCAAAGTAAATCTAAGGTAACCACCATGATATGAAAATATCCACAAATTACTCATAGGTGGTGGTAGTGGAATCTAGATTCATTTTGAGCTTTTTATTAGCCCACCAAGTTATTAGTTTACCAACTAATTGGTAAGCTCCCCACATAGCTTTAGTGACCTCAGAGTAATTTTAAATCTCAAAATACTTTTCCATTTATATTAACCAAGCTTATACTCCATCACCCAAAGTAGTTCCATCAAATTTGGATGGATTTACCGTATTCATGTCTCATGCTAGCTCTATAGCTACTTGAGCTCTAGAATTTTAGTGTACTTCCTCATGCCTATATTTATGAAGAAATTCCTATTCAGTGGGGTGATCTTCAGGTGATTCTTGCTCATTTTTACCTTCAAGTCCATTAATATCTCATTCCAAAGCTTCTATATGATCATGAGTCTCCTTCATGACTACAAGACTTTGATTAGGTTTTGTAGCTTTCTCTACAGCTAGTTGAATAAGATCAACTTAAAGGTTCACATTAGAAGGACCCTCACCAACCGATCTTCCTCACACTATTCTATTTTTTGGAAAATTAGTAGAATAATATCTATGTTATTTGACTCATTAGGTCCAATATCTAAACCTTAAGCTCTGATACCACAATGTTAGACCCAATTGGTTCTAACTCAAATCAACACTATTTTTTTAAAATATTAGTATTGAGATTAATTACAACCACTTATTTAAAACTAATAACTAAATGAATTTTAAATAATATATGCATAAAAAAATAATCCCAATCTAATAATAAACCTAAAAATTAATTAATATTAAACATATCATTAGGCTAAGAAATTGATCATCCAAACATTAAGGGATACCAAGTACTACAAATATGGATATAATAAATGAACTAGTCAAAAATACATTTACATCCACTACTATTTTAATTCATAATTTTTATATAATTTACATCCAATAATGTGTAAATATTATACATCCAAAATAATGTACAACATGGTACAGTATCTCATTAGGTCTAAAAGTTAAAACTTAAGATTTGATACCACAATGTTAGACCCACTAGTTCTACCTCAAATCAAGACTATTTTTTTTTAAAATATTACTATTGAGATTAATTATAGCCATTAGTTTAAAAAATATTTAAATGAAATTGAAATAATATATGCATATAACACATCATCCCACTAGCATAATAAACCTCACTTGGTAATCAGTATTAAACATATCATTAGGCTGAGAAACTGATCATCTAAGCATTAAGAGATACTAGGTACTACAAATATAGACATAATTAATAAGTTAATCCAAAATACAATTACAACCACTACTATTTTAATTCATAATGTTTATATAATTTTACATCCACTATTGTATAAATATTATACATTCAAAATAATATATAAAAAGGTATAATATCAAATGTATAAAATGATAGAATAAAATTACAATATGAGCTACAAGAATGACTCCATCATCCATCACATAGCCTAAGTGTAATTCTATTTGGTTGAATCAACTTAAAAAAGGAGAGAATAATCCAAGAGCTTTACCTCCAACCATAGACCAATAGTCTCCCACACACCTCCCTTTTAGGAGTTACCCTACCCTTCACGGAGGGGAAGATACAAACAATGTAAATATAGAGAAATAACTAGAACTCATGTATGTACTTAACACTATTACATTAAAAAAAAATGGAATCCATTCCTCTATATAAATTATATCAACAAAACATGTAAATTAGAAGTACAATGAAATGACAATGTCAAAACTATAACATTAATTTGGCCAAATTTTTCATTATAGAATACAAATTATAAAATTTGAGTCATTTTATCTCACACTATACTCTAATACTAAATATTAAAATGATGTTAGGGAGTACGTATATGAGTCACCCATTAGCATACTTGTATATTTAATTCATGTTATA